>CM060875.1:1729791-2333277 GCA_030737845.1 Acorus calamus
TAGGTCTAGGAAAGACAAAATTTACCGTTTTTTATAAGGGACCTAGTTATAAATATGAGGGACTTTTTTATAACACATATAGGGGTCGTTTTATTAAACTTAGAGAACTTGGAAGGGATCGGGTTATAAATATGAAAGATGTTAGGGCCGATCTGCAGAAAGCCCGGGAAAAAGACAAAAACAGCCGTTTTTATTAGGGACCTGGTTATAAATATGAGAGATTTGTTTACAACACATAGGGGTTAGTTTATAAAACATCTAAAAGTGGAGGGTTTATCTGCAAAATGCCCCATTGTTTCACAGGAATTTTTGGCCCTAACGTGTACTGCTGGGCGACGAGGTGGCTGCTTAATGCGCATTATAATAGAGTATATAGATAAAATCAAATCATGCGAGAACTTCACTCCACGTGTAATTATGGTGCAACAAAAGGAAAATGATATATCATGTTTTTTTTAAAAGTATATAATCGTTTAATGAGATACAAAAGTAAAGTATATATGAAAATAAATCAGTACATGTTTTTATAAAAAAATTTGAAAAAAAAAATTTAAAGAGTAATTGTATTATTACAGTATACAGACTAACAAAATCCTTACCTGAACGTTGGGCTGGTGACTAAAATATGAGGCCCAGGTCCTCCTAGCTCGGCCTAATTTCAACCTTTTAATTGGTACTGCAATGGGGCCTATACTTTTCCTTTAATTAAAGGAAAAAGATATACACATCAGTGCCTCAGCCCAGCCCATGAGGACTACAAATCAGTCTCATTCGTTATAAACCAATGCACTGGATAATATTGAGAAGGAAAATATTATACGCAATACATTTTACAAAAAAAGGCGTAGATCAAACATATTTTTATTTTTATTTTAAATCACATACCTATCTAATTAGGCATTTACTTTTATAAAAAGTAAAGTATATACCCCAATAAATTGAGTGGTATCATTTATAGAAAATGCAAAACATTTCTAATGAGATATATATTTTGACACAATAACAGAATGCTGTTCATATTACATGATTGATTTTATATTAAGTTAATAATGATTATAAATATCTGAATTGCTTAATATTTAATCCATAGGTACCTGAGGCGAAAAACATAGTCATTCCAATATAGATAGTTCATTATATATTTAACGGTGTTTGATTAAACGGAGTTCGACTTTCTGTGGCTTCCTGACCATATGTGGGTTATCAAACTATACTTTCCAACAATTATTTTTAGTCTAATACACAAAAAATAAAAAGAAGTATTAGTTTTAGGATTCTATAGGCCATGCAAATTGAAAATTGTTTCCTAGGATTAGGGGTGGTAAACGAGCCGAGCTTTGACATGTTCAAGTTCGGCTCGTTTATAAACGAGTCGAGCCGAGCCGAGCTGAGCCGAGCTCACGGGCCTCAACGAGCCTAGCGTTCTTCTTTATTTTAGGGTTTTTAGGGATTGAAAATAAAATTTTAGCTTAAATGAGTCAAGTTCATGAGCTTAAACGAGCATAACTTTGTATTAATTTAATGTTTTGATTTTATAAAGTAGTTTAGTGAAGCTTCAATTAAGTTTTTATAACACAAGCGAATCGAATTTAAACATAAAATGAAGCTCGATCCAGGTCCCGAGCCTAACCGAGCTTTAAAACTTGTTCAAGCTCGCTCGTTTGTCTAAATGAACGAGCTTGAACGAGCTCAAACCGAGCCGAGCCCGAGCCGAGCCCGAGCGGCTTGGTTCGTTTACCAGCCCTACCTAGGATACAGCATCCTATTTTTTTCGAGAAATAAATACACTTATTAATTAAAAAAAATCAAATTCTCTAAGACAAATTCACACGATTTAAAATTGACACTTAAATGCTTTAGAGATCTATCGCTTTTGAGGAGACATAAAGTTGATTGTGTGACATTTGATCAAGAGAACAATATATTCAAAGTCGGTCTGGATTTATATGCTACTGACATAGGATAGCATATTCTCTCTTGACTCTTGTTCGGAGGGTAGACGCCGACCCATGTAAATGATGTGATTTTAATGCACTCAAAACATACCTTTTTTATTTGACAAGATATAAGCTTATTTTCATTATTTTCATCGGTGTGGCATGTTCCTTGCAATTCCATGTTGATGACTATTTTGGTTTTTGTTTTTGGGGGTGTGTTTGTAAATGAGGCACAAATTAATTGATTCTGTTATGGATCACAATATTATAATAAATTTCAACTGACCACCTAATTTTGTTCTAGTCCACCTGAAACGTCTGCAACCAATTTAAACTTGACCAATATGACCATAAATTGTATACTTTAGTTAATAAATTCTGAGAACCACCACCAATCGTACGTAGTGGAAATTCTCTGTGGTATTCGCTTCACGGCATGACTTTGAAGGTCCCAACATATGCTTCAATGATGATGATGATGATTTATACGACGAAGATGTTGAAATGATGATAGGCTTTGGTATTCATGACTTGTAGACCAAATTAATTCATATGATAATAATATAAAAGATATTGTAGGCACCGTGAAATCCATTAGTCCTATGTTTTATATGAGTGGTGCGAGGTGCAGCCACCAGTATCATGAAATTTTGTTTTTCTCTATAGTTTCACATGTAGTAAATTAATTACTATTTTATAATACTGTGTAACAAACCGAGTTTGTGATTAGTTGGTTAGCACTCTTTATTCAATAAAGAGAACAATTGATCAAATCTTGAGATACCGATTTTTTTTTTTTAAATAGTGTATAATTTATTTAATTAGTGTTAGATCTCATTAAAAAATTTTTAAATATCCAATGGGGACATGTTATTTGATATATTTACCTTGTGATATTTTTTATTTATATTCTTATAAAATATCCTATTTTTGACCGGATCAATTTTATTTTTTCATCTAAAATGAAATGCAGCCAGAAGTCATACAATCCCTCATCATCTTCGTTTGGACTGGTTAAAATGTTGAAGTCATCCATTTCAAAGTCATTGAGAGAAGGGCCCACTAACACGTTGGGTTGAATAATATTAGGCGGCCAATAACCGATCACTTTTGCTTAGGGTCCTAGGGATGACAAAATGATAGGTTGGGACGAGTTTGGATGATCTAATTTTCAATTCGCTAATAAAATTTCATCCCAAGTTTATCCTAAACCTGTGACGGGTTTGATTAACTATACCCCATTATTATAAGTGCGGTCACCCTCTCATTACCATCTGATTAATTGGATTTTAATTATACAGTTGAAATAACCAACCCATGAAATCCCATATATCCGGATGAATCAAGATTATCTTTTTGTCTTTACATAATTTCCTCTTTTTTCTCTTTTCTCTTGTGACTTTTTATAGATCATTTTCTTACCATCCGATTAAATGCGCCTAATTGTACGGTGATTATAAGGTGACTACGTATTAAGAGGAGGTATGGTGTCCACACCATATCACCTCTCTCTCTCTCTCTCTCTCTCTCTCTCTCTCTCCCTTTATATATATATATATATATATATATATATATGAGATATATATCTTCATAATAAATATAAATATATATATTCAAATTAATTAAATGTATACTTTTTTTTAATCAATTATATATTTATTTAACATAGTTTATACTCTACTAAAGATTAAAATATTTTTAAAAACAGTAGGAATGACGGAAGGAAAGACTAGTGCAATATACAATCAAGGAAAATGTTACACAAAGTCCATTTTGAGTTTAAAATACAGATTGCACGTGTTTTTATTTTTTAAAATTATATATATCATTTAATGATGTATTACTTTTATAAAAAGTAAAATATAAACTTCATTGATATCATTTGTAGAACATGTAAAAAAATTTCAAATATATACATATAGAGAGAGACACACACAATAAGTGAAAAAAGCTAACGAAATATATTGGATTGCATTTGATATTGTAAAATGGAATTAAGCAAGTAGAGCTCTATATTCAAATGATATAATTACCCCCTAAGTGGACTTCCTTTTGTGTTTGTCAGAGACGGGAAGATGAGGCAAAACCACCCCCACAACACCCCACCGTTGACTGGTTATACAGATCCGAGGACCCCTAGTCAACGTTTGAGTTGGTCAAACCATCTTATGATTCCCCCTTTGTTACTCCAATAGTCCAACCCAGCCCCTTTTTAATTTTTTTCACTTTCTCCAAATTAGAAAGTTTAAAGAATTGAGTCTTTTTTTAATGCAGCAAACAATACTATGATGATTTATGTTAAGATACCAAACCCAACTTTAAAATGAAAAACAAAATCTAAAAATAACTGCATATATAGATGAAAAAAATAAATATGCCCTTAGGTTTCATGTCTTTTCACAACTCAATTAGGCTCAATTATGAATCTAATTAGACAAAAATACAGAATTTACTAAACATTAAAAAATTAAATGAATATCATAGCCAATTATTGTGAGGTCCTACATGAATATATGATAGGTAGAATTGATGACAATCAATTTTAATTTTTTGTAAAATGAGAAATTGTCTTATGAATAATTATCAAAAATAGTAATTCGCTTATTGAAGAGCCTTAATGAAGGAATTTAGCTAATTTGTATGGTTAGTGGCACATAAACTAATGATTATCCTCCCCATGAAATACTTCGGCTCCACGCCAAATCCGTGAGACTCTGAGATCCTCGCCATTTGATTACGTTTGACAAAACTTTTGTGGTGCAGTCATATACGTGTGCAGAGCCTGAAAAACTCTATGGCAAAAAATGTGATGTATCTTCTTTGAATGACTCTACATAGTTTTGGAAAAAAAATGAAAATTCTCTAAAGAGTACCCTGAACTGGGACACCAATGTGGTGTACGCTAAAAAAGTCACCAACATTAAGTAAACCGTTCTAACATATTCTTTTTAAAGACAAGAAAGTAAGTAAAAATATTTTGTATCTTTTTTCCTTGGGATCATGTGTTATTTATAAACAATGAGATCAGATGGTAGGCCATCACACGACATATCCTTTAATCGTGTGTGGCACACATGAGCTTGTGCCCAACCCCTTCATTGGATCACATGCTCTCAAGCCAGACCGTGTAGGGCACAACAAGGGTCATTGACTAGGTCAATCCCATGCCCACAACCTCACAAAATTATTCCCTGATCACCTAATTTCCCCTCTCGACTCTTTGGTCTCGACTGACCTTAATCAGACCCCTCGGCATTAGGTTACTTGGCCCGTAGACCGGAATGGGACTACATTTGTTTGACGACTTTATACCTTTATTAGAGCTCAAAACAATCTCATGTATACACGACACATGTCAACCTGTAAGAGCTTATTATTTTTTTCTCTTAAAATGTAAAACTTGGTATATATATAATTTCATATTGTGGCTAGTTTACAATGAGTCGACGACTTTTTATATATAAATCCATCTAACTTTACATGAAGAAAAATATTATCAGTCTCATTTTTAGCTTTCAGGTAACATGTATTTATTATTATTTAAAAAGTATATATGCAATAATGAATAAACCGTAAATACTCTCAAATAAAAGAATAGAGCATAAAATAAAGCTAAAAAAAGGGCTGGCATATCGAAAGGTCCTCAGAGTATGTATAAATAGATACTAGTATATTTAAGTATACGTAACAGTAAGTTATCAAATATAGAAGATTGTATTTATGTTAACATGCTTAAGACCTAATCAAAAGGTGGGGTTTTGTGTGTGGGTCCCACCAACCTTGATTGCTAACAAAACGGTTGCTTGCGGTTTGGGGTTCGTGAGAGATTGGTGGACCTTTTTTGGCGGACTGGGGACCATCTTGTCAACGGTTGGGGGGTGTTACATTCTCAATGTTAATCATGTGACTTCCAATCAATCAATAATAACCATCTTAATTTATTGTTGTTCTCCGTTTCATCGGAAACATGTAAGTTATGAACACGCAAAGCACAAACATTTGACGTAGTCATAAAAACATGATCTTAATTAATATGGAAATAATTCATTTTGTTGACCGTTTTGAAACCATTAAAAATAATAATAATAACATCCTTCGGTTCCTTTAGCTTGTCATCACCATACGTGATTGTACTATATGCCTTGATTGATACCAAGTTTTAAATCACAAACAAAAAATAAAAATGGTTTGTTTGTTCTCTCCCATCATGTAAGGTGTAGCATGTCACGGTGGGTGAACGGCCCATACGTGTGACATTGGTCCAAGTGAAGATATCATCATCATGCATGGATCAAATATTATATTTGATTAATCAAATATTATATTTGATTAATCAAATATTAAAACCATATAATTAAGCTTGTAGTAGTAGTACTGCATACAAGTGACCTAAAAATTGGAAACCCTAGGAACCAAAAAAACCAGTGTCCCTAGATGACGGAGCACCCACAGTAATTGCCGGAAAGGAAACCCTGTTTACGTGACTTTTTTGGTTTAATTAAAAGTCTTTTAGAGAAACCCCACCTCACAAAGACATTGAGAAAAATCTTTTCTTTCAATGGTCAAACATTTGTATTGGAACTGGGGGTTTCTGTTTCCACCCCTTAATCACTCTCTTACCTCAAATTCCAACGCACCCTCTCTCTCTCTCTCTCTCTCTCTCTCTCTCTCTCTCTCTCTCTCTAAATTTATGACCAGAAACCCCCCCCCCCCCTCACTCATCGCACTCTCTAATTACCATATATACTAATCTTCCAAACCATATCAACATCTCCTCCTCTTCTCTTATTTTTGTGAAAAGAATCAATGGAAGAAGAGACATGTTACACAGATCTCGGACTTGGCTTGGGTTGCCGGGATCTTGACCGAGAGCGAAAGCCGCCTGTGAAGCTCCATCTGTTGTTCCCGCATGAGTCTGCGAAAGAAGAGATGAGAAGCGATGAAGATGAAGAGGTTGTCATGAAGGAGAACAACAGTACTGTTGGTGATGATCATGTCAACGACGACATAGGGGTTGGTAATGCAAGGAAGAAATTGAGGCTCACCAAAGAACAGACGAGCCTTCTTGAGGAAAGTTTCAGGCAACACAACACTCTCACCCCGGTATGTATGTCATATCAATATATCATCCCTACATGTGCATGTGAGGGAGAGACATAGAGAGAGAAATATATATATATACATATATATATATTGATTTTGTGTCGATGATTTTGCAGGCCCAGAAGCAAGAATTGGCGGAGCAGCTAAATCTACGTGCGCGACAAGTCGAAGTTTGGTTTCAGAATCGAAGAGCGAGGTGCGTATTTTGTTGTTATAATCAGATCGCTCTGACACCAGTTGTTGGTACCCGTACCCATAAATCATTATGATACTAATATCTTCAATGGGTTCTTTGTAAATCCACATAAAATATAAGGGGTGATTGACTAATCAAAACTGATTGATCTAACATTGACTGAATCCAATGAAGAAATTTAATGGATTGAAAGCTTTTTTTTTTAGGACCAAATTGAAGCAGACGGAGGTGGATTGCGAGTTCCTGAAGAAGTGCTGCGAGAGCCTAAGCGACGAGAACCGACGGTTGAAGAGAGAGCTGCAGGAGCTCCGATCGATCAACCCCGGCGCCGCCTCGCCTTTCTACATGAACCTCTCCAAGACGGCGGCGGTGACGACGATGACCGTGTGTCCGTCGTGCGAGAGGAACTCCGTCGGCAAAGGTGGGAGGATCACCACCGGTGCCACCAACAACGGAGGCTTGGATTTCAAGCCCAAACTATACGGGACAACCGTCAAAGACTCTCCTTCAAATATGGCTTGTTGAGGAGACCTTGAATTTTCGTTTTTTTGTAAAAAAAAAGAAAAAGAAAAAAAGACTCACTTCCAGTGATTTGGATCTTATTGAAACCGATGAAGAACATCTGTAGTTTTTATTAATTGATATAATGTGTTCATATTGAAACCAAGTTTGACTCATGATCAATTTAGGATGGTTTTCTTTTTTTTTATTCTTGAATTCTAAATAATATTTTTTTATATATATCAGAGGGATTCTCCGTAGCTGACTTTGCGATCGAGCTGGAAAAGCTATCTCCGCCTGTTTGTTCTGATCCCACAGAAAAATATATATTAATATTAACATTTAAGTAATGATGATTTTGATTCTCTTGTGTTTTTTTTATTTTTGTTGTTTTGCAATTCTTCCGAGAACTTGACCAAAAGATTGATCATTGGATGCAACAATGAGTCCAACAGGTTGGATTAGTCAATGCACATGAAAAGGTTTGGAAGGCTAAACCATATTCACATTTTTTTTTAAGAGGGTATGCACTATGCACATAGCCCTTTCATTAAAATACGAGGATCTATTGCTTTTGGACTCTATGAGCCGCTAATATTTAAAATCAAGACATCAAGCTTTATAAATTATATGTGGAGCCCTATGTTCAAACTATTTCCCTAATTAGTTATACGCTCCATACATGTATTTTTTTCATTTTTTCATAAAATATATAATTTATTAGAGTACATATTTTATTTTATTTTTTTTAAAAGATACATTTTTATTCATCTGATCTACCACTATCCTAGATCAGAAGATCATGGCATGTAATATGTTGCCACCACCATGTGAAAAGAAGGAAAAAAAAAAGATAAAATGCATTTAGACCCCCTGAAATTTTTAAAACCTGCAAAAACACCCCCTGAAGTTAAAAACATGCAGGTAGACCCTTATTGTTAAATTTTCGGTTAAAATGAAACAAAAATACTTCAAAATTACTATTTTATCCTTTAACTAATTTTGTAAATATACCAAAAAGAGCTAATAAATTAACTGTGATATGTTTTATGAATATTTAATACAATAATCAACTTTTAAAATACATATGGATGCATTTTTTATAAAAATTATCTCACACAATAGTTAATTAAAAGATAAAAATATGATAATGATTTAATTGAAAGGTTAAAACTGTATTTTCGCCCCCCATCTTAATGGAAAATCTAACATCAGGGGGTATAAGTGCATGTTTTAGAACTTCAGAGGGTGTTTCCGTATGTTTCAAAGACTTTAGGGGGTCCAAACGCAATTTATCCAAAAAAAACATTACTAGAAATGGTGATAAAACATGATTTTATCAACAAACATCTAATTAATATATAATAACCGTTGTCGTGGTATCAAAAGACATTTATTTTCGGTCGTTTCGCAGTTTAGATTAGTCAATTTTTCGTTTTGGGTGTCTTTTCTTAATTTAGTGGGGTCAAATGGAAACATTCATTCATCTGTGGCGGGTCTCCGGCTGAGAAGGAGGAGCTTGGGTTTCAAATTAGTAGGTCTTATTTTAACTAATAAATTAAGGAAAACAAAACATGAGTGAATTATTATGAAAGAAACCATTGATTCAAAACATTAATTAGCAGAAGGCACATGTTTTTAGGTCCGGTTAGATTTGATCTTAAGTGAATTCTTAAAATGAATCTCATGTACATATATCGATAAATTTTTTTTATAGATATCAAAACAAATTTTTTTGATAAATATCAATAATTTTTTTAAAAATAAAGTGGGATCTTTCCGTTTGTGCTTTAGGAGTCCACCTAAGATTAGGATCTGTTTTTTTGTTTGCACAACTTTAGGTCAAAACATTTCTCGAGTGTTATGTTCCATATTAGTGTGAATTAATTTACTCATAAATAAACCCAAGGTATAATTACCTCTTGACTGTTTTTGTTTGGTGTGTGTGAGGGGAACCAAAATAGTTGGAAAATTTTTCAAATGCCATCATTTTTGTTTTCTAAATCCAATCACTTGATACATGTTATAAATAAGCTACCAATATGTTCAATGTTAAAAATTCACTAATGTTGATTATTTCTTACCTTAAGATATGACAAATTGACAAGGGCACAAGGCGATGATGATTAATGTTCAATTAAAAATGGTACCTGGGAACATAAAAATATAACATGCACGGGTGCGCGACCTCGTGCAATCAATCAATCCTTCCAAGACGAATATAATATAATAATAGCTACCATATCCCAAAAAAAAAAGATGGGAGTACTTATAATTGAAACCATTATAATCATGTATATATGGTTCTGTATAATATATATTATTTTTTAAATTCCAAGATTGCACGATGTGGGGAGTGGCTTCCTTGGCAAGCATCCTTAATGTGAAATGCTGACTTTCAACTCTAGTCATGCATGTACGGTTTTTGAATATATACCCGCCATTTTTTGTTTTGTTCGGCTCGTTTTTTATCTCTCTCATTCAAAACTTTAGAATTCCAAACATTCAATTCATAGAAGTGGTTAGTTTTCAATAACTATGTAACTCCGTTTGTTTTCCTTCTCCGTCGGTTTCTTTATTCCCCAACTATATGAAAATAAATGCCATGATATTCAATTCTTTTTTTTATGTCTCAAATGTACTATCAGTCTCATGTATTTGTTAGTTTTATTCACTCACTGTATTAAATTATGTATCTCAATTGATTTTTTTTTACATTTTTAATAAATTAAATAAAATAATTCAATGAAGTATATACTTCAACTTTTATAAAAATACACATCTCGTATATGATTTTAAAAAAGAAAAATATAGATGGTCTACATTTTGGACAGTAAAATGTATTAAATGTAACATTTTAATTCCTATGAATTGATTTCAAAGCTCATCCAAACTCACGGGTTCCTATTTCATGATTACCAAAATCAGTTCTATCATAATCTAAAAGGTCACATTACATGGTACTATAAGGGGGCGTTAGGTGCATCGACAATCAGCACTTATTAACATGAAACCGTGTTACAAATCTGTTTGGTTGAGGCTCAATTAACTCTTAAAATTTATCCTCTTTTCACGTATAAACCCAAATTTTTCATCCCATTCAACTACACTTATTTTTTTCCCTCCGCATTACGCCTTATCGTCCTCGACGTGAAAAGACTATCCTACCACCGCTACTTTGAGTTATTTACAAGTGGTATATAATCCCATTTTTAGCCCCTTCTCTCTCTCCTCATAATAATTTTTTTTCTTCTCCTCGAAGCGAAAGACCCCTCTCAAGCCCTAATCGGCGGACCTCCTCGATCATGGAACAATCCCTCCTCGATCGTGGACTGGCCCCTCCACCATCACGGAACACCCTATCAAAGGCACCTCCTCCCAACGCCAAACAAACACCATGAAACCCTAATAGGCGGACCCCCCTCCTCTGTTGCGGACCTGCCCCTCCGACCTCTGACCTCCTCTGTTTCGACCTCCAATCTCCGACCAGAAGGTAAAACCAGGTGTTTCATATGCTTCCATGCTTTGTGAAATCCCCTTTTCACGGTGGGTTTATATGTATCAGGTGAAATCCCCTTTTTTTCTTTATATTTTGAGTGATGGATTTTGTTTAAGCTCAGTTTACTCAGCTTATTCTAGAATTTTTTTTTATTGAAGCAGGGAAATGGGATGTTGTTCACCAGTTTTATTATGATGTAGTTTTGGATATTATATGTATGGTGTGAATTTTCTTGCAAGACTAATTTTTGCATTTTATTAGGATTTTTAACGGATTAAACAAATAATATATTATTTTTCAACGTGTGGGTATTAGGTAGTATAATTTTTTTGTTCTTCAAAGGATATAAATGGTTGATGTATTTTTAACATGTTAAAAAAGAATAATCTTTAATATCTCCAAAAAAACATGTTTTCTCAATTTCAACAAAATATCAAAATAACATTCAGCACTTATAAAATGGACTAAAATACTCTTTCAATAAGTACATATTGTCAACCAAACACACTTATCTAAATAACTGCTTAATATTTTTCGTTGAACCAAACGTTGTTTTTCCAACTCTAAGCCCCCGTTTGGATACAGAATATGATTTATTTTTGGGTATTTATTTATCCGAGCATAAGTGAGTATAAATAAGGATAAAATAATTTTGGGAATCGTAAGAATAAATGTTTTGTTGTTTGGGTAAAATGTGAATAATGTATGGATAAAGATTTATAAAAGATAAAAAAGAAATGATAATTGATTTGACATGTGATTTATAAGAAGTGATGACAGTTGATTTGACAGTGGGCTCACTTATTTTTTAGGTGGAATAACCTAGGATAAATTTTATTATAGGGGTTGATTGAAATACATATATAATTTTATACCAGTTTATTCTGACACACTTTATCTGGGTTTATCCGGGGTTTATCTGGCATCTAAACGGGGGCTTAAAGATTATCATTATAACTTTTTTTTGCACTTATTAATCAGTACTTAAAATCTGTTTTTCGCCGTTGTCAAACACCACCTAAATCTTTAAGGGTCGTTTGCATTGCGATACAAATGCTAGAATTATATTATAAGAATCCAGGGTTTCAATTGAAAACATTCAAAATGATTTGAAAAAGTTACATGGAGAATGCCAAGGCAAACGCGAAAAATTCGTCTAGATGTAAGTTTGTATTTTACTTATTTTCTCACTCTAAAATTTGCAAAAACAAAACCTTGAAACGCAAGTCAAACCGATTTTCAAATGTTACCTTGGCTGAGACAGAATCCAGTCCTTTCACTTCCCACCAATAAATTTGACAGGTATCAATTTATTGAAGAAAACACTTGAAAATTTGACTGCCAATTCTTTTGTGAAGAAAACACGTGTCTAAGGGACTTAATTGAAGGAGAGCATCTCCAATCATGCTTCACCAATAGCTCCTTCATTTGATGGAGCATGACATATTTATTTAGATAATGAGCTAAAATCACATTTTCCATTCCAACCATACTCCTTGAATGACTCCTACAATAATATTTTTTTAATATATTTTTAAAAATAATTTTATTTAAATTTTAAAATTATAAAAAATATTTTAATGATAATCATTTATTTTTTATATCGTAACGGTCATATTTAAATGGCTATATTGTAACGTTCATATTATAATGGCTATATTGTAATCCATTCTCAACTTCAATCAGATTTTATTGAGCACATGTGGAATCTACATAGTGGAGATTAGAAAGTATTTTGAACTCAAGTATTTAGAAAATATTTCTTAAGTTATTTACTGCATTTGTAATTTATGTTCTCAACTGTTATATTTGCATTTGAAGGGCCTTATAATAATAAGATAGATTGTTATTTTTTTGCTCTTGTATTTTTTTTGGGTAGATTCTTCTTCGACACGTATTTGAAATTCATAAAAATAATTAAAATAAATTAATAAAAATAATACTTGAAAAAATAAAATTATAACAAATGAGAAATTCAGATCAAATATAAAATTTAGAGAAGACCTTAATTTTGAAATAACAAAACTTGTAGATTGAGAATGTAAAAATTGTATGAATAAGGATGAGATTAAATAGATGAGTTATTATATTCATTAAGATATAACTGTTACAAATATACAAACATAATAATTTTTAAAAAAATTTCTATGGAACCTATTGAAATTCAAATACAAAAAATATTATTTTTAATTTTTTTTATTGTGGGGGCCACGTCTTGGAGCTCCTCGTCGCCTCCCTCGTTTGTTGAGTGAGCTCGCTCATCCGTCTGAATTATTGAGCGACGAGGAGTCCGTTGGAATTGATTTTCCTCGCTGACTCATCTAATCGGACGAAGGAGTCGATATATTTTCAACCGTTGGAGATGCTCTGAGTTGGTTAAAACTTAAAAGTCCCGTAGACGGACTGGCAAGTCCATGTGCCTAACAAAGTTGGGGGGCAAACAAGGATCCAAACTAACAATGGACTAAAGGCTCACAAGAACATATTCTATAGTATATACTGTACTATTATAATGTATGAGATTCTATCATAATATATGATCTACTTTTTTTTTAAATTTTTTATTATGAAAAAAAATACATTAATATATCTCACTATATATATACTTCATTTCATATAATAGTATGCACTTTAAATGGTGAGCATATGATTTTATTTTATTTTAAAAAAAAGGGGGATGATATTACTAACTAAAAATATTTTCAATTTTAGTCACATTAATAATTTTTTAAAACATATATTAAATGAATGGTGGTGATCGTACCACATCATCATATTATTTTTATTATTTTTTATTAGATTTATAATAAATTGATCATAAATATATATGATAAATAACTAATTTCGATCAAATATGAGTTTTAAAGTTCGATCTCACTTTTCTTCTTAAAATAATCATTTATAAGAAAAACCTATTCACAGTATAAGTATATATCAAAAATCTCTTTCCAACGATCTATTAATCATCTCAATCAGAGTTATACTTGAAAATTTATGTATTTTTATAAAATTTCGGGAATAATTTAATTCTTAGTTCTTTTATAGCTATTTATAAATTGGATAATATCATTCAAATCCATCAAATCTTAATCATTTTTTATATATATATACTACTAAAAAATCACATTTTATCCATTCGAGCGTTGGTTTTAAAGTATAAAGTTAATTGAGGGATATATAAGCAAAAAACTTAATTTCAGTTATACCATATCTATACTTCTCTATACATTAAACCCCCATTTGAGAAACAGAATAGACGAGTATAAGGGTAATATAAGGGTGGTATAAGAATGGATAAGGAAAATGATTGTTTGTTTACATAATATAATTTGGTATTACTAAGTCAGTTTAAACGAGTATAAGAGAGTATAACAATTCTAAGTAACCCCTAGGATAAGTTATACTCACTTTATCTATTCTCATGGGCCCACATATCAAATCAACTTTTTACATCTTATCACATCAAATCACCTATCAACACCTCTTATTCATCAAAGGGCCCACATGTCAAATCAGTTTTTTACATTTTATTTATATTTTATTCTTTATCAATCAAACAACTCAATTTTTATTCTTACATTTTTCAATGAGAATAAAAAAAAACACAACCAAATAGAAAATCTCTTATTCATGTAGATTTGTTATCAATACCGGCATAGTTATCTATCCAGAATAATTCAATTCCGCTATCCAAACGAGCACTAATAAAAGAATGGGTTGTGAATAAGACAATCATCCAACCTTTTTTGATTTCCTGAGTTTACCCCTACAGATTAATTTAACTGACATATTGTCATGCCTATCTATTTTGTTTTCTCCAGGGAAAATCGACATTTTAGCCAAAGGATTTGTTTGTTTTTTTGGGGTTTCACTTTATCCTTGCATCGATTACTCTAGGGGGTGTTTGGCTAGAAGAATAGGGGTTGAATATGGGAGAATAAGGTAAAAAAGGCGTTTGGGTAGAGGGAATAAGTAGGTATAACTATGCGAAATTAGGAGAGAAATAAGTTGGTATTTGTATTTCAAGTCTACCCATGGAATTATGTTAATCCTTCACTAGAATAAGGGGACCCACCTATCAAATCAAATCTCAGCACATTAAATCACTTGTCATCACCTCTTATACATCAATGAGGCCCACATGTCAAATCAACTTTTTACACCTTATTCACATCTTATTCTTCATCAAACAAACACTCCAACATTTATTATTACATTTCTCAATGAGAATAACTGAAAACACAACCAAACATAAAATCTCTTATTCCATTGATAAATTCAACAATTCTTGGAATAAGTATAAACTCCAGAATAACTTATGTCTCTATCCACACGAGCCTTCCCCCGTTTGGATACAGAATATGATTTATTCTTGGGTATACATTTATCCGAGCATAAGTGAGTATAAATAAGGATAAAGTGATTTTGTGTTTGGTTGTGTTTTGAATTATTCTCGTTGGGAATCGTAAGAATAAATGTTTTGTTGTTTGGATAAAATGTGAATAAAGTATGGATAAAGATTTATAAAAGGTAAAATGGTAATGATAGTTGATTTGACAGTGGACCCACATATTCTTTGGGTGGAATAACCTAGGATAACTTTTGCTCCCGTTTGGATATAGAATAGGATTTATTATTGGGTATACATTTATCCGAGCATAAATGTGTATAAATATGAATAAAGTGATTTTGTGTTTGGTTGTGTTTTGAATTATTCTCGTTGGGAATTGTAAGAATAAATGTTTTGTTGTTTGGGTAAAATATGAATAAAGTATGGATAAAGATTTATAAAAGGTAAAAAAGTAATGATAGTTGATTTGACAGGTGATTTATAAGAGGTGATGACAGTTGATTTGACAGTAGACCCACTTATTCTTTGAGTGGAATAACCTAGGATAAATTTTATTCTAGGGGTTGATTGGAATCCATATACTAGTTTATACCAGTTTATTCTAGCACACTTTATCTGGGTTTATCCGAGCTTTCCAAACACAAAAAAAAATTTATCCGAGGTTATCCGGGATTATCCGGAGCTTATCCGGTATCCAAACGGGGGTTTAAGGGTTGATTGGAATCTATATACCACTTTATACCAGTTTATTCTGACATACTTTATCTGGGTTTATCCGGGCTTTCCAAACACAAATTTTTTTTATCCAGAGTTATCCGGCGTTATCTGGAGCTTATCCGGTATCCAAACGAGAGCTTAAAGTTTAGCGTTTTTTATTTATTTTAGGAGCTCACTTTGTCCCTGCATCGGTTTCTTTCTTCTCGCGATCGGTGGTGCCGAATGTACGTGTTTCTCTTTCCTCAAGGTTTCTAATTTTCCTGCTTCGCTTATGCTACATTGATTCTTGGGAGCATAGTAACAAAGTACTCCGTACTTTTTTGAATATTTGTTAAAGTAATCTGATTAGACATCAAACATACAAAACGTGCCGTACCGAACATAATGCATATTAAATTTATTAATACATATTAATACTTAAATTATCTAGAAAATAGTCTAATTATCATCGTACTTTTCCGTATTTATTCCGTATGATTTACGAATATACACGTACTGTATCGAATATGACACCAGCCGAATATTTTCCGTACACAAACTTTGTTACTAGGAGGTGAAAGCATTTTTGTCCAAATTCATATGCCATGCATTCCATACAAATCCGAAGTTTAAAACTTTTTGGACTTTAGATATTATTGGTTGTCACTTTTTGACAAATTTCTCTCTTCGTCTACAAAGCATAAGCTTGTGGGGTTGTTGTTTAATAGATTGTTTCAACAAACGGCAATTAGCAAATGTAGTATCGTTTAAACGAATATTAACAAAAATAGCACCGGATTGAGAATATTTGTAAAAACTAGTACTGGTCAGCACTAACTTTTTTTAAAAAACTTTTTATGGGCCTCCAGTGATTTTGCGTTTTAAAGAGAGACGCTGTATATATACGGCGTCTCCTTTGTTTTTTTATTAAGATCACCACTTCTTCTTATTTGATTAAATATTAATGACTAAGATTATCTTATCACCTATTTAATTAAATTTTAATGACTGAGATTTTTTTATTATGATAGAAAAAATAACGTGTTTCCATATATTTCTCCACCAAATTAAAACTCTGTCCTTAAAAAATTTCCATGATTTTCTCCTTCAATCTGAGTCATTAAATTTAATCAAATAAATAAATCTTCCATGATTATCTCTATTAAATATATTTTAACAAAAAAAAAATGATTTCCATGATTTTATCAACCATTAATTTTTAATTAAAGGAGAAGAAGTAGTTATTTTTTGCAAATATTCTTCATCCGGTACTATTTTTTCTAATATTGGTTTAAATTATGTTATTTTTGTTAATTGCCCTTCGACAACAATTACAAAATGGTTCCTATAAAATTTACCGAAAGGACCATCTTGAATTGCAAATTGAAATTCGTCCTTTGGACTTTATATAAATCTATCTAAACAAATTATGCATCTGCATCCCTCCAAAAATTGATATGCAGTAAACTGGACTTTTTGTGTTAAAAGTTCTAGATGGTGGTCTCAAGAGCAAGAGAAAAATTTAGGGGATGTTTAGTGTGTGTAGGCAACACTGGATGTGAATACGTGATGCCTCTTACCTTAGGCGAAGAAGAAGAAGAATCTGTCTTGTACAGTAGTAGATGTCCAACCAAGCTAAATGAGAGATTTCATGGTCAGTTTCATGTTTTACACTCTGTGCAGTCAAAACAGCAGAAAACATTATATACTCTTTTATGTTGAGAGCATAAAAACATATATTTAAATTAATTGCAATTTTTGGGTGAGGTTAATTCCTTTGGGTTTGTTTTAGATTGTTGGGTTTGCATGCTTATTCAATTTTTGGGCTTGTTCTAGATTGCTCACTATTATTCTTCTTGATTTAATTCATTATGTCCGTTAATACATTTTACAAGTCCTCTGTTGCCCCTCTGTTATAGGAATTTTGTACTTCGTTTGTTCAAGCATTACTACATATGAAGTCTAGAGGAAGTTCACGTTCTCATAATTTCATTAGTAAATGTTTGTTATCCTCTGCTATATTTTTTAGGATATGTGATAAAAAAAAAAAACCAAATTTATGCATATATGATTTTTCATCCAAGAAAATTATTAGAAAGAAAACGTGTAAATTGGCGAGGATGGTATGCAAAGTTAGATAAGGAAAAAAACGATGAGATGAATGCTCGAAAAAAAGAATCAAGATCGAAGAGGAAAGCCTTCCTCTTAAACAAGATGCTTTTGATCCGGTTCGAAGACATGAGACATCTTCTATTGAGCCTTTATCTGATGCATTAAGTATCGATCTATTGGACGCAGAACATGCTTCTGGAATTAAGGACCCCTTTAGAAAAAAGACATCTACTTCATTGTCTTCTATGCATCGGCCTACAGAAGATTCAAGTGGCAGAGCAGAATGAAAACTTCCCTTTTTAAACTGATAATTACGTACGAAAATTGTACCTCATATGCTTTATTGTTTTTATGTCATTTCTTCATGATCATCATCTGTTTTACGAATGGAAAAAGATGAGATGAATGCTAGAAAAATAGAATCAAGATTGAAGAGGAAAGCCTTTCCTCTTGAACAAGATGTTTTTGATCCGGTTCGAAGACATGAGACATCTTCTATTGAGCCTTTATCTGATGCATTAAGTATCGATCTATTGGATGCACATCATGCTTCTGGAATTAAAGATTGTCCTCTATACATCGGCCTATAGAAAATTCAAGTGGTAGAGTAGAACACAAACTTCCTTTTTTATACTAATAATTACGTATAGGAATATTGTACTTCATATGCTTATTATTTTCATGTCATTTCTTCAGGATCATCATCTGTTTTTCAATTGGAAAAAGATGACAGTCCAATGAAGAAAAGGAGACGCAAGGTTAGCAAAGAAGGGTTAGGAGATAAGCAAAATTATGGCTTGTCAATGTCAGGTAAGAACAAATTTTCAAGTGGCGTGTTCAATATAAGCATTTGCATCGTCTGTGTGACTATTTATGTGCTAATCGTGTGTCATTCAAAACAGGTGGTTTCCATGTAATGGAATTGGTGGTACTTAATCAGCCATATAGACTTCCAATTCAGTCAGATTGTGTCTATTGTGCAGCAGAAAAATTTGCACATGAGTCTAGAATCATGTGTTGTGGAGCAGAAAAATTTGCACATGATACCGGATGCGAAGGAGCTTTTTGAATGGTAAGTTTATCGATAAATTTTGATTTGATTTGTATTTATTTATGAGCCTCTCCATATCCTATTAATTATGAATGAATTCTGTAATTTTCTATGATACAAAATAGCCCAAAAAAGATCCTTTTTATATTAGTTATATCTTTTTATTGTTCTAAAATATGGTATGAGTAATTGTTGATTACTCACTCTTTACGTAGAATAGAATGCATTCAATTTATTTCTAAGTTTTATTTACATCTAAGAACAGAAATGTTATTTGACAAGCAGAATATTTAAAAGCAATTTAACCATATTTACCTTCTCTTACAAGGCTCAAAACAAAGATAAAAAAACAAGGTTTCAGTTGTACCTAGGCACTACATTAAATATGACAGAGCCGGATCAGGTACTTCTCCTGAGCTTCATCCATTTCTACATGTAAGTGAGTTTTTCAATTCATTTTTTTGTCTCTGCTTTGATTACCATCTCTCTCTCTCTCTCTCTCGACTTGATATTATCATGAATAAAATTATCATTGATTATTTGACCACATATTGTATTTCCCCCTTCCTATCTGTTTGATACTTTGTTTGGAGGGCAATATTACAAAATTTGATAATTTGACAATTTCCCCCTTCCTATATATGGTCACTTTAACAGTTGCTCTTAAGGAGATTGGTTGCACAATTCAGGTAGGCCTTGTTTCATTCTTTTAGCCATTTGAGTGGGTTTTTGCTTTAAGTATGAAATTCTGGGTCTAATGGGCAGTGTTCCAGACAACTTTCATGTAGGGGAGCGATGGTTGGATTGATTAGTTTTAATGATTCTTTTTTTTTTTGGCAATCTGCTTTGGTTATATTTTCAGTGACTGAAATTGATTTTACCACATTTGCTTTTTCAAAAAAAAAGAAGAAGAAGAGGAATTATGCCTTACCTCAGGTGTTCCTTGTCATGATTTTTCACTTGCATCTTGATGCAACAACTAAGTTATGCAAATTGTTTTTTTTGCTCGGTAAGTTATGCAAATTGTTGACCATATGAAATTCATCAATCACAGATGACCTTATTCGAAATCCACTTCTGGAGCTCTGATACATACACAAGATAGCTGAATGCATTTGTTCAAAATTCCTTGTTTCATTTTACATTATTGTCATTTTTATTTCAGTTTCGGTGATTAACTACCTATCTGAAAAATGGATATGTTAGAGTTGTTATTTTTTCGTATTATATCCCCAGAGATTAAAAAAACATATATTTATACTTTTTATAACCTCCCACAAGAGTCTTTTACATCTTTACTTGTTATCTAGACCATTCCCGAGAAGGCATTAGCTCTTTGTTTAACAGAATATGCATCAAATGGTCAGATTACATCTTTAGATTCTCTTCCATCTTGGATTACTAATGTAATGTTGTGGATTAGCTTAAGGATGCTATTTCACAAAAGCCCAACCTCTGAAAATAGTAGAACAATAAATCATTCCAAGGGCACAAGACATGAACAAATCGGATTAGCTATCAATCCACATATACCAGGCGAAAGAGCTTTTTGAATGGTAAGTTTATCTACAAATTTCAATTTGATTTTTATTTATTTATGAGCCTCTCCATATCCTATGAATGAATTCTATAATTTTCTATGATACGAGACAACCCAAAAAAATTTCTTTTTATGTTAGTCATTGACAAAGCATACAAGATATATTGATATGTTAGAAAGTACATTAAGTGAACTGATCTCGATTTAACTTTTTGAATGATGATTCTACAAATAGAATTTATTAGAACTAACCATTTCTTGGTTTGCACTTTATAATTAAGCATTGAAATAACTATCCTTTTCTTGTTCTAAAATATGGTATGAGTAATTGTTAATTACTCACTCTTTGCGTAGAATAGAATGCATTCAATTTATCTCGAAAGTTTAATTTACTTCTAAGAACAGAAATGTTATTTGACAAGCAGAATATTTTATAAGGAATTTAACCATTCAAGGCTAGAAACAAAGATAAAAAAAAAACAAGGTTTCAGTTGTACCTGGGCACTACATCGTTAAATATCACAGAGCCGCACCAAGGATTTCTCCTGAGCTTCATCCATTTCTACATGTAAGTGAGTTTTTCAATTCATTTATATGTCTATGCTCTGATTACCATCTCTCTCTCTCTCTCCTCCAATTACATAAAGTATGCTTCATACTCCTTTGACTTGATATTAGCATGAATAAAACTGCTTTATGATTATTTGACCACATACGTTTGTATTCCCCCCTTCCTATCTATTTTGATACTTTGTTTGGAGGGCAATATCACAAAATTGTCATTGATTTTTTAATTGATTATCATTGAACATGGAAGATGAAGCCATGGTTTCTCAAGTTTGATGTTAAACTCTCAAAGGTTGATGAACAAACAATTTGCATGTTTGAGATGCATGTTTGAGATATTTGACAGTATACCTCTCTTCTGCCCTTCTTACATATAATGAATTATTTTTTGAACTTACCAATGATGATTTCTCATGATTTCTCATTGCAGGTCATGGAGGGTATTGCGGAATCTCACGAAACATCCATTGTTCATGACCAATACTAAAATGGTCACAAGTCTGTTCAAGTTCTAAACACATATCCAGAAGAAAAAAAACAGGTTCTTAACACAATGCTCATTGGCATTGTTAACTTAGAAATATTAATTTCTCAGTAAACTTATTGTAAAGATATTGCTTTTAATTTGTTTTATTTTGCTGTTCATTCTAATAGTCACAGTTCAAGAGAAGATTAATTTATTATGTATCTATGATTAGCAACTAACACACGCATCAACGTGTGCCCTTAAAACTAGTCTCTTTTATGTGTAATTTCATAATAAATTTTACAAATGATTTAATTCACCAACTTTAAAATTTTCATAAAGATCATTTATGTACATATAACATGATATATTATATAGCATATACATATACTGAAAAAACTGAGAGGATTAGTTGTGGACAGTTTTTTCAAAATATTTTTTTAATTTACACACACATGCAAGTGCATGGGGGGGGGGAAGATCTAATTGATTACAATGCCCAAAGCCTTTTGAAGGGCTTTTATTCCCTAACAAAAAAGACTGACATGTAAAGGTGTATATTAGTAACCGAAAAATTAAAGCAGTTAAACTAGTTCACTGAAAGCCAGTATGAATACTCTTCAGATTGGACAGGTTGAACAGCAAAGAATTTACAATTACAGATAACAACATCAGGTGATAAAAAAAGTTTCAAATATATTTGATGTGATTTATGTAATTGATCTATTCTCTAAGATATAACAAAGTAACCAATTAGCCTAAAAAAAGCGGTCACCTCAACCTTTGATTCCATGCTGATTTTTGTCTCATCACAAGGCTGGCATATATGAGCTCGTTCCATGCATCTGGGACCCCAGGAAGACACCAGTGGCTGCAGTCCTGCCGTCTTAATGACACCTTTTGACCTTCTGCGAGTTTCTTCCTGTAAATCGATGGGTGACCATCCTTGCGGAAGTTGGTCAATTTCGTGATGTTCAAAAGGATCACAGGGACTCTCATTTCGTGGATAACGTCTTCAACAATCCTCATTTTCATAGGGTAGCTATCAAGGAAGGCACCACTTAAGATCGGCTCTGTCTCTCCATTACACGTTCCACCTGAGTCCCAGTCTCCTCCTCTAGTGAACGACAATATCTTGATCAGATTTTTTTTTCTTGGTACAAGATCCCTATTGGGTTATAAAGTCTCTCTAACACACAGTGGGTATACTAGGAAGACTGAGCCATCATGGACCCAGATCTGACTGTGGAGCATACGCTCACAAAACCTACAGAGGGCTATACACAATTTTTGCAGTCTTGCAAAAATTGCAAGACTCAGAACCTGGGTCCTCCAAAGGGGGAGGTATCCCACGAACCGTTAGGCGATTGGTCCAAGGAACAACAATATCTTGATCAGATTGAATACCGAAACAAAAATGATAAATAATAAAGAAAATGATGCAGGAGTATTGCCTGAAATGAGCAGTTGAGTATCCTCTGTAGAAGACCAATTTCTTTGCAGGGTTTATGTTTTTGTTGATCCAGCTTCCCCAAGTCTTCATGGCTCTCTTATACGCTTCAACAGCATCAAATTTTGGATAGACAGTATCACCTTCCTGATAGTAGTCCTTCCTGCGATTGATTAGAGACATCATTGTACTGAAATGCTGCTGTGCTATACGATTAAAGTTCAGTTTGTTTTCCAAGTGTAAATTGCATGATAAATTGACAAGCAAGGGGTATCTATTATCAGGCCTTGTAATGTATAAAAGAAGGCTAAACTTACCCTTTAGAAGTTTTTCCATGAGTCCACCAGTGGCCAGTATTGAAAATCAGAATGTCGGCATGCTTCCATCGAGCAGCTGACTTGTCAATGCGATCTATCTGCAGACTTGGCCTTGATTTTCCCTGTGCTGTAAGGTGGGTTCCTTCCCTAACGAGGAAATGCGAGCGACAGAACTCTACAGTGCAGTTAAAATCCTGTTTATTTATAATGTCAGCAAAAAAAACTTCAATTTATCAAGGTCATATCCAATGTTGAAGCAACCATGAGCAATTGAATTTAATTTGAGTATGTTCTTTGATGTCAAGTATGGATGTTGAAATTTTGAAATTAGCTCCATGAAATTGTTTACCCATACAAGAAATTTTGTCTTCAATATATCATTATTCTCTTTTTTATCCAAAATTTATTATATTTTGTGGAAAACAGCAAAGACAATGTCCTAAACAAGATGATGATGATCCTCACACTGGTCAGAGCACTGTAAAATGACACTGCCCAAATGGTAATTTAGTGCATAAACAAAATTGAATTTTCCTACCAGACAAAGAGACTTTCAAATGCCACTAGTATATTTACAAAACCGAAATAAAAGAGCATACTGCAATGCAATTATATTTATCCATCCTCACATGGAAACAATTAGGATATCAATAACAAGTAGTTTCCAAACAAACTTCGGTATCACAGCATGATAAAAGTCAAATTTGCAACATCTGAGTTTTTAAATTCATCTTTTCATGATTATTTGATTTAGCATATGACATTTAAACTTGAAGTGGCATTATGAGGTAACTTAAGGAAATGTGCCATCTTGTAAAATTTGGATTGAATTTCCACCGAACCAGAAGTCTCTGATCAAGACTAATTGTGCAAGACCCCAACAATCCACATTGCATTCTAAATTTTATGTAAATAAAAATGATGATTGAGAGAATCAATAATTTACCGCAAATTGAAAGATAAAGTATCCTCGCCCTTTAGTTATTTTATTGCCTCGTGTCTCATACATCCGGCTCTTGTCAGGCAGCGCTTCTCGTAGAAGGCACAACATTGATTCAAATTGGTTGCGGTTCACAGAGTCCCCAACTAGCATCATCCTTTTACCTCTTAACCTCTCCAAAAACTCTGTTGCGTTAAACCTACAAGCCATGTATGAGGAAAGAAAAAAAAATGCACTTCTAATCATCATAACCAACACAAGATAATATCATATGTAATGAACTAGATGAAGAATCAGCTGTTCAAGGGCATTCTGTGAAATAGTCAAGTTGTTGAACTTCATTACCATGAATGAATTTCGGGATAGATATTAATTATTCTCACTTTTACTATCAATCTAACATTTTTGTATTCATGCGAGCTCTTGTCTGCATATAAATATTCCTTTTATGTGTATCTAAATTTCTCTCTGAGAAAGAGAAAAAAAAAAGAAGCAAACTTTTGTAACAAGTAAGTTGCATCAGGCTAGGTGCATGCTGTTTCTAACCACCAACACAGTGTTTCCATATTCGATATGGAAAATACCTCAAATCAATAACTGATCACATATCTAATCAACTTGTAGGTTGAACTCATGGTACATCACAGCAAACCCTGCAGTCTGCCACATCAATGATTAATTTGACGCTCACTCAGTGCGAAAAAGTGGGTTGTTATCAGTCACACACACTAGATGTGAAGAATCAAGAAAGATTCTAAATAAGGATTGATCCAATGACCCAAAAAATGACTAATTTCCTGACCCAATTTCATTTCCTACCGATCACAAGAGGGCATGTCATTCTATCAGTTAATAGAAGTGTTATCTTTTTTGGGATTGGTCCACCTCAGATTCGGTCACTGGGTAGGGGTCAAGATTTTGGCTATTAAAAAAAAAGTCTTCTTCTTTCTAAATTTAGATAGATAACAAACATGCTATGTTTCAAACTTTCAATCGCACCAACCTTCACACTTTTACAGCATCATACATTATTTTTCAGCATCCATCAATGGACCACAAATCCTCATGTCACATTCAATCTTTGCATTGCTGTCAATGAAAGGAAATATAAATGAAACATTTATGTCTTCAAGTGTTGCAGCATCAAAAAGACTACTAATGATTCAATTAATGAGTGGCATTCTTGGAATATAGGTCTCACGATTCAAAATCATCCAAACATTGCAAAAAAATCAGCTTTTTTTTCAAAAAAAAAAGATAAAAAGAAGAAAAGAAACAGTTACTCACCTGGGAAGATCACAGCCGTCCGGTTTCCATCTCCACTTCAGGTAACCCGAATCCGGTCGTCCGTTCTCCTGGCAAGTGAAGGCCTCGTCCACGTAAGGGCAAGATCCCGGCCTGTACAGCGGGTACTCTTCGTCCCTCGTCCATGTCCCTTGGAACAGATCACACTCACCTCCAACTTGATCATCGTCTCTGTCATTGATGTTCTTGCCGTTCTCTTTTTCATTGACTATTTGAACATTCACCTTCTCATCGGACGGTTCGGTCTCTCCAGTGTCGTCGGGATCGATGGATCCGACATCGCCATCATCTCCACCGTCCGAATCGGCGGGATCCGGGGAGGTCGGCTGCGGCGTCGGAGGTGCAACTGAAGACTCGGAGAGAGAAGGGAAGTCCAGAGCAAGGAGTGGTTGCGGGGGTTCTGATGAGGGGGTGATCGGGAGATTTGAAGTGGCGTTGGAGCTGTAAAAGGAGAGGTTGGGCTTGAGAGAGCGCTTGTTGGAGGAGAAGAGGAGGAGGAAGAAGAGGAAGATGAGTGCAAAGGAGGAGAAGTATAAGGCGGAGCAACGGTTCAACGGCAGTGACATCGATGAATGAAAATGGGGGAAATAAATAAAAAGGGGACTCGTTCGATCCGTTTATTCTGAATTGTTTGAGTGATTGCATCGTCGGAACAATTTGATAAACGGAAAGTTCTTCCGTCGTTCGATTAGTATGTTTTAGGACGAGTAATGGCTGACGAGGATCAGGTAGATTAACCGGTTCTGGCGGAACAGTGGAACCGAGGCGGTGTCACTTGGTGACCTGACCTATCGCACGTGATGGAATGAATGTTGTGGTTGCTAAATAATCAAAAGATGGATCAAATTTGTAACTATATAGTTAATGTTATAATGTCTCGACTTATTCTGCCTGTGATCTAGATTATTCTGCTAGATTATTCTGCAAGTCTGTTCTAGAATTAGTTCATGGCATTTGTTAATAAAAAGATTTTTTTATTAACAAATAGTTAATCTTGGGTGGGACCTGACAAATAAAAGGTTTTTCGTATGAATCATGTTCAGCTTCTCTTCTGACTGATTATGTTATCTCTATCTATTTACTCACAATGATGACAGTAACAAGGGCTCCAAAATCTCCACACATAATTACCATCATCTGTCCATTTCCAAGTTCCAACGTCCTGATTGATCTTCATTGCAATTGGTTTAAGTTGGGTGTACCAATGTCCACATTGTGTATTATTGTATATTTAAGTATAGGAAAAAAAATTTCCGTCAACAAAGACTTGGTCGAACGTATACATTGGGATTCGACAGAGGCAGCATCGAATTGGGCCACGAAAATCAACGGACGGTCAGTCAATGTGTTGATACAAAACACTGATATGCCGTCTTACATCGACATGGTTGCAGTCGATTAGTGACTTCGGGTTCTGATAAGAGCCTAGTCGAACTATGCACTATACGACGACACGGAATTTGTCGACCCGTTTATTTGTTCAGCTCACGGTGATAGTTAACTTGAGCTTCAAATCATCCTCGAATAGGAACTCTAATTTTCTGCCACTACTGGTGATCCATTAATACAACCAAACATTTAACAACACTTGTAGAATAAAATAGTTCGAGACTCCAGAGTTTATCTAAATTTGTTTGGGGCAATCCATTTGTATTTTTTTATAATTTTGTGAATCTCGTATAGTTTACACACAACATATATACGATGGTCATGGCCGGACTGTTGAGAAGGTCGGCCGATGCACTCGGGGAGAGACAAGGGCACGTGGAGCTTTTTGTTTTTTTCATGTTATTTTATTTGGGTAGTGGGGTGGTGGGTGTAATGTATTCCAAAGAACTATGACTGGCAAATTTGTAATGATGGGTGATGAGTATAATATTATGAGTGGTGGGAATATCTACACCCTAAGTCCACGTTTGGATAGCGGAATTAAGTTATTCTGGATAGATAATTATGTCAATATAGATAACAATTATACATGAAAGAGATTTTATGTTTGATTGTATTTTTTTAACTCTCATTAGAAAACGTAAGAATAAATGTTGAGTTGTTTAGTTGATAAAGAAGAAAATACAAATAAAGTGTAAAAAGATTGATTTGACATGTGAGCCCTTTGATGTATAAGAGGTATTGATAGGTGATTTGATGTGATAAAATGTAAAAAATTGATTTGATATGTGAGCCCATGGGAATAGATAAACTGAATATAGCTTAGCCTAGGGATTACTTAGAATTGTTATACTCTCTTATACTCGTTTAAACTGGCTTAGTAATACCAAGTTATACTCTGTAAACAAACAGTCATTTTTCCTATCCATTCTTGTACCACCCTTATACCCCCCTTATACTCCCTTAACCCGCTATCCAAACGGGGTGTAACAGAAATACTAGGTAACTGAATTGTACATGATGTTAATTTTGAGTTTCACAAGCTGCTTTAAGAAGGAAAAAAGCATAGTGGCATGATCTAGAAGGGAAGATTTTTAATAATAGAAGCTATAACTAATGATGAAAGGGAATTTTGTATTTATACTCTTACTAGATATGATATTTTACGCTAAACCTCCTTTAAAAAGCTAATTGTATTTATACCCCTACAAAATTCTTTTTTGTTACAACTGTGCCCTTCCATCTGTCTCTGTTATCTCGACTAACCTAACCACAATTGAAACCCTAATCACACCCCATAAAACCCCTCTTTTACCCTTGACTAATCAAAACCCTAAATGTCCAAAAAAAACACACAATCCTCTCTGGCCTCGACCACCCCGCCTCGGACATCGAGGCAGGAGATGATGGTGGAGGCGGACTCCGACGACAACGGGTTCATCGACCTCGGTGAGTTCATGGAGTTGACAACGAGGGACAGGTCAATCTCAGCGGAGGAGCTCGGTGAGGAAATGTTGCTCGCGAGGTGCCAGAGGATGATCACGGAGTTCGATCGGAACAGCAATGGACGGATCTGCTTCAACGAGTTCAAGGTGATGATGATGGGATCGTCGATTGATTGAGGTGATATTTGGTTTCTATTGATTGAATGAATTGAGGAATTTTAAATATGGATATTATTTAGTGAGATATATTTTGTCATGGTAGAACATTCATTTCTTAGATCTTGAAATTATTTTTATTGAATTTGATTGATCGTTCTTTTTTTTTTCTGAATCGGTTCTCGCATTGTGATCTTGATTGCATGTGTGTGAATTATTGGATCTTTAAAATATTTATCAATATTTCTTCTAATTAATTTTCTGATTCTTTTTTAAACTACATTGTTTTTAAAATTGCATATTTTTATGGATTATAATATGTTGATCTTGGAATTTTGTAAAATTAATTGTGAATATAATTTCTTCTATAAAAATGACCCTCCCATGTATGTTTTTGCAAAACTCACTCTTGACATGATGTTCACATAAAATTAAAAATATAATTTGATATTAAAAGTCTACAAACACATTATGTTTTTTTTCGTAACATGTAATTTTGATTATTTCATTTAATTCCTATTTAATACTATTGTGTCATTTATACAAAACATCAGATAAATAAATAGAAATCTTAATAGTTAAAGTTTTGTATTATGTTATTTTTTGTAATATGTTTTTAATTTAAATGAACAACCATAAAAAAAATATTTTAGTAATGTTGTTTTCTTTTGTTTTTCACTTTCGAATGGAATACCTAAATTCATTTTTAAAAAAGAATGAAAGGAACTGTAGTTAACACTTCATAATTTTTTAAGAGCAATTAATCATTGCCTTTTTTATTTCAGAATGAATTTTGTGATTATTTTCTCGTATAGTTGTATGATTGAAATATTGTTTGTTGGTAGATTTTCTGTTATGAAAAATAAAATTTGTCAGTGAAACTCAAATAAACACTATGTATCTTAGCCTTTTAAATAATTGTAAGATTCTCAACATGGAAAATTCAGCTAGATCTTGGTATATTTTGTTTTTATGTTTGGGGCTAACATCTAGCTTAGCCTTTCAATCGATCATTGAAGAATATGAGAAAAAAAGGTTTTAGGAGGTCTGGAGATTGAAGAAAGGGGGTTTTATAACCATCGGACAAACATAGGGGCATAGATGCAATCTCATATGGACACAGGGGTATAAATGTAATTTTTTGAGCCTCTACTGTCCAAAGGGTAGTTTAATCAATTTATTTCACATTAACGCCGTTAATGGAATATTTCTGGTATATTCCACTCTCATTGACGAAACTTAACCTAAGGTGCACAGTTGCAACACGAAAGAATTTTTCAGAGATATACAAGCAATTAATTTTTTAAGGGGGTATAGCGCAAAATACCATATGCAATAGGGGTATAAATGCAAAATTCCATGATGAAATTTACTATTACAGTATATTAATGATAGAAGAGTAAAGATCTTTAGTGACAAAATTCAAAACAAATTTAGTCATAACTTAGGGCCCGTTTAGATGGGCGATTGGGGTGAGTTTGTGTTCCAAACACCAAGGAACTCTACCTCCCATCCAAACACAATTTTCGCTGTTGCGTTTCATTTGAAATGGTAGTGTTAGCAAACAATTTTTTTGGTGTTTTGAAACGTGCAAAAACACCGCTTCTCCACCACCTGGCCGAGTTTCAAAACGCGGAGGCCCACACCGCCAAGCCCAATGGGCTCTTAGTCCTTTCAATCAATTTTCACAATCCATACTACATCATATAAGAAAGAATAGTGTTAGAGACAGTTCCGCAGACAATCTGACATGTTTTAATTTTTTAAAAGTATAACACCTCATTTAAATGTATAAAATTCGATGAAAAATATATATTTTTTATAACGAATTGAGTGAACCAAATTTTAACAAATATAAAAAAATTAACAAGATATATGAATCAGAGAGAGAGAGAGAGAGAGAGAGAGAGAGAGAGATGACTATGTGACTATTAAGATATTGTAATTGACACAAACAGAAGATTAGAAGAAGATTAGACTGGCGTGTGGCATTGTCTTTGTATCCATCAATCCCCAACGAAACAAACAAATAAAAAATATCGGTGATACCAACAACAACAACAACAACGCCGCCCATTCTCCGCTCTCTGTTTTTTTTTCCCTCACACGCCAATGAAAACATTCGCTGATTGAAAACGGGTTTTGAGTATTTTTGAGTTTACAGGTATATGCAGCACATTTCCGGAAATGAGTTTTTCAAATATATTTTCAAACATTCATAAAATAATAAAAAAAAAACCGCACCTTAATTTAAAGCTGTAGACCATTTTTTTTAAAAATAAATAAATCAAAAGTTAGCTTTTTCAGAATAAATAGATGGAAAACAACTTCGTACAAATTAGTCTTAAACCTAACATTTTGTGAAAGCCTAATATTTAACATGTTTTTAAACGAGGCGGCCTTAGATCTCATTCATTTAAGAGATATAGGATCTGTTTACAATTGAAAAATAAGATTTTGAATAAAGTGGCTTAAATATATTTCATTCATAGAAATCGCATTTTTTACGTTTTTTTTTAAAATAAATTTTTGCACTAAAAACTGTAAATAACTTTTTTTTTTATTATAAGTCTATTTCCTAACCCGTTTAATAAGACGTTTGAGTTTTATGTTTAATTAAAAAGCAGAAGCAACCCAAAACGTGCTGTCAAACGGGCCCATAACCTCCTTTAATTTATGGAGAGAGGGTGCCGACTTAATCAAAGCTCGGATTAGTGTGAATTGGTTACACTATTCAAGAGTTTCATGTCTCTCCACACACATATTGAGGTTTAAGAATTATTGACATAGTGACTCCTTCAGAATTAGATCTCACACTCATATAACAATCAAGGGAACAAAAATCAACATAAGATAATACATAAATTTACGTGGTTTTGTAAAATTTGCCTACATCTATGTAGTATAGCAAGAAAAAAAATCATTAAAGCAATCGAATTACAAAAATCCCTCAACATCTTTCCTCAAGACCCCCATTCTCTACAAAAAAAAAAAAAAAGCCTGTACACGACTACTGCTTGTCGCAGAAAATGAAATATCTCTTATCCCTGATAAGGTAGAGAGAAAATAAATATGACAGAAAATTTACAAAAACAAGATATAAAAATCTCCTCAGCACCGTCCCTTGCTTCTCTTAAAAAAGAGGGCTGACCTTAAAACGTTCGTGAATAAATCTTTTATACTAGAATGCATTACATTTCACAACCATAAGAACCCAAGAGTTTTTGTTATTGGCGTATTGATTTATTAATATTATGTACAAGGCAGAGATTCAAAGTAATTTTGTTTTCGAAGAACAAAATAATTTGATTTTTATGTGTTCATGTGTTTTACCTTTTTTTTCCCTTTTACCCACTTTCATTTCAATGTGTTTTACCTTTTTCCCCCCTTTTACCCACCTTCATTTCAATCTTTTTATTGTTCTAAAAAAATAGTGGAATTCTTTGATTAGTAGATTTACATCGACTATATCTTTTTTCCACCTTTCATTTCAATCTTCTTAATTGTTCAAAAAAATAGAGGAATTCTATCTGGCTTTGATTTATAGATTTACATTGACTGTATAAATCAACATCTATAATATCTATTCCAGTACCTTCGTGAAGATTCACACTTTAAGGATTGTTCACAGATATTCCAAGTTAATCGCCCAGTCATACAACCAGAGGGTGTCATGATTTTTTTTTTTTTGGGCGATCGGGAATTAGGAGGAGGGGGTAGGGGCTAAAACATGTCCTAGCCATTGAAGTAATATATAATTGAGATTGAAATAATTTTTTCTTTACACAACACATGTAGAGATCGTAACTGAGTCATTGAAATAATAGACATAATAGACAGTTGAGATTGAAAGTTATTTTTCTCATGCAATGAAATAAATATTAAAAAATCATTAATACCATATGAAAAATAGAAAAATGTGATGCAAAACGGGTGGCGGACGCGTTCCGGGAGCGATAAACCCGAAAGGATCTGCATTAAGATTTTCATGTATTTACAGAAAAATTGACCAGTAGAAATAAAAGGAGCACAGAACTCGGAATTGTCTGAAATCTTTATTGGAGTTAGATATCGAGGATCTCAAAGCTTGCTTATTTTTTCATTTTTCCTATTTTTAGGCCGGCATTTTTGTTCTTTTTAATAACTTTTTAAATTCTGAATATCTCTTTCATAATAGCTCTAATTTGATTTCTATCAATTATGAGGATCTTCTAGGATCCTCTAGATTTAATTACAATAAATTTTTTGTTTTTACTATTTTTAGTAATTTTTTAGTATAAAAGAGAAACTTGTAATTTAGGGTTTTTCAGTATTTGATTAAACAATTGTGGTTTTTTAAAGGATTTCAATGCTTTGTTGGATCCTTGTTCTAGTTTTTCAATGCGTTAAAATGAATCTCCAAAAAATAAAAAAATGTATAATAATGATACCCTCTAAACATAGATTTTAGGAACACATTTGAAAAAACCAACTTCCAAAAAAAAAAACTAAGAGACTTAGAATAACGGCCATTAAAAATTAAAATAAACAAAAATTTCCTTAAAAACTGGAACTTGCACTTTAAAAACGACTACAAACAATCACAAAAACTAAAAAGTGATTTTATAAATCCCCTAAAATCAGAGACACAAATTCTCGTAAAAAAATGTTTCTCAGTTTTTTTTTAAAAAAAGTTACAAACCCAATCCATCACTATATCTCTTAAAAATGGTAAGGGCGTTCAATCACATATATCTTGTGAATCATCGAATGAGATATATACATCCGTAAATAACGTATATATATATCGTTAATTTTTTTTACATTTGTTAAAAATGTATCTATTCAAATTAAAATGGTGTGATATGCACCATTCTTTGAAGTATACATCTCATTAGTTGAAATTTACAATTTAAAAAAATAAAACATGTGCAAACTATCTCTAAGACTACATTTGAAGCTGTACCTAATATTATCTAATTTTTAAAACTCATACCCATTAAATAAATTTCAAATGATGACAATTTTTATGTTCATTTTTTTTCTCTTGTAGAAACAATGTTTTAAAATTGAACATTTCAATGAATCGCAAAAATCACCGAGTCAAGGTTTATTGGTTCAACCGTCAGGTCAATCGGATTTGAACCGTGACATAAATATATTAATCATCAACACTACATAAAAAAAAATATGAAATATTTTGGGAAAACTTTATATAAAATTTTCATTTAGCATCATAACATGATTTGAGTGTACAAAATCTAATTTTTTATTCGATTTTATATTTTATCAAATAATTCATTAAAGTTTTTATGAATAAATAACAAATTGGTTTAATCATCCATTGCCGTTTCATAAAACCGTCAGTTCAACCAGTTGGTCGATTGGGTTTTACCGATATTTTATATCATTGGATTTTAAGGGTAAATCGAACTAGAATTCAAAGCGGGTGAAGATTTAACTAATTCAACTGGTCAGGTCTGGTCGCGCTTTAAAACACTACACAAAAAGAGTTTCTCTCTTTATTTTCTTCCAGGTCTATGGAAAAAAATACTCAGTTAATTTGATGAACACAAAAACTGTAATAGCCGGGACCCTCTTATGCTGGTTTATGCTAATATTTACATGTTTGGTGTACTGGAGAGGATAATTTTATGTTATTGGGCTTTTGGTTTTTATTCTCCCTGAAGTCGTACATTTGGTTTAATTTTTGAAAAGCACCTTCAAGGCATATTTTAGATTCGTGCTAAACATATGAAGTCTTCATTTTTTAGTTACCTTTCATATGAAATTGGTTTGGCATTATTTGGAGCTATATTAGAAAAGTTATGGCTGTTTTACCATTTCTGCCCTTAGAAGAAGAAATCGCGAGGTCTTCTATTCGTCGTTATTTTAAATATAGTTAGAGGCTTCTTCTGATCTTGGCTCAAACATAGAAGTTGTAGATATTTTCGTTATCTTTCCAACAGAAGTTGTTTCATGTGAAGTGGATTTCACTACGAGAAGATATGGCTGTTTGAGTCAAGGCTATGCAGATTTTAATGGAAGGGCATTTATGTAATTTGGCGAAACCTAAAGTTTTTAATAATTTGGTGAGTCGGTGGTGTGGGTGATATATGTGTGCGGAGAGAGAGAGTCACCGAGACTCATTTCGGGGAGAAAAAAAAAGGCAAATCAAGGGAAAAATTTAGAAAAATTGGAAAAAGCTTCGTGGAGCACTTTTCGCGATACATTGGGTAAAGATTTTTGTTCTTTTCATTGTTATTCTTCGTTTAGGGTTGTTTTATTTCAGTTTTGAATCAAATTTGTGATTTGGGGCTGGAATATGATTATGTTTTTGGGGCTGGATAAATAGGTATTTGATGGTTGATTTTATAGTATCATTTTAGGGTTTGTAGTGGGGATATCATTTTTGTCTTGGTGGATTTGAGAATAGTTTGATTAATAGGATTATATTTTAGTATCTGATTGAGGTTATAATTTTATCAGTGAATTCCTGTCTGCGTGGTTTAAGAGCTGGGTTAGGGTGAGTCCAGCTTGGATTGTGAATTGTGAGGTAAGTAACCCGATTGACTTTTACCTGTTCCATTTCATTCCACGTTGTATTGTTGTAAGTATCCCGATCGATATTTTGCTTGTTTCATTCCATTCCATTATTTGTTCCATTCTGTTCCACGTGGTATTGTTAGTTCGATATATACTCATTCCATTCCGTTCCCCACATTTTTATTGTTGTTGAGGCTATTCAATTGTATTTGATAATCCAGATGATTTCGATTGTGAGTACTGCATTTAAGTGGTCTATTATTGAGACATATTCCTTCATTGATGTTAGACTGTGATTGTTAGAGATTCTAAAATATTCTTATAATTGGTTTATTTGTATCTTGGAGTTATTCTTTATAATTGGTCTATTTGTATCTTGGAGTTATTCTTATAATTGGTCTATTTGTATCTTGGAGTTATTCTTTATAATTGGTCTATTTGTATCTTGGAGTTATTCTTTATTGGATTCCAGCTTACTTTCCTTATTTATATCTCGTGAGCCTATAATTGACTTGTTAGTATCATGAGCCTTCCTTTGATCATGATATATATCCATCTTAGTGTCTTTCTATGAACCTATGATCTGTATGCTCGTGTTGTTTGACCATGAAGCCTTGTAGTATGATTGACATTGTTGCTTCTATATTCCTCTTGTGTACTTGGAGTTGGATGACCATAGACCTTACAGTGAGGGTTGAGGTTTGCCTCCCTAGCGCGCATAAGTACGTACGGTCCAGCGAGGGGGACTTGAGAATACCCTGCCGTGCCTGGACGTTCCGAGGGCCAGGTAGTGAATCCGCGGTGGATGTTCCGAGGGCCACACGCGAGGTATGTGGATATCTTAGACATAGGGACCAAGATGGTGGGGCCGTGCAGATGGTCAATCTTACGCTTTGGACATTTGGGGGCCAGAATTGTGATTCCCTTATCATTCTTGTAGCATTGTGACATTTCCAGGGCCATCGGTGATTTAATTAACATCCTTTTGATCGATGAGTAATTTCAGAGTACTTGCTTTCAGTCCAATTGTGATACATCTTGATGATATTCATTGATTTTATCAGTTGTGAGGTGTTAGTTTGAGCTATTCATTCCTATGTTTATATATCAGCAATGTTATTGTTCTCCGCTGATGCTTATACAGTGATTCCATTTGTCATTATACTTTGACCTGGTGTTTATTGAGATTATTGAGCTTAACTTTGGATGTCACTCTTGTTTTCCTTGTGCGTGGAATGTCTGGGTTACTTACTGAGCATCTTTCGCTCATTCCATTCTATTTTATCTTATTTTGCAGAGTAGAGGTGGGGTTGGTGGACGTTGGCTTAGTCTTCTTTTGGTGCCACGTCCAGCTGGTGATAGATATATATAGATGTGTATAGTTTGATGTTTTGGATCTGTATATGATTATTTTTGGTAGAGGCTGGTCTAGCGAACCATACCTATGTTAAATGCTCCTGTATATATGGATGACTGTATATGGGGTGTGTTAGCTGCTCTGTTGACTGCTTAAACTTTCTTGGGTGTGTTGTGATATAGGTGATTATACATATCTTGTTGATTATCTGTTATCCCAGGGTTGTTATCATATCTGATTATATAGGGTGGACATTTCGATGTTTTGTTTTAGAAAAAAAGAAAGACTATGGTGGGTTTTTAGGCACGTGGTGTGCTCGTGTCGGCATTTTTGGGCACGGGCCGCCGCAGTTAGTATCAGAGCTTTGGTGACGTGCACGTGTCGGCGTTTTGGGACATGGGCCGCCACAAAAACCCATACCCACGTTTTTATGGTTATGGGGCCCCGATCCAACTTGCGTTACATCCAAGTTTTTTTTTCAATCCTAAATCCAACCGACAAGTATTTTGAATTTTTTAAATAAAAATAGTATAACTCATCTAAAGAGTTACATATTTTTATAAAAAATAAAGCATGTTCCACTTATAGAAAATGTGAAAACATTTTATCGAAGCATATATATCGCTAAAACGAATATATGCTTTGATAATTTTATATCGACGTATATAGGACTGGATGTGGGGCTGGAATAAAAACTGTGCCAGAATACTTATTTATCGTAAACAAACAATATCAATTGAGTATTTGAGATTAATATGAATACATTTATTGAATTATAACAAAATTCTTGGGAAAATAAATTTAAATTTTTTTTTATTTTGTTTAGGTCTTTCAAACTTTTTAGTATATCAAAACACCCTTAAGTGACGATTATATTTTTTCTTTGTTTTTCCATCTCCTTTTTTTTAAAGCTTAACCCGTGAAATTCTTTTTACATACAATTATACATTTTGTATATGTTATTTACTCGTACATTGTTATTCATTTCCTACATTTTATATATTAACCCTTATTATATATCCTATGTATACTATTAATAGTCAATTTGATAATTCTGATTATGAATGAGATTTTCTCTTTTTCAATATAATTCAATCAAGCTTGATTATATGGAATTAAAAAATTTAATTGACATATCTATTGGGATTTCACACCCAACAATATTCATGAATGCATACATGAATGAATAATTTTAAATATAATTTTTTAAAGTGTTTTGATATATTTTTATAAATGTCTCTATTTAAAATTAATATTATATAAAAAAATGTTATATAATAGATTTTTTTGTGCTTTATATAATGCCCTCTTTATAAAATCTTCTGACTATAATTTTGAATATTCAAAAAATGTTTTTTTTGACTTTTCATCTGTTTCGTCATCCCACTCCCCTAGGACACAAGCGCACCTTTTAAATAAATATCGTACCTCTCAAACGAGTTTCCAAAAATTCTTTGAGAAATTAGAACTTTTGGGGTTTCTAAACAGCATAATTATTAAAAGGAAAAAATCCATATAAACCCCTTTAATCTTTCTAATATCCATATAACCATTTGTAATCTTAATATATCCATATAACCCCATGTAAACACACCATAAAAGCAAATACCCCACCAGATTAATTTTTTTTAACAGAATTGGAGTATTTCAAACATATTGTGTTATTTAAACCATGATTAATAAATATATATTCTGTTAACCCTCTAAAAACAGATAATACTTAAAAAAAACCACTTCAAGTGTGTAAAATTAGAAATATGAGTTTTTTTTAAGTATTGACAGTTTTTCAGAGGTTATAAGAATACACATTTGTTAGTCATAGTTTATATAACGGAATATTCCTACTTTGTTAAAGAATTTTTAACTGTAGGGGGTTATTTGCATTTACAATGTGTTTACAAGGGGCTATATGGATATATTGAGATTACATGGGGTTATATGAATATCAGGAAGATTTCAGGGGGTTATATGGATGTTTCCCTTATTAAAAAGATACAAAAACTATACGGAATTATTATTCTAATTAATCACAGATTTCTATGATCACTGTATCATCTCTGACTGTACTGATATTTAAACCCTGCCGTTGTCTGTACGATTCACGCAGTTTAGACCGATACGATCTTGATCAGACGGTCTAGGTAGCCGGAGTCTTCAAAAAACCATTCACAGCGCAACACGTATTATTACTTTATTCTCCCAGGACGCCGGACCTGCTGAATAAAACAAAACAAAAAAAAGAAAAACAACAGTTTGGTCAGATGACTCGGCTTGCATGCTATAATAAGCTTCATGTAATTTGGTTTTCAAAAGAATCAAATAATTTGATTTTCATGTGATCATGTGTGTGTTTTTTTAAGAAGGTAAAAATTGATACCCCCGTCCTATTTCTGAAAGACAAGGTACAAATCCGAGGGAAGGTAATTAAAAAAGAGAGAGGATAACAATAAAAAACAAATTACAATTAAAAGTAAAAAAACTCGCCTAGGCCGTCAGGTTAGAAGAGGTATCTGAAAAACAATGAGGTTGGCCCTTACTTACTCCTTAATGATCATGCCCCCCCCCCCACCGATAGCTTGATCTCGCACATCTTCGCAATATATTTTTTCCATAGCCAGTTGTCAATCATGATTAGAACATGTCCCACATATTTTTTTCAAAAAATTTGAGTTATCTGGAAAGATCGTTTCATTTTGAGTCCTCCAAATTGCCCACGCACCTAAAAGTGCCACCACTTGAGCCGCTTAGGCTACCCTTCACCCACCCCTTTTTAGTCATTTTTTCATCTTCATTTCAATCTTCTTAATTGTTCTTAAAAATAGCGGAATTCTATCTTTGATTTATAGATTCCCATTGACTGTATATATATCAACAGCTATAATATCTATTCCAGTACCTTCATGAAGATTCACACTTCAGGATGGTTCACAGACATGCCAAGCTAATCACCTAGCCATATATCCTTCCAGTCATACAACATTCTAAATAATCCTCACTTATCTTCCCAAAATTAAGAGTCAAAGTAAAAGCACGAAAAAGTAAAATATGTTAAATATAATATATCTGGACCACGTGCGGTCAAACGTCAACATACGAACACAAAAAAACAAAACTCAACACACAATCTACGCCACCTTTTCTGTCACTTCACAACATCCGCCGCCATCTCGAACCGGCGCCTCTTCATCTTCTCCACAACGTTTCTCATACCGAGCTCCGCATCGTCCCCGCAACCCATCATCACATCCACCACTTCCGCTGGCGTCATCTTCGCAGACTGCAACAGCCCCTCCGCCTCTGCAAGCAGCGCGTGATCCCCGACCCCCAAGTAATTCTTCATGAGCGTCCTGAACGCCTCGGCCCCGCAGTACGGCATGTGCACGTGCATGTCCATCCTCCCGGGCCTTAGCAGGGCCGGGTCGAGCCTCTCCACGTGGTTCGTCGTGAACACCATCAGCCTCTCCCCCTCGCACGTCGACCAAAGCCCGTCCAAGAAATTCAATATCCCCGAAAGGTTCACCGACACCATCTCGTCGTGGGTCCTCTTCAATCCCCTGCTGCTCCGGTTCATCACGTCGACGGTGCAGTCGACGTCCTCGACGACGATCACGCACTTGCTCCCCGTCGACAGCAACAGCGTACGCAGCTGGGTGTTGTCCGCCACCGCCGTCAGCTCCAGATCGTAGACGTCGAAATCGAGGAAGTTCGCGATGGCTGAGATAAGACTCGTCTTTCCGGTCCCTGGCATCCCGTAGAGGAGGTACCCACGCTTCCACGTGCGGCCGACGCGGCGGTAGTAGTCCCTCCCCTCCACGAACCGGGTGAGGTCGGACTTGATGGCCTCCTTGAGCTTCGAATCCAACGCGAGAGTCTCGAACGTGGAGGGGTGAGAGAAGGGCACGGAAGTCCAGTAGTGGTCCCTCCCGTTGGAGAAGAGCCTCTTCTCGCGGTTCTTGAACTCCAGCTCCTCCGCGTCGTGGAGGACCTTGGGGAGGTACATGGTGTGGATGGCTTGTCGGTGTTTCTCGTTGAAGGAGAGGACGATCGAGCGGTGCTCGGTAGAGGTGCCGTTTTGGGTGATGGCGAGGTGGGACTTTGATGTCCACTTGACTTGGAAGCCGTGGAAATGTTCGAGGAGGTCCTGGTTGGGTGACATGGAGTAGGTGAGGGCGCGCGACGTGGGGTTCTGGGTCACCTTCATGACCTTGGATGAGGTGGCGGATTTCGAGCTCAGGTAGGTTTCGATGGTGTTGAAGAGTGGGTTGATGATGCCGTTCGTGTCCCTGTCGTCGACGACGATGGAGACGGCGTCGGCGGCGGAGGTGTGGAGGAGGCGGTGGAAGAGGTGGGTGAGGATGGGGAGGAGCTCGGGAGGAAGGAGGGAGGGGAGTGTGCGGAGGAACATTAGGGTTGCTATGGCTGACATCCAGGCCATGGTGGTGGTGGTGGTGGTGGTCCTGTGGGGTATCTGTGTTTTCGTAGGTTTTTATGCGGAGATATGTGTGTTGGGTTTCAAAGAATTTTCAATGAGGAGACAATATATGGATGTGAATTCGGAAGAGACTGGTGGGACAGTTTGGTCCGTTGTTGTTTTGGTCGGGTTGCTTAGCTTGTTTTGGTAGCTAAAGTTGTTCCTATTTTTGGAAAAACATCCGCCACGGGTGTCCGGATTTTTGGTGGGGACGCACTCAGCGTCTGAATATAGGAAAAACAAATGCAGCCGGATAGATCGAGAGAGCGTTTGGCAACCCCAAAAAGAAAAGAAAATTTAAGCTAAAGTAAAAAACTATTATCAAACAGGTTATTTTAAATATATCATTATTATTTGATATTATCTTTGAGATGTTGCCTCCAAATCTTTGTTTAATAAAACAGATATTATTATTACACCTTCATAAGGTGTACATAAATTATCTAAAAGCTAAAATCTATTTTTTAAACTATGTTTCCAATCGCACAATTAGAATAATGAGAAAAATCAATGTAACTCTCTTGAAAGTTAGTTAAATCGATTTTTTTCCTTATAAAATTATAAACCATCACATATCCCCCCAAAAAATATGGATGGTTAATGGATTTAGTCCATCAATAAAATTGCTGTCAGTTTACACTTTACAGAGAATATTCTGTTTACTAAACGGAGCTCAAATAAATAACATTCAAATAAGTCTATACAAAATATGAAAAATTGATATAACTCCTTAGAAACTAATGAAAATCAGAAATGGTCAGTGTAAAATCAGTAAATCTATATAAAGTCAACCACAAATTTGGTTAGTGTATATTATAATTTATTAAGTAAATTTGAAAAAGATATTACAGTAATTTTTATGTGTGGTGAGAACCAACCACATATTTGGTTAGTTTCGCTTACGGTAATGACTAAAATAATATTGTCTAACAGGATAGGGACCTGAGAGGATTTACTGATTTTATGGAAATCTTTTTTAATTTTCATATTATAGAGAGCGATATCGATTTTTCAAAAATAAAGGGTGAGAGCATTCTGATAATTTTAATGTATAATTATGATTAACCATGTATCTGATTATTTGGGATAACGGTAAGGGCTGAAATGGAATTTTTCTAATAACATATGGATCTATAGTGATTTTTCAATTGTATAGGAAATAAAACTGATTTAACTAACTTTTCAGGTAATTATATCGATTTTTCTTGTAATAAAAAACATCTTTCAGGAGTGTTTTTGTTCTTTTAATTTAACACAGTCACGCTAAAAAAAAAAGTGGTAAAAAGAACAAATATTTCGGTTTAAAAAAAGGCGGTTGACAGTCACCCTCACGAGAAAAAAAAAAAAAGGGAAGGAGAAACATATATTCGATCATGATTAAAAAGACGGGAATGATTTTTTTTTCCCTTCTTTTTTCAAGAAGTAGGTAGGCAAATAGCCTCCATAAATTTATAAACTGTAGACTGATGCCTAAAGCAAAACAGAAACAAAGGAGGTTGAACAGTGTTTCAAAGGGTCAAATGAAATTTTTTTTTTGTTGGAGTTTTTTTTTCAAACATTTCAATAGATAACATTTCAAACATTTTATAGGCCTTTTTTAAAAATAAGTATCCGATTCTGATATCCGATATAGAAATCTACATATTGATTTAGACAATTATCTAATATATCTAAAACATTTAAATTCAAGATTCTATATTTGAAAAAAAATGAATAATTTCTGTAATTTTAAAATTATGGTTCAACTATATATTGAAAATTTTACTATTTAGTATTTTATGTAATTTTTTTTTTTTGAAAAGGCGGTAGAAAATTGCTACCCCACTATATATTAATATCAAAGCGGCAAAAATACCAAAAGTGCATACCTAAAAGTAAATTAGCGCGTAAGAGTCGCGCGATGAAATACATAAGGGAGTGGAATGACGAGAAACAATAGAGGAGAGTTCTATTGTTTATCCCCCACTGCTTCATGACTGAAAGTCACTCCATAATGTGCGTACCTATATTTTATGTAGTTTAGAAACTCATGTATTCATATATGTAATTCGAAAGATTAGATGGAACCAGTCTTTCAAGAGATAGAAATAAAGTAGAGCATGCTTTATATCTAAATATTTAATCATAATCTACTAACTTTAAGTCATATAATAAACAAAAGTAACTAGTAAAACATATGTACGTAATGCCTTTTAAAATTACATGCATCTCAATGAGACATTAATCTCGAAAGTAAATTTTGACACATATATATGTAATTAAATCTAATGACCATGTAAGTTAATGATGTATGCAAACAAATCTATCTTTGTATGTATAGACCACCAACAGTTAAGATAACCTAAACTCATAGTGTGCCTTTACATATATATGTTAACATTTTTTGTGTATTATGTGGCATTTACATGTTTGTATTTAATTAGTTACTAGATGTTACTCCACAAGAAAAATATTTATGAGAATAATTGAAATGTGAACCAATTAAATAATGGCATCCAAAAATGTTTTATAGACAATTCACATACGTTGTATTTTGAGATATATTCCATCTTCATTCATGTACAAAATTAAACTCCATTATAATGTTCAATGGAGTAATGAGAAAACTCAATGCCTTTGGTGGTTATGAGTTATGGAAAACCAAAGGTCATTAGAAACTCATGTAACTCATGGATTAATGAGAATACTTATGTTTGTATTCATGTATAACTTATGGATTAATGGAATAAGTTATAGAAATACTAATGGTCTTTAATGGGAAGACCAAAGGTTGATGAAGATGTCTATATAAGGGTGAGGTCCCAAGTCATACTCTGACACTTACACATTCACAATTTGTATGAGAAATTCCTACACCACATATTGCTACCCATTAAGCTAGGTGAGAGTAGTGACTTGAAGACTTCAACCAAAGAAGGTTAAGTTTTGAGTTCTTTTGGTACACCACTCACCTTGGTATCATGGAACAAGGTTAGTATGAATTATGTAGTATTGTTTTGGGCAAATTCACTATGTCTTTATGCATCAAAATTGTATCCTTAAAATTCCACATAATGATAAAGTCTAACAATTGGTATCAGAGCCAACCAATTTTGATGTATAAAACATATTAGGGTGAATTTTGATTATGAATGTCCGAATAACTTTTAGAATTGTTGATTTAATTCCATAAGTTATTTGGATTTGGATGTTAGTATTGCACAGCATGTGTGTGCATGTCACTATTTATTATTAATGGCATGAATTATTTTGCATATGTATTTGATACTATAATGAGCAGATAAAGACACAAACCTATATATGATGGCATGCATGTAAATGATCAATTTATCTTATGATATAGTGTCGGTGATCATATTATGCATAGTCTTAATCTCGGTGATCATATGATATTGTCTTGGTGATCATGTCATGCATGGAATTAATTCAAAAAGTTATTAAATTTATCATGTTACATCTTTATTAGGTAATGTTACTGTTTGTGGAATTCATGAATTTTATTTCCATGCTTGAATTCATTTAACTCCATGAATTTGATCTCCATGCATGAATTCATTTCGGTGCATATTTATTTCATTCATGGTGCATGAATTATATTTTGTTTAAATAATTATATACACATGTTGGGTGATCATGTTATGATTTATGAGAGTAATTTTATTTTAGTGCATATTTAATTCATAGTGCATGAATTATATATGAGTTAAATAATTCATGAATCTTTAAATATGCTTTATCTTGTTAATACATCCTTATTTTGGAGCATGAATTTTGTAACGGTTAAATAATTCATGTTAAGTTAATGATTTAACAAGTGATTAATAAAATATGATATAAATTTTATGGTCATATTTGGTTAATATTTGGTTGATCAATTATTTTAAGTTTCATATCTAGTGTTGATCAACCCAACGGAGGGTCATCACTATATATGATTTAAGTGTTAAGATAGGAGATGATGATTAAAATAATATCAATGAAGTTTTCTACCCAACGGTATTCAACTTCCTTATGATTTGATAATTTTATTTTAATCATAATCTCATTTTGAAATTGATCAACTCAATGGAGGGTCATCACTATATATGACTAAGTTTTAAAATAATAGATGATAAATAAAATAATATCAATGAAGTTTTTCTACCCAACGGTGTTAAACTTCCTTATGATTTGATAATTTTATTTTAACTATCATCTCATTTTGATATATATTATTATAATTCGGTCAAATGGAAGAATTATAATAATATATTTTTATATTTTACAATCAAATTATTGTTCGGCCCAACGGAAGGACTATAATTATAATTTGATATTTGATATTGTAATTCGGTCCAACGAAAGAATTACAAGAAATTGAAATTATGAAAAATCTAGCTAATTATGTATTTTAGTTAGATTATTTAATGTGTGGTGTTGAATTTATTCTTGACATGGAAAAATAATTTATTATTTTGCAGCAATGAACCCTACTGCTATCACTAGTTATTTATCTGGTATTGAAGCTTTGAGTGGGACAAACTTTAAGAAATGGAAGGAGCAAATTAATATTGTTCTCGGCTGTATGGATTTAGACTATGCTTTAAGAGAGAATCCTCCTGCAGAGCTCACTACTGAAAGTAGTGAAAATGAAAAAGCTTTGTATGAAAAGTGGGAGCGCTCTAACCGCATGAGTCTAATGATTATGAAAGGTTCTATCACTCCTGCAATTCGTGGAGCAATCCCGGATTCAGATAATGCAAAGAGCTACATGAAGTCAGTCGAAGCACAATTTGCATCAACTTCCAAATCTTTGGCAAGTACCCTTATGATTAAAATGATGACAATGAAATATGATGGTCGTAGTGGTGTTCGTGAGCATATCATGAAGATGAGTGATATGGCCTCTCAATTAAATGGAATGGACATGGCAATTTCTGAAGGTTTTCTTGTTCACTTCATAATGACTTCTCTTCCTGCGCAATTTAGTCCTTTTAAAATTAACTACAATACGCAGAAAAAGAAGTGGAAGATGACTGACTAATTGCCATGTGTGTTCAAGAAGAAGAGAGGCTTAAAATTGAAAACCCAGATATGGCTCATGTCACCATTGCAGGTCCAAGCAAAAAGGCTTTCAAGAAAGGCAAGGGTAAGAAAATAAAGAAAAATAATGAAAATTCTTCCAATGGGCAAAAGGATGAGAGTAAGGTACGCTGTCACTTCTGTCATAAGAAAGGTCATCTGCGAAAAGATTGTGCTGGTTTTAAGGCTTGGTTGGAAAAGAAAGGTAAAACCCAATGCTTTGTATCTTATGAATCCTATTTAGTTAATGTTCCACCAAATACTTGGTGGATTGATACTGGTGCGAGTATTCACATAACGAATTCCATGCAGGGATACCTTACAAGCAAGAGACTAAATAAAGGAGAGCGAACCATAACTTTGGGAAATGGAACAGAAGTAGATGTTGAAGCCATTGGCACTCTACGTTTGGTTTTAGATACTGGTTTTATTATGGACTTAGTAGATACAGTTTATGTTCCTGTATTTACTAGAAACCTTATTTCAGTTCCAAAACTTGATTCTTATGGTTATGAATTAAGATTTGGAAATAATAAAGTATCTTTGTTCTTTAATTCCCATTTGGTTGGCTCTGGTATTTTACATGGTAATCTTTATTCATTGAATTTAGATTACAATTATGCACAGTCTCTTTTATCCTTCCATGTGAATGATGTAATTTCTAAGAAAAGAAATCGAGTGAATGAAAATTCATCCATGTTGTGGCATAAAAGATTAGGTCACATATCAAGAGAAAGGATGGAACGTCTTATTAAAGATGGAATTTTAAATTCACTTGATTTTTCTGATTTTAATACTTGCATCGAATGTATCAAAGGAAAATATACAAAGATTAAGAAAAAGGGTGCATCTAGGGTCACTGAATTGTTAGAATGCATTCATACTGACATTTGGGGACCCTATCCAACTTTAACCATTAGTGGGCATAAATATTTTATTAGCTTCATTGATGACTTTTCGAGGTATTCTTACGTGTATCTTATTCGTGAAAAATCTGAAGCACTGGATGTTTTTAAAATCTATAAAGCTGAAGTTGAAAATCAACTTTGTAAACAGATTAAAAGTGTAAGGTCCGATAGAGGTGGTGAATATTATGGAAGATTCACTGAATCGGGTCAAAATCCAAGTGCTTTTGCCATATTTTTACGAGAGAATGGAATTGTCGCAAACTACACAATGCCTGGTACTCCCGAGCAGAATGGTGTAGCCGAGCGACGAAACCGTACTCTAATTGATATGGTGAGAAGTATGATGAGTAAAACAACCTTGCCTGAATTCTGTGGGGTGAAGCTTTGAAAACTGCTGTACACATTCTTAATCGTGTTCCTAGTAAGGCTGTACCCAAAACTCCTTATGAATTATGGGTTGGTAGGAAACCGAATTTGAATTATTTACGTGTATGGGGGTGTCCAGCTGAAGCTAAAATTTTCAACCCACAGATAAAGAAGTTGGATTCTAGACTATAAGTTGTTATTTCATTGGTTATCCTGAAAGATCAAAAGGTTTTCGATTTTATTGTCCTACTCATAGTACTAGAATTATTGAAACTAGAAATGCTGTGTTTTTAGAAAATGAGGATTTTAGTGGGAGTATTGAGCCTAAAAATAATACCTCAATAAATAACCATAATTTACCGGTTATTCAAGAAAAGAGGTATCCACACCAATAATGGAAAATGGTGGAATCAAGAGGCTACCCATAATGAAGTTGAGCATATCCCAATTGTAGAAGTAACTTCACGTAGATCACAAAGAGAGAAAAGACCTGCTATATCAAATGACTATGAAGTTTATCTTAATGAGTGTGATTATGATGGCTTGGAAAATGATCCAATTTCTTATGATCAAGCCATAAAGAGTCATAATTCAACTCTATGGTTAAATGCCATGAAAGAAGAGTTGAAATCTATGGAAGACAACAAAGTTTGGGATCTTGTTGAATTACCCAAAAGAATCAAAACTGTTGGTTGCAAATGGATTTTTAAAACCAAACGTGATTCCAAGGGCAATATCGAAAGATACAAGGCCAGATTAGTTGCAAAAGGATACACTAAAAAGAAGGGATAGATTACAAAGAAACATTTTCTCCTGTTTCTAAAAAGGATTCCCTCAGAATAGTCATGGCTTTAGTAGCTCATTACGATTTAGAGCTATATCAAATGGACGTTAAAACTGCATTCTTAAATGGTGACTTGCATGAAGAGGTTTATATGAACCAACCTGAAGGTTTTCAGGATAAAGGCAAGGAGAAAATGGTATGTAGGCTTAAGAAGTCCATATATGGTTTAAAGCAGGCTTCTAGACAATGGTATCTTAAATTTCACGAAGTTCTCATTGCTTTTGATTTCAAAGAGAATTTAGTGGATCAATGCATATACCTTAAAGTCAGTGGGAGTAAAATCTGTATTATTGTATTGTATGTTGATGACTTATTGCTAGCAAGCAATAATATGGGAATGATTCATGAGACCAAACAATTCCTATCTAGGAATTTTGATATGAAGGATCTTGGTGAAGCATCATTCGTGATTGGCATTGAGATTCACCGAGACAGGTCTCGTGGGTTGTTAGGATTATCCCAAAAGCCTATATTGAAAAGGTTCTTAAGAGATTCAACATGCAAAATTGTTCAAGCAGTGTTGCCCCTGTTGTTAAGGGTGACATATTTTGTGAACAACAATGTCCCAAAAATGATCTTGAAGTGGAACAAATGACAAACATTCCATATGCTTCTGCAGTAGGAAGTATTATGTATGCTCAAGTATGCACTCGTCCTGACATAGCTTATGTAGTGGGTTTGCTTGGTCGATACCAAAGTAATCCAGGTATTGAACATTGGAAAGCAGTGAAGAAAGTATTGCGTTATTTGCAAGGCACTAAGGACTACATGCTTACATACAGAAGAACAGATAATCTTGAAGTCATTGGTTATTCTGATTCTGATTATGCTGGCTGTAAAGATACTAGAAAATCCACATCTGGTTATCTTTTCATGTTAGCTGAAGGACCTATTTCATGGAGGAGTCATAAGCAAACGCTCACGGCTTCTTCACCATGGAGGCAGAATTTGTAGCATGTTATGAAGCCACATGTCATGCAATATGGTTAAGAAATTTTGTCTCAGGGTTGCACGTTGTTGATTCAATTATGAAACCCTGAGATATATTGCGATAATGATGCTGCTGTGCGTTTCTCCAAGAATAACAAAACATCTGGAGGATCGAAGCATATCGATATTAAGTACTTAGCTGTAAAAGAGAGAGTTCATAATGGAATTGTTTCTATTCAGCATATAAGTACTTTACTCATGCTAGCAGACCCTTTGACTAAAGGGCTTCCACCAAAGCTCTTTAATGATCATGTTGCGCGCATGGGCTTGGTGGAAAGCTTATCAAATTTGGTCTAAAATGAGTATGATGTTATGTGATCACATTATGTTGTAAATAATGATTTTATGAATTAATGATAAAGTTTATGTTACTTTCATGCATCAAATTGTGCACATCTAGATGCTTAAAAGTAAATTGGACCATTTTGGATGAATTAGCATATCACCATAACTTTGCTAATGTCATCAAAATCTCACAATTCATGTCAATAAAATTACTAACATTATAACCATTGAAGAATCTTGAATTGATGGATAATTCAATGATTTCAATGATTTGGTATTAGTGATTTTATGGGGCAGAATTTAACTGTGAGGGATGCAAATTTTCTTTAGGAGTTTATATGGCCATTTTAGAATCTAGTAAAAATATAATCATGTCAGGCCAAGTGGGAGATTGTTAACATTTTGTGTATTATGTGGCCTTTACATGTTTGTATTTAATTAGTTACTAGATGTTACTCCACAAGAAAAATATTTATGAGAATAATTGAAAGGTGAACCAATTAAATAATGGCATCCAAAATGTTTTATAGACAATTCACATACGTTGTATTTTGAGATATTTCATCTTCATTCATGTACAAAACTCCATTATAATGTTCAATGGAGTAATGAGAAAACTCAATGCCTTTGGTGGTTATGAGTTATGAAAACCAAAGGTCATTAGAAACTCATGTAACTCATGGATTAATGAGAATACTTATGTTTGTATTCATGTATAACTTATGGATTAATGGAATAAGTTATAGAAATACTAATGGTCTTTAATGGGAAGACCAAAGGTTGATGAAGATGTCTATATAAGGGTGAGGTCCCAAGTCATACTCTGACACTTACACATTCACAATTTGTATGAGAAATTCCTACACCACATATTGCTACCCATTAAGCTAGGTGAGAGTAGTGACTTGAAGACTTCAACCAAAGAAGGTTAAGTTTTGAGTTATTTTGGTACACCACTCACCTTGGTATCATGGAACAAGGTTAGTATGAATTATGTAGTATTGTTTTGGGCAAATTCACTATATCTTTATGCATCAAAATTGTATCCTTAAAATTCCACATAATGATAAAGTCTAACAATTAAATCTAATGACCATGTAAGTTAATGATGTATGCAAACAAATCTATCTTTGTATGTATAGACCACCAACAGTTAAGATAACCTAAACTCATAGTGTGCTTTTAATTATTTTATTCTAAAAGTTGGTCTTTCGACAATGTTTCTCTAGGAGATTTTGATTTTGAGTTGTGACGGAGTAAAGTGGTCATAAAATAAGAGGAGGTGAAATATACATGTGGCATGTGACATTGTACATGAGACATCCCATCCTCAGTCAAACTTAGGTATGAGCAATACCTTATTAGCCAGGTGCAGTTGAATTCTAATTTAATTAAGGATACTAATGGAATCTAAGCAGACTGAATGCGGATTAATTTTTCGCCTGGTTTTTGGACTTGTTGTACCGACCGTACTAGTCTTTTGTTTGATTTGGTACATGAAATATCGGATGGTTGGGGTTCCTCATGTCTAGGGCCACCTGAACGTTGTAGTTTTATTTATTAAATTTTCATTACGTACAGAAGATTGGGAAGTGTCCCGAACGAGAATCTCAACTTTTACGTGGCTAATAGTGGCTGGTCAGACTTCGACAATCGGCGGTGTTTAAGACTGATAGCTCCACCGTGATGATCGGCTTTCGGGGGCCACTCATTCTCAAGGCTCACTATTTTAATGCATGGATTCTTGTAATTGGAATTCCTAATTCCAATGATACCTTTTTCTTTTATACATATAATACATGTATTATAATTTTATTTCTGATCGAATCTTCTTTGTTAATACTCGAATTCATATCATAGTCCAATGAAAAAATGGTTGCTCTGTCCACCTGTCAAACGGTGGTTCGTGTCTTCGTGAGAATATTTTTTCCTGATTCTAATACTATTGAGCACCACCGATTAGACTTATTTGGGTATGCATGCATGTAGACATATGTTTCCGTACATTTTTTAAACTAAATACCAATGTGGATCAAAACACACTGTCAAATTTTTTTAGATTAAATTTTTTTAAGGGAACGAAAATCAAACGAAAAATTATTTACAAAACTTGAGTTCGAAATGTGGGATTTTGATAATCACATCGCTCTAATCGCTCAACCAAACTCGGCATTACTCCTCACAATCCAATCTACGCGTTTGCAGAATTAATCATACCTAATTAAAACTTATTCCCAAACACCCCTAGTGGCTAAGGGTGCGATTCGGTTTATTTGGTTCGATTTTTGTCAAACCCAAATTGAACTAAGCTATATTCAATGTGTAACCCGAAAATTGAATTGAACAGAAACACATAACCGAAAATCCAAGACCGAACCAAACTGTACCTTTTTTTGTTTGGTTTAACCAAACAAAATTAAACCGAACTGTTAAAAATTAATTGGTTAGTTAAAGTTTTTTGGGGGTTTGATTTACAACTTTACATAAATATGAAAATGCTAGGATTGATGATATAAATTAGTATATTCATTTTTTTTGTGAATATTAATGGTATAACAATAATATAGGTTTATTATAAAAAGAATATTCTAAATGAATATTGATTATGAATAATCATGTGTTTAAATTTAATTCTGTTCGGCTCGGTTAATTCAGTTTTTTAAAGTAAAACCACAACCAATGTAATCGGTTTATTAATTTTTCAAATCATACTCAAACCAAATCATAAAATTATTGATCCAAACCCAATTATCAATTCGAATTTGGTTTTAACTGATCAAAGTTACATCCCTACTAGTATCTATAAAAAACTGCTTAGAACGTCTCCAACGGAGATCTCTAAGGGCCTATTTGTGTGTGCGGTTGGGGCGTCCATAGTGGCGAGATAACGAGAGCGTGGCAAAAACCGCCGAAAAACCATATACGTACGACAAGGGTTTGTAGGGTTATCGATGCATAAGCGGAAATCCCGTTTGTGTGTGCGGTCGCATCCTCTAGCCTACCAACGCCCGCTACTTAAATGCAGTGCCAAACACTACCCAAAATAGAGTCAAACAAAATAATAAAAAATTCAACAGTGAGTTTAGAGGATTACTATTCATTATCAACTCCAATCATAGTTTCTATTTTTCTTCTCTATTCTATTTATATTTTTTTTATTTTATAAAACTTCAATTTGTATTATCACACATATTTTTTTGATGCAGCACACTTGTATAGTTGATAAATATTGATAAATTTAAAATTGATAGAAGTTGAGATTATCATTTCCAAAGAAGGTTACCGGTAAACTTGTTAGTTATTTGAAGGAAAAAAGAAGAAACTATAGAAAAAAGAGTTTGTGCTTCTCAGGTATCCGACAACTCAATATTATTTAATCACGGTGATTTCATTAGCTTCGATCAATATCGAGGCGGATTAGGAGATTATTATTGTAGAGGTTCATCTATTTCAAGATGGATTTCCATGCAATTCATTTTGTGTTGTTGTGCTTCGTTGTTGTGTTTTATTTAATTTTTCATGTGCTTTCTTTTGTCGTGCTATTTTGTTTTATTAGAATAAATTATATTTTCATACATAAGTGTATATAATAATAATAAGACCAATAAAAAAAATGTGTATATAATAATTAATACAACAAAATAATTTTTAATGTTGATAAAAAATATATATTTAAAAAATATTTTTAAATATATGTTCAACATATTCGATTTTAAACTCATTTAAAACGTATTAATGACATATTTCCAATAGTACCAATTTAATAAAAATTGAAACTATGTATAAAAAGTTATCACTATTTAAAAAAAAACAATTTGTAAAAGTGGTACTCCATTTTTTGAGTACCAAATGTGGGTTTTTAGAGTTCAATTGAATCCCAACCGCGCTCCATTTTTGAGAATTGGAGATCGGTTGGAATTGCTCTTCCTACAGTATGAAAATTTGAAACACCAATATAATTGTGTTACTGCAAATCTCCAATAAATAATGTGTGATTTGAAGCATCTTATCTTTCCACTATAATACAAGTTCTTTCACTGGCCAGAGCTTTTGAAGAAAACGACAGTAAAAACATCACATTGGGTACGGTAGATTTAAACAGACTCGGGAGTCGGGACCACAACTTTTTAGAGATTTAATTTCTTCGATCTCCTAAGAATAAAAAAACAACAAACTAATAGCCAAAATGTTATTCGATTTGATAATCAAAATTAAATAAATCCAATGGCTGCCCGTTCACTGGCGGAGGGGCCACACATTATATGGACGGTCGGTATTAGCTAGATTAGCGAAAGTAAAGACATCGTGATCGTTCGTGAGCGCTGTAACTTCAAACAGCCATAACTTTCAACCCGTATATCAAAATCGCTGTTATAATATGTCCACGTGTTCGTATCGACGAGCCCTACAAGGATAGTGAAGATGTCACAATGCCAAATTTTGGAACGATCTGAAATCGTCTTGGATGTCAAATCGACGGTTGAAAGTTAATTTGTTATTTTAGGCAGTTTTTAGGATTTGATTTAATTAGTTATTATATTTACATCTGAATCTCCAATCATATAATTGAATTCAAATTTAAATATTTATTAGAAGATTTGTTTGTTAGGTTTAAGATTTATATAATTAGTTGAGATCTTAGTTTGTTGTGATTTCTACTCTATAAATAAGCATGTAAACCAATTGGCAACGTAGAGATTATTGAATTTTGGAGTTTGTTTTATTTATCTATTGTATTTTGTTAGGAGTATTAACATTTACATAGAACCATCAAATATTTGGTATTTCTTAGAAAATCAACATGTCTTTGAAGCCCAACATCCCTGGTATTCTGACTGAAGAATCAACAACCTTGTTGGAACTTGAAAATTCATTCTTAGATCGAATTAGCAGAAGAGCGTGACCCCTCACGTTGCATCAAGTTCCCTCCCCGAATGAATTTTTTAGAGTGGATTCATTCATGAGAAAGTGACTACTTCAATGTGAAACTAAAACTTATCAGCTGGTGATGTGAGGTACAACCATACCTGAATATGTTGGAATAATCTTATATTAGAAATCAAGACTCCACGTCCTTTTTAAATTGTGTAATTTAATTTCATGTATAAAAATGAATCGCATGTCAAATTAATCATCGCTCGTCACTTATAAATTATTTAGACACATGTTAAATTGTTTTATCATCCTTCATAAATCTTATCTACATCCTATCACATCTTTTCTCATAATTCATCTATAATTAATCAAATAACAAAAACCCCTTATCATGTTTGTGACAAGAATAACTTAAAACACAATTAAATTGAAATAAAGAATCAAAGAGACTATGTGGTTAAGAACCAATTAAATGTAAGACTTATAATATTGGGGACGTAAACAACTGGTTACTATTTGTATTGAAAACATCAGGAATATTTTATGTTAAAGAGAGTTCAAACCTTTGGCTCCACTAATAAAACGATTGAACTCAATATATCAAATTTGAATTAACACACAGTGCATAAAACATTTATAAAGCCTCGTTTAGATCCGCGATGGGTTAAATTTTACTATGGAAAAACTGCAAGACCGCCATCACATAAATCAAATGTTTTTGACAATTTCGCAATGACATCACTCATCACATTTAAAAAATCCCGGACCGCCTCAAATAGACCCTTTATACAAGGATAAAATATATTTTGACCCCTAAAGTCTACAAAACCTACAAAGACATTTTAAAAATATACATTTATATCCCCTAACATTAAATCACATGGTAACATAAAAGAAAATGACAACTAGAAAAATATCCTTACTTAAATTGTATGGATGATATATATTAATTGAAATTGATTCATGATTAATTTTGAGATATTAAAAAGCATGTTATTACTTAAATTCATGGATAGTAGATATGAAATATTATATTAAGACACTTATACAGTAGGTATCTAAGTGCATATTTTTAAATTGTATTATGTTGAATAACTGTATATTTTCAAAATATATATATAAGGGGTGGTTTTGCAAGTTTTGCAAATTCCAAGGGATGTAGATGCATTTTATGTTTTAAAATACATTATTTTGTTAGTTTTTTAGGGCTGATTTTTTGGCCGGAAGGAACAAGATGATAGGTTGAAAAATTAAACACTAAAAATTAATGTGTTTTGTTGAGAAGATCTTTAACCTTTGAAACATAAAAATCCAATTAAATGCATATTCAAATTGAACAAACCTAAGTAGTGAAACTCATTGTATTAGAATAAGGAGAAAATATTTGTATCGGTATCAAATGATATAATGCAAGACAAAAGGGGCCGGATAGGGTAGATATTTTGAATTTAATTTAAACATATTAAGATCGTTGATTTGATCTATCATATGTAACAATTAATGATATTAAATAACTTGGTATCAACTCCTCTTTTAAAAGTCAGTTAATATATATATAATTTTAAAAAAAAGGAAGGACAAAGAAAGAGGTACGAAGAAATAAGGCTGACCATCCTCCATTCGCCAAGGGAAAGCTGAGATTCTTGTTCCCACTGTTTTCATCTTTTGCAAGTACATACTAAATTTTTTTAATAAAAACCTACACCGGGAGGCCCTGCCCTAGAGGCTCAGCACACATACATTAACTCAAAATTTGATATTTTTAAAATTTATTTAATTTCAACTATGATAATATAATAACACCATAATAAAAATTAAATAAAATTCAATATGAAAAAAAAAAAAAAACTGTGGGCGCAAAACTTGTAAGTTCGGCACAGCAATAATTTTTTAAAAAAACTTGTTCGTGGTGTCAGAAACAATAAAAAATAAAAATAAAATAAAATCAACCAAAAGATTTATACCGTTGGTACAGCAAATCCAAAATATCTGGAACAACTTTCGCTGACATCTGTCTAAAGAAATACGGACTAAACAGTCCCATCAGTCGCTTCCGACAACACATCCATATTTTATTTCAGGGAAAAATCCATGGAACCGCCTGTGAACTGACTAAAATACATATAACCCCCTGAATTTTCTTAAAATCCACACAGCCCCCTAAATTTTTTTATTTTGATAGATAATGAATATTTTATAAATATTCTGTGTTATTGGACCTAAATAAAAACACAATATGCAAAAAAAATTCTTAAAATGTTTTTAAAAAATAGAAAATTATCTGTTGATGATAATTTTATTTCTCTAAATACGGTTTTATAATCTATTTAAAAGAAAAAAATTATCTTTTTCATAGAAATTTTCACGTTTTTAATACATTGTGAGGGTTGTTTAGTAAATTATGTTTTCAGATGGGGTTAAATACTCATTATATATTAACAAAATTTTCACACAGGGGGTTATTTGGATTTACTATTATTTTCAGGGGTTTATTTGGATTTTCCTTTATTTTATTATTGATCCGATCTCTATAAGTTTCTCGTACTCGTAGGTTGTTTAATTTATCTGGACTACTAAATTATCCTCTATATATATATATATATAATACTAAATGGTTGTAAATGAATAAAATAAAATAAAATAAAATTTTATTTTAGATAAATGATGTATTTATTTGAAATGTTTTCAATTTTGTGATATTACACGACATAAATGATATAAAAACAAACTCGAGGACGTGAAATCCTTGTAACTCGACACATATCTCTGCTACAACCTACGAAAAACTGAGACACCACAGACATCACCACCATGGAGTGGATGTCAGCCTTAGCAACCATAATGTTCCTCCGCACCCTCCCCTCCCTCCTCCCTCCGGAGCTCCGCCACCTCCTCACCCAGCTCTTCCACCGCCTCATCCAGACCCTCGCCGCCGACACCGTCTCCATCGTCATCGACAACTCCGACGCCAACGGCCTCACCAACCCACTCTTCAACACCATCGAAACCTACCTGAGCTCCAAGTCCGCCACCTCATCCAAGGTCATGAAGGTGGCCGAGAACCCCAAGTCCCGCGCCCTCACCTATTCCATGTCCCCCAACCAGGACCTCCACGACTACTTCCACGGCTTCCAAGTCAAGTGGACCTCAAAGTCCCACCTCATCATGACCCAAAACGGCACCTCCACCGAGAACCGCTCGATCGTCCTCTCCTTCGACGCGAAACACCGACAAGCCATCCACACCATGTACCTCCCCAAGGTCCTCCACGACGCGGAGGAGCTCGAGTTCAAGAACCGCGAGAAGAGGCTCTTCTCCAACGGAAGGGACCACTACTGGACTTCCGTGCCCTTCTCTCACCCCTCCACGTTCGAGACTCTCGCGTTGGATTCCAAGCTCAAGGAGGACATCAAGTCGGACCTCACCAGGTTCGTGGAGGGGAGGGACTACTACCGCCGCGTCGGCCGCACTTGGAAGCGTGGGTACCTCCTCTACGGGACGCCGGGGACTGGAAAGACGAGTCTCATCTCGGCCATGGCGAACTTCCTCGATTTCGACGTCTACGATCTGGAGCTGACGGCAGTGGCGGACAACACTCAGCTGCGTACGCTGTTGCTGTCGACGGGGAGCAAGTGCGTGATCGTCGTCGAGGACGTCGACTGCACCGTTGACGTGATGAACCGGAGCAGGGGATTGAAGAGGACCCACGACGAGATGGTGTCGGTGAACCTTTCGGGGATATTGAATTTCTTGGACGGGCTTTGGTCGACGTGCGAGGGCGAGAGACTGATGGTGTTCACTACGAACCACGTGGAGAGGCTCGACCCGGCTCTGCTAAGGCCGGGGAGGATGGACATGCACGTGCACATGACGTACTGCGGGGCCGAGGCGTTCAGGACGCTCATGAAGAACTACTTGGGAGTCGGGGATCACGCGCTGCTTGCGGAGGCGGAGAGGCTGTTGCCGTCAGCGAAGATGACGCCGGCGGAAGTGGTGGATGTGATGATGGGTTGCGGGGACGATGCGGAGCTCGGTATGAGAAACGTTGTGGAGAAGATGAAGAGGCGCCGGTTTGAGATGGCGGCGGATGCGGCGTAGGTGACAGAAAAAGTGGTGTAGATTTGTGGTACGTACGTTGAGTTTTGGTATTTTGTGTTCATATGTTGACGTTTGTCCATTCGTGGTCAAAATGTATTATATTTGACTTATTCCACTTCTTTGTGCTTCTACTTTGACTCTTCTTTTTGGGGAGATAATGGAGGACTATTTAGAATGCTGTATGACAGGGAGGCTGAGTCGGTGATTAACCTGGAATGTCTGTCAATAATCCTGCAGTCTGAATGTTCATGAAGGTATCTGAATGTTCATGAAGGTACTGGAATAAATATTGTAGACAGATATTTGTTTTTGGTACAATATATTATAGATATGTGTTGGTACAGTCAACGTAAAATCTACGAATCAAAGATAGAATTCCACTGTTTTAAAGAATTAAGAAGATAGAAACGGCGGAAAAATTAATGTACATAAAAACGGTAAAAGACATGTACACCTAAAATTCCAATTATTTTATTCTTTGAAAACTAAATTAATTGCTCCGACTCTCGGGTTTATACATAATATCAACAAATCGATGTGTCAAAAACAAAAAAATCTTGGATACGATTATTAGTACCGTGAAATGCTATGCATTCTAGCATGCAGGATTTGTCAACTATGACTTAAGATCGGACCTATTGACTGAGAGAGAAGGACAGTGTTGAGTAGAGATTTATACCTTTTTTTTGTAATTTTTCTATCCAATTTATTCTCTTCCTTAAATGGATTAAAAGATATTTTGTTTTCAACAAGAGGCAGTTATGCATTTTTTTTATAGAGAAAATGGCAGTGTTGATAAGCGGTGCATGTTGATAGATTTTTGTAATCTAATTACTTGAGTGATTTTTTTTCTTGTACTACTCCGTAAATGTAGGCAAAATTTATCGAACAATGTAAATCTCTGTATTGTTATATGTGTTGAGATTTAATTCTAATAGTGTCATTGTGTCAACAATTCATAAACCTCATTGTGTGTATGGAAAGACATGAGACTGTCGAATAGTGTAACTAAGTCGTATTAATTCAAGCTTTAATTAAGTCAGCTAGCACTCACTCTTCGTAAAGAAAGTGAGAGGATGATACACTGGAGACACCAAATTAAATCTTTAAAAAAATATATCACACTAATCCAAGACCTATTCAAATTTAAAATGATATAAGACTTCAATGTGTAATACATCATCTCATATTCACTTTGAGTAGAGCTTATACCTCTAAAATGAAAGGGATCTAAGATCTTCTTTGAAAATGGGTTTGGGTGTTAACTTTTCATCCAAATGCTGGGTTTAAAATAGTATTTATAGGAAGATGTTACTCCATCGATTTTGAAAACACTAGCTTTTGACAACTTTTTAGAAAAGCTACAAATCTTTATGTTTGAAAAACTCAAATTCTTTTGAATTCAAAAGCACTCCAAAACCTGTTTCAAAACAAGATCTAACTAATAACATATCCAACCCAAGCCTCCTATTCAACCCTCCATACCCTCCATGTTGGGAGGACATTATTTTTTAAAGGGCGATACACTCCAACCATCTCCTTCCAATTTTTATTATTATTTTAAAATTATATAATATTATATGAAAACTCATTAATAAATGTTATTGATATTAATCTATTTATATAAAAAGTTACTATTTAAAAGATCTCATTAAATCCTTTAAAATAAATCTAAATGATTTTCGAGTTATTTTTAAATGAGTGATTTTTTAATTGAATAAAATAACAAAATTCTTGAATAATCAAACATATGAGTATTTATTTAAAATTAATTATAAAATAACTTAATATTAGTCTGATTTTGAATGTCTTGATGAAACCTTTCCAATGATATTACTTTTATTAAAATTAGATTAGCAGATTTAATTATATATTATGATGAAATAAGTAGTTTACAAAATAAAAAGTATAAAATATGATTTGGAGGTTGCCGCTAAATTCGGAAGCCACCTCCAACCAACCACACTCCATGTATCCAATTTTGGTGTGCTCCAACAAACCCCTTGATCCAACTTTTTCACTTTTTACTGGGTACATTAATTACTTCAACTTATTATATATTTAAATTTGCTAATCCATTTTTACTAAAAATATTATCATTGGTAAGGTTTCATTGAGACCTTCAAAATGAGACTAATATTAAATTATTTTAAAATTAATTTTAAATGAATTCTCATACATTTGATTATTCAAGAATTACACTATTTTGTTCAATTAAAAATTTGCTAATTTAAAAATAATTCTAAAACAATTTAATATTAGACTCATTTTCGATGTCTTAATGACATCTTTTCAATAATATAATATATTATGTAAATTACTTAATATTAGTAATATTTACTAATGAGTTTTCATATAATTTTGAAAAAAAAAATGGAGGGGAATGATCGGAGTGCTACCCTTCAAAAAGTAAACTCCTTCAAATATGGAGAGTCAACCTTGCATATGGAGGCTTAGGTTTGATATGCTTTAAAAATAACATTTTTCACTTTTTACTTTGTGCACTAATTATTTTAACTTAATATATATTTAACTTGCTAATCTATTTTTAAATAAAATGCTGGCATTGGAAAATTCTAATCGAGACCTTCAAAATGTGACTAATATTAAATTATTTTAAAATTAATTTTAAATAAATCCTCATACGTTTGATTATTCAAGAATTACTCTATTTTATTCAATTAAAAAATTATTAATTTAAAATTAATGCTAAAATCATTTAATATTGGATTCATTTTAAATATCTTAATGTGATTTTTCAATGATATAATATTTTATATAAATGGATTAATATTGATAATATTTATAAATGAATTTTTATATAATTTTAAAAATGATAAATAAAAAAATAGAGGGAGATGGTTATACTACAACTCACTCAAAAAATGAATTTTTTTCAAATATTTAGAGGCTTGAATTAGAGATGCTCAAATGACATCGACCTCAAAATGGAATGTTTTTGTGTCAGAATATGAGGGGAAAGAACTGCGAATTGGAGGCTTTACAGGTATCACCAAATTTTTTTACTTGCTTCTTTCGGTGGGGCCGATGGAGCGGCATGCCCAGTCTCATCTTCTTTTAGTATGAACATACTGCAAGTTTCACATATTTATTTTAGAGTGCTCTTACACGCAATTTTTGTGGACTTATTCAAACAGGTTATAAAATATCTTCAGTCTTTCAATATGATGTATTTTTTTTATATGTCGTATATACATTGTTAATTTTTTTATATTTATTAAAAATTCATACATTTTTTCTATTTTAGAAAGATATATATATATATATATATATATATATATATATATATATATATATATATATATATATATATATAGAGGAATGATACGGTGCGCGATGCGGGAACGTGCGCGAACGACCACGGGCCGTTGATCACAGGTCCATCGCGGGTCCATCGCATCGGACGGTCGGGTGCGATTCACATCGACCGTTGGATGCGATGGACCCGCGATCGGACGAACGACGTCGTTCCCGCACGTTCCCTCACGCCGCATATTATCATCGACCTATATATATATATTTTAAATCGTATATTTTATTAGAGCTGTGCTTTTTTTTAAAGGGTAAAATGCATCTACAGGTTTTGAAATTTGTGAAACCTATAGAAACTCATTTTACAGTTTAAAAATATACACTTATACCCATTACTATAATTTAAAAATATGCTTTTACAACCTTATCTATGCTTCTCATTAAAATAGAAATAATAGTAACATAAAAGTATCATTTAAAAATAATATTTCGTAATTACCATTCATACATTTCATTAATAACAAACTTCTTACATCTCAAATTAATCATCAATCTATTTTATTTAATATAGATTATCCGTACATTTTTAAGTAACGCTCATTTTTCTTATGTTATCATGTGATATAGAGTAAAATGCATTTAAAAATTTCTTTGCGTATTTTGTAAATTTGAGGGGACAAAATGCAATTTATTATTGTTTTCTTAGCGTCCGCTTGAGGCTATAGCGGGGACGTGCGCATCCTCAAAATGAAGGGGGTGACAACTGACAACATCGCAGTGGAAAAGGGGTATTGTGGGTTTTTTTTGAACGTGAGTTTGCGTGTAAGGGGGTGTCATTGCAAAATTTTGAAAGGTGGTTGGATCTAAGGGTCTTCATTAGGCCCGAGGCCCGAAAGCCCGGCCCGGGTCCGTTCTTGGGCCGGGCAGGCGGGCCGGGCTTGGGCCTGATTCTGAGGCACGGGCCCGATCCGCCCAAGCCCGGCCCGTAGGCCCGTGAAGTGTAATCCAATAAATTAGTAACGTGTAATTTTTATTTGAATTGTAGTTCAGTTATACAAATTATTAATATTTATATAGGTGTCAACCTAGTTAGGTACATGTATTTATTCATTTTTGTAAGTAATTAATTCATTTAATATTTTTATTTTGAAAATTCAATAAATATAAATATTTTTTCAACATTATACTTTAAATTTTGTGTTATTTTAATATTATATACAAATAAACAAAGTAAAATAAAAAAATAAAATGTTTTCAATTTGGGCCCGTAGACCCGCCCGTGGGCCTGAACCCAGGCCAGGCCCGTGAGGCCCGGGCCCGCGGGCCTGGGCCCAGGGCCGGGCTTGGGCCCTATTTCAACGGGCCGGGCCGGCCCGTTTCCGACCCCTAGTTGGATCGGAGATGACGTTTCTATTATTTTTTCATAGTAGAATTTGCCTCACTGTAAATATCTAAACAGGGCCTTATAAAATTGATACGTGTATACGTTCATAGTAGCGTTATACGTGTATATGTTCAAATTCGCTATATTGAGTTAAAATTGATCTTTATTAGTGTTGCCATAGGGCATAGGTTTAGACTACTTAACATAAAATATTAACTGATGTTTTCATTACAAATAGTACGAATTGACGAATTGTCCCCGGTGGTTTACGTCCCCAATAATAATGTAATAAAGGGCTTATATTTGATTGGCTCCTAACCAAGACAAACTAATGTCTGGGCTCACAGTCTGGCCAATGACAATCGAGTTTGAATAACTTTTATAAAAAAATTTCGGGTATCATATATGATATAATCTCATTTTCAAACACCCTCATCAATCCCGTTGATTGAAGAAAGCGAAGAAAACAACTTTTAAATTATTTATGAATATAACAGATATTTATATATGTTTTTGAAGAAGATATTTTTAAAAGCTACTTTAAATGAAAATTGTTATTCAAACTTGTTTTCAAATGTCGAATAAGAGACCATATGAAAACCTGTTTACATACTTTTTTGTCTTTAAATAAATAAATAAAAAAATTACAACCGCGTGTGTTTTCACAAGATTCTGAAAAGACTCGAGTAAAAAGTTTTTTCAAAGGTTTAAGTTCATAACTATTTTTAAAAAAAGGGTTTCAGTTCGTATATTTGACACTGTGTTTTTTTTTTTTTAAAAAAAAACTTTCTAAGAATGTATTTGTGTACAAGTTTGAAAAAAAAGTGAAAGTAAACAAAAGAATTTGGTGTTGGAATTTTAAGTGATCAAAATTGAATTTGTCCATATTAAACCCTCTTAGCATTTTTTTGTATGAGTTACAAATGAAATCATTGCATGCATTTGTAACTCCTACCTTCATTATTTAGTGGAGGATGGAAATTAAAGGGGAAAAACGGTTTTAATTGAAATCGGTTTTATTAGTATATAAATGGGTACAATTAATTGTGATTGTCCCTTAGAATTTAAAGCATATACGTTTTCATGTGTGTTTTGACTATAAATATTCATGGCTAGCTCTTACGGTTTAGAGGAATATAATCAGAGAAATAATCCCTTATGTGTTATGGTGTTTTAGCCAACATAGCCGATCCCACTGTGTTATAGATTTTATGAAAATCAATATTTCTCCAAGCCAAAATTCCCAACACCTTGTTGTTTGATCTAATTCCTTATCTGGGCGTCCGAAAGGATCGTAGTCTTTTCACCGTGATTATTCCGTAACTCGCACCCCGGAAGAACAAAACCAGTTGTGATCGTATCTATCAGTGGTAGGAGCCATTCAACCTTGTGTGTGAGGGGACCTTATTCACCGAGGACAGAGTGTCTTCACTCACTTCCACATTTCCGGATACACATTTCTAATCCTGTCTCATTTTATTTCATGCTTTTATTATACATTTTAGAGTCTGCTTTATTTAATATATATTTGATATTTATATTCGTGATGTGATAATTATAAGAATTTGTGTTTAGCCTAATATTTGTTTGTTACACACAAAATTTGGGTCATCGGAATATTGAGAAAAGTAAAATATTTTCGTTTAACTAACTTTTATAGTGTTCATGAATGTGATGATAAATGATATCATTTTTCATCGTTTTGCCCCAAATTCTCATCTATGAGAAAGAAAATAAAATTTTCAACATTTCATAATAAGACAAAATAAAGGAAGAAAAATGATAGGAATTTTTTTAAAACAAACATTAGATTTTGAAAAGGTTGAATTTTTTTTTTCATTTTTCTTCACTTTCTATCACTTCTCATTTAAACTTTTCAAACGATTTCCATAATAGCCACTGAGGGACTTTTGGGGCTTCTAAATAGGATAATTATTAAAGGGCGCTGTTACAACTCAATTCTTTTTATAGTCCAAACTACAGTATTATATATCGTTAAATATCCAGCGAAATATATCCATCGTTAATTAAATGAGATATATACATCGTAGGGCCGACCGTGAGGCTAGGCCACCAAAGCACCCAAGGACCTCAATCATTTGTTCAATGAAATTTTAAAAATTAGACATATGTGTCTTATTTCAATTTTAAATTAGTTCATCCCAACACAAACTTTCTCACTCTTCAATATCCCCAAATTTAAATGACAATAAACATAAGAATTTCATGACTCATTTTTCCAACGGTATCTCTCTCCCTCACTCCCCTCAAAACAATTTCCTTTTCACTGTTTCTCTGAAATTGATCTTTCAATCAAATGCAGCTTGGCGGGGTGGTAATAATGGCACTCCCTTCGGGGGAAGACGAGGGTTCAATCCTTGTTTATTATCCCACCGGGGATGTGAAGAAATGGTTGTGATGATGGGCCTTGGGCCCTCAGTTGAAATAGCTTCAATCGATCCACGTGGAATTTTTTTTTAATGCCACGTCAGCTACCACAAACAGCCCACGAAATTTTTTTCCCTAAAAGTTCTCGCTCAATTTTTCAGCTACCACCTTTTTTTTCATCCATTTTTTCTCTTCCATCCATTTAATTTTTATTTACTATTTCTCTTCTATCTCTCTTTCCTCATTGGCAACCACAACAGAACAGCCATAACACTTCCATTACTACAGCAAATATACCTCGTTTGTCATCACGTGATAAAAAGTAGATATATGCCTCATTTGCATAAGATTCTAACATTTATTTGTCTTCATCTTTTATTTCAAATGATTTTTTATCGTTTGTGACAACCTTTTCGTCAGAGATAGCTATAAAGTTGATGACAAATTCAACTCTGGTAACATTTGTCACCCATGGATAACATTTTCTCTTGTATTTTGGAGTGCGTACGTATGTACACATGTTCATAACGCATATACTTTCTTAAATGTCACAAGTAAATCGCATATTGTGGTCATTGTCCAAAAGGAGATGAATGATTTGAAACAAATCGAAGAGAGATAGAGAGAGAGAGTCGATACTAAACCCCAAGCTAAAATAAAGTGCGATGGAGAATCTGAAGACATTAGACATTGTAAAGCAAATGAAGAGTTGATTATTGGTATGCAATTTAATAGTATTGAGAAAGAATTTTCTTAGTACAAGACATTTTTTTTTCGCTGTGGTTTTGGAGTGTCATGAGGGGTGGAAGAAGATTCACTCCTTCACTCCAGATGGTTACTTGAAGATAGTTATTTTTGCATGTTCGAATGAGGAAAATTGAGAAAGAAAAAAATGAAACTGTTGTAGTAGCACAAGAGAAATGTCATCTGAAGAGCAAAAGGAATGTCTCACGATGCGAAATTGCTATAAACATAATTAAAAGCATAAGTATCATTAAAGATTTGGTATTCTCATACTGCATATGTTTTATGTAATAAATCATATACCTTTCAAAGTGACGCACATACTCCCTTACTGGTGTTTATGGAATAACATTTCCTTATTATATTTCAAAAAACACGAAAGATGAAAAAGTAGTAGGAGAGGCCTACCAAAACCCCCACGCCGCCATCACAATCACAAATTTCATACCACGACGTTTTGATGGGGGTCTCCGAGAAACCTCGTCACTGCTCTAGCTAATGGCGGTGAAGACGATGATTCAGATTAATTGAGGTTATGATGGGTCTTTTGTAGATGTGTTGCTATTTTTTTAACAAATAAAGTTAAATTTTTTTATCTATGACTGTGATCAATGCTTTTTTTTTTGCATGTTGCCGTTCTTGCTATTTAAATTTGCGTGTAATATATGAATTTTGTCATTCCAATGGATCTTTTTTGTTATTATAGAAAAATAAAAATTAATGAAGTATATACCTGATCTAAGGCGGTATGTACTTATATAAGGAGGTATATAACTAATTGAATGACAAATAAAGTACTTGAGATTTGGGACTATAAAAAGAATTATATATAAAGTCGTTCTACATTGGGTAAAAAGAATATGCTCGAATTTGATATTAAAGTAAATATCAATGATAGTCTTGTGTGTAATGCTGAGGTGCTCTCTTAGGCTTTCAAATGCGGTCTGTTGCTAGCAAAATTCATCATCCATAAATCCAGTAGTAATCATAACACACATATAAGCCATATCATCATTGGTGTTAAAAAAACGACAAATATCAAGCATCTTTCAAGCGTTATAATGGCTTGTATGGGTAAACTTCAGCCAGTCGCAATTATAACAGACTAGTACAAATTTATTGGAGGTGACATATGTAAGGTGATGTTTAACGCTATTAAACATGAATAAGCATTTAACAAATTTTGATGGCATCTCAAATGTAGCATTGACCAATTTAATTTTTTAAAAGAAGTTATCATTTTGTTCCCAACATGGTGTTCACAATACTTATCGCGTTGGTTATTAATTCCATACTAAAGTATGATTATGCACGTGCATACTATACAAAGCATATACTTGATTTCCGAAGCATATAACACAATCCATAATCATAGCACACAATAATTTATATGTAACATAATCATACGGTGCATATTTTAAAGCAACATAATCACACCATACGACAAAAAATCTTAACCAAAGTTAGTAGTCAAACATGTCATCCTTGTTTAATTGAGTATATACCTCGCTAGGTTCTTATTTTCAGATAGTTCATTTATGCTCAACATTGGTGCTAAAATGAAAACGAGTATCAAGCATTCTGCAAGCAATCAAATGGTAGAGGAAGACACCGAAATCATGCCTGTAGATACCCCAATTTTGACCGTCCAGAGAGACAGAAATACTTCAAGTAACACACGGAAATATCCCACAGTTGGACATCCAATAGAGAACCAAAGGTTCGGTAAACCGAAAACCCTAAACCCTAGCCTTGACCTAAACCTAAACCGGAAACCCTAACCTTGACCTAGCCCTAAACCCTAAACCCTAGCCTTAACCAAAACCTAAACCGGAAACCCTAACCTTGCCCTAGCCCTAAACCCTAAACCCTAGCCATAACATAAACCTAAACCGGAAACCCTAACCTTGACCTAGCCCTAAACCCTAAACCCTAGCCTTAACCTAAACCTAAACCAGAAACCCTAACCTTGACCTAGCCCTAAACTCTAAACCCTAGCCTTGACCTAAACCTAAACCGGAAACCCTAAACCTTGACCTAGCCCTAAACCCTAACCCTAGCCTTAACCCTAAACCATAAACCTAAAACCTACCCTAAAACCCAAAACCCTAAAAAAACCTAAGTCCCTGGAAAGGGGCGGCTAGCCCTAACTAGCCGCGTCCCCCTAACCGCCCTCTCTGACAGAAGAATCAGAGAATTAATGAGAGGTCCCCTGGATGAGACATAAAACAGCATTAAATGCTGAGCATTGCGGCGGGTCATGACCTTTAACCGCCCTCTCTTGACCGGATCAAACCAAGTAGCCGACCCAAGCCACCGCTTGTCAGAGATGGGACGTTTGGCAGGTCATGATAGGGGTGGCTACCAGGAAGTAGCCGCCCCATCCTGGGCGGCTAGTTAGCACTAGCCGCCCTTCACCTGGTCTCTGACAGAAGAACCAGAGAATTAATGAGAGGTCCAATCGAAGCCAACCTACTCCATTACCCTCGGGATATTTCCCTGCCTCTCTTTTACTATAAATAGAGGGGTCCCAAACCCAATCAACAACATCACCAATTCATCTTCAATCACCAATCCACCATCCCCACTTGTTCAAACCCTTCCACAACTAGAAATCCCAAGAGAGAGAGAGAGAGCCCCTTTTGTGAGAGAAACACCTATTCCCTACATAAAATACCCTCTCATCCCACCCTCCAGAAACCCGGGCTAAACCTAGCTTAGCCTCTGTCCAGAACCAAACCCATTTCCTACCGAAGTTCTGCACAAACCAACCCAGACCCTGGACGGCTAACCCTAGCTAGCCGCCCTCTGGCCGATGGCTAAAAACAACTAGCCGCCCCCCTATCCACACCCCATATCCACACCCCTTTGTCCTAAGACTCCTTTAGTCAAGCCCCGGAAGCAGAATAAGATACATGTTTTTCACCTCTGCGTACGGTATATCCGTATCTCAGAGCGGAGACCCCACAAACTCCTCCACGTAGGCGATCAAATCCGACCCAACCTTTTCCTGCTTTTAGAAAAAGCAGGTGGCGATCACACAAACCCCCCTGAATCCTCTTGAGACGCTATCGGGCACCTCAACCAGGAACGACACATCCTCACCTCTTCCGAGAAGACGATCCGACCGAGCCCGCCAGGGCACGCATCCCATCCGAATCCCCGAAGAACCCTCACACACGCACACGCGCTCACCGCGCACCCCGCCGGGATCCGCTCCGACACATCCGACACATTCGGAGGCCTTCCCGACGGTACCGACAATGCCCACCAGACTGTTACAGAAAAAGGACATCATGAATGTGGGGCCACCCCTCTGCTTCCTTTAACGTGGGGTCATCAAGTTATATATACCATCCAAATTAAAGTACATACTAGTATTAAGGAGGTACATACACGCATTGGTCACCATAGTTATTTTGCTTGATCCAAAAGTAGATTTTGCTTCTTCCTCATCAACCTTCTTTCCCTCCAACTCTAGAGGAACATTTCTATTACTCAAAAACATTTCTTCAGTTTTCTTATTTGGCTTAACTTTTTTAAACACCTTTGTAAATTCCTCCATTGAAGAGAATCTCGAAGGCATGGGTAGATGGTGTATCATACAAGCACAAAACAAATGTTAAATCACATGAATTATCAATGTTTATGAACAACGAATATAGCATATCTAACAAAATACACTTTAAGATTTTTAAAAAATTTGAAATGGGAAAAATTTTATTTAGGATAAAAATATTTGAATAACGAAACCATATATTAAAAAAAAATTAAAACAGGGAAGAAATTTATTTCAGGTTAAAATATTTACTTTATGAAATCGTATGCTAAAAATAATTAAAACAAGAAAGAAAATTATTTTACATTAAAAGTATTGAAATAAGATTAAAATATTTATCATATGAAACCATATGTTAAAAAAAGGACAACAAGAAAGAAAAAAATGTTCCTTCGCTATGCTGTCATCTCTAGACAGTGAAAATTGGTGAAACTCAGAATACGCCTTTGGTATACCATGTGAAAGAGATAAGAGACAACGTACAAAGAAATGAAAGGTAGGAGATAAGAGATAGTGAGGTTGAGGGCAGAGATAAGCAACAGTGAAGCGAAGAGGGAACGTGAAAAAGAGAGAGGGGGGGAGGGAGAGTGTATTTGTTTTGTGGAAGATGAAAGAGTTTTAGTAAAAAGGGAGAGAGAATGTGTATATTTATAAACGAAAGGGAAGAGGGAAAAGTTGATTTGGAACTCGAAAAGAATCAGCGAATACAGACAAATTAGTGGAACAAGGTATATACCTCTGTTATCTTTGAAAGGTTGTATGTACTCGTCACATTTGAAATTGCGCTTCCAGAATGCGCGAGGGGCCATGTGACGCTGTCAAAAATGTCTTTTCGACCATTTAATGCGGTGTTTGAGTTCCTTTAATGCAATGACAGGGGTTCTTATTGAGAAATTTTGAAATTTAAAATTTGAAAACCTCATTCGGGCCCGCCAAAGGAAAATGAAAACAAATCCACGTCGCTGGCCTCGCCACGTCAGATGCTACGTGGGGCTGAATTTCTGACTGAGAACAAGTCGGAGTGTATCATTTTCCTATATAAAAAAAATGTTGCACTCAGTCACATTCATCAACAAAAACTCAGACCTCAAGTGTTTTCATTTTTTTTAAATAGTAAAAATCATCAAATGAGGTATATGCTTTATTAAAAATTACATAGCGCTTCATTTCAAATTGAATGAACCCATTTTTAGCAAGTGTAAGAAAAACTTAAATGAGATATATACATCATCCAACGAGGTATATGATTAATTAAATCTGTAACGAGGTATATAGGGTCTGTGATTTGGTTGATAAATGTAACTGAGTGTAGCAGCACTAAAAAAAATACATCTTTCTCTCTCCCTATCATATGATTGAATTATATATATTATTCAACCCCCCTTTTAAAGATATTTTTTATTTTTATAATTTTTAAATGATTTTATAATATTTTATATTTATTTTTTAATATTTGTAAATTAAACTAAATTAATGTACAATGTTCAAACAATCTAGATTTTTTAATAAAATATATGGGGCCCCCATATTAAAAATTCGCCTACGGCTTAGCCCCAAAATTCAATTCTCATGGCCGGCTCTCATACATCGTTAAATTGATTTTATATTTACTAAAAATGGATTTATTTGATTTTAAATTAATGGAGTGATATATACTTTTAATCAAAACATATATATTTGTAAATGATGTTTAATATTATTTAAAAAATAAAGCCAGTAAATATGGTTTATGTTTTGGACTATAACATGGGATGCAGAGCCGAGCTTCAGACGGGCCCATCAAGACAATTGCCAACGCCCCACCCAATGAGGGCCTCAAGAATCATCTATTATGTTGACATAATAAAATGGACGGTGAGATGCTCCACTTTAATTAATCCTTATTAACAAATTAATTTTCCCAATCTATTTGATATTCCACGAATCAAACATAAAATTTTTCCTTTCCCTAAATCTCTCCAATCATAAGAACAATAGAAATTTCAATTTCAAGTCTCTTTCTCTCCAATGTGTTTCTCTCTCACCCAGTTGTAATAGGCCCTCGTGGGCCTGGCTACAAAAAAAAAAATACATCTTTCTCTCTCCCTCTAATTGAATTATATATATATTGTTCAACCCAACTTTTAAAATTATTTTTTATTTTTATAATTTGTAAATGATTTTATAATATTATATATTTATTTTGTAATATTTGTACATTAAACTAAAATGATGTATAATGTTCAAACAATCTAATTTTTTTTATAAAATATATAGGGCCCCATTTTAAAAATTCGCTTACGGCTTACGTTTTGGACTATAATATGGGATGCAGAGCCGAGCTTGAGACAGGGCCACCAAGACAATTTCCTACGCCCCACCCAATGAGGGCCCCAAGAATCATCTATTATGTAGACATAATAAAATGGACGGTCAGATGCTCCACTTGAATTAATCCCTATTATCAAATTAATTTTCCCAATCTATTTTATATTCCACGAATCAAACCTAAAATTTGTCCTTTTCCTAAATTTCTCCAATCCTAAGAATAATTGAAATTTCAATTTCAAGTTTCTTTCTCTCCAACGTGTTTCTCTCTCACTACCTCTCAAAATACTCTCTCAAATTCACCTTTATCACCCCCATGCAGTTGATTAATATAACGTTTAAATTATCAATTAAAGACATTTATTCTGATTTTTATATTTTTCTTATTCCATTAATTTTTTTTGGCTTTTATCAAGTGCATATAATAACGTAGAATGTTTTAATTTAAATGATTGAACATTATAATATTATGTATCTATTTTTCAATATTTATAGTGTGTAAAATTAAAATAATCTAAATTTTTTTATAATGTGCGGGATTTAATTTTAAAAGTTTGTTTAGAGCTCAATATACAAAAAAATGTAATTGTGAGGGCCGGTGCAGATGGATTTGTCAAACATTTTTCATTATAAAATGATGCAAAAATTATACGGAATTATTATTCTAATTAATCACGGAATTCTATGATCATTGCATCATCTCTGACTGTACTGATCTCCAACCCTGCCATTATATGTACGATATACGCAGATTAGACATAGATGATCTTCATCAGACGGTCAAAGATAGCCGGAATCTTCTACGTAATCCAAAAAGCCATTCAAAATTCTACACGTGTTATTACTTTATTCTCCCCGGACGTAGGACCTGCTGAATAAAACCAAAAAACAAAAACAAAAAACACAACCCACACCCGTTGGTCGGATTGTAATGCACGGCTGCTGTACTGTACAGACTATATTGTTTATGTTTCTTTCTGTAACAGAGGAATCTTTGTATTTTTTTTCTTGAGTGGAGTCACATGGGAATAAATATAATCTGGTGGTACTAGTGAACAATTATTTTACTAGCCTATACATCGCGTGCCAAATATTAATTGCGAAGGATGCCCACTTTTGAATGTACTCGTTTTCATTGCAAAAATGAAATAATTCACATTAGACAGTGTGATAAATATCTCCTACATATATAGTCTCCATGTGTAACAATTTTCCTAAGGTCCTACGGGACTAGTATCTGTCGGGTTTATACATTAAATACATTTTGGTGTTTCGACAGTAGTATTGGAGGACTTTCACACTGACACAGTCAAGGGGATCTCGGGTCTGGGACATTTTGATCATTTTAGCCCTTTTCATTCCCGTCGGTTCTAGGATTTTAAGGGTCCGTTTGGGATTGGGTTTTGGTTGCGGTGGCGTAGGTGGTGGCCGGCAGACGTGAACACGCAAGCAAACACATTTTTTTCATTTGCGTCGAACACACTATCTTATGTTTGTCGTAATTGCATTTTCGCTGTTTTGGCCCGCGTTCACCGCCTCACAAAAACACTGGTGATGCAGAACAGGTGGCCAACATGATCCGGGAGTGATGAATCCGAAAAGGTTCATTTTAAGATTGTCAAATATTTACAGAAAAATCAGCTAGTAGAAATAAATAGTGCACCGAACTCGAAATCGCCCAAATTTTTTACTGGAGGTAGATATCGAGGAGATCTTTAAGTGTTGTCGTTATGCTACAACACGCGCTTATTTTTCTATTTTTTTCATTTTTCGGCCCTCAGAATGACTTTTTTGCTATTTTAGTAACTTTTTAGATTTAGCATATCTCTTTCATAATAAATCGGATTTGACGAAAATCAGATCCGAAAATCTTCTAAGATCCCCTAGAGTTAGTTATAACAAATTTTCGTTTTTGCTATTTTTAGTATTTTTTTCCCTATTATAAAAAGGAGGCTTGTAATTTAGGGTTTGTAATTTTATTAATATATTTCTGAGTTTTATTATTCTATTTAAGAATTGTGGTTTCTTGATGGGTCTCAACGCTTGTTGGATCTTTGTTTTAATTTTTCATTGTGTTAACACTACTTAGCCCCAACGGCACACACCACTGAGGCGAGTGAATGGGGTACAGATTGGCCTGTCAATGGTTGGGGTCAGACCTGAACCCGATTCGACCTAGATCTGATTACATGTGTAATATACCCGACCCGATTTTGACCCGACCTGTTGGACCCGAATATACAAATGGGTCGGGTCCGGGTCCACCCCACCCCGACCCGTTGGACCTGAGACCTGACTATTTTATTAATATATGCTATGTAACACCCCAGGTTTACATAGCAAAGAATTGTCCGCTTCGCCCCTAAATGGACTCATGGCTTTAAAACGCATCATGGTGTGTAAGAGTTGTGCTTACATATAAGTGCATACTATCTCCTCCCATTAGATGATGTGAGACTAAACACGCTCACACTCACCCAATCTATGAGCCCCTTGGAACTGTTGGGCCTCTCCCCTCAACGGGCCGGGCTTCACAATCACCCCCCTCTAATGGGCCATACCCACTATCGCGAAATGGACAAGTTCTGATACCAATTGTAATGCCCCAGGCTTACACAGCAAGAAATTATCCGTTTTGCCCCTAAATGGGCTCACGGCTTTAAAACACGTCTTGGTGTGTAAAAGTTGTGCTCATATATAAGCAAATACTATCTTCTCTTATTAGGCGATGTGGGACTAAATACTCTCAAACTCACCCAATCTATGAGCTTCTTGGGATTGTTGGGCCCCCCTCAACGGGCTGGGCGTCACATGTTCATATATTATAAGACTATTAATATTCGTTGACCAATAATTTTATTTCTTATTTATCAAATTACATGTACAAATATCTATTGTTTACTTTATGACACAAATAACCATGAGCTATTCCTTTTAGTTCATTGTTATATTGTTTAGATTTCTGTTTACTTTGAATGTTATATTTTAGTTTTTATTGTTTTCAATGTTGTTTAGTCATTCATTCACTTTTTTTGAATTATACAAAAATATGTTCCAACATAATATCAAGACACCAGTTTACAAAGTTTAATAATAATGAATGCTTTATTACAAATTTTTTTTAATAGAATGATAAGACAAATAAATTCATGAGTTTGGAGTTCTTTTTTTATCAACTATCCTTGGGTCGGGTCCAACGGGTCCGGGTCTAGGTCCACATTTTCAAGGACCCGTCGGATCCTGTCATGGGTCGGGTCCTAATCTATCCTAACCCGACCCGTTGACAGGCCTAGGTACAAAACTCTCATATTCACTTACCGTAGATATGTTTCTTTTTTTTTTTTATTTTGATGTCTTATTTGTAGTTTTATTGTTCCACATCTCTCTCTACTTTAAGATTGTTGTGATTTTAATTTAATTCAAATCGAGATAACAATTGTACATGTATCATTTTCTTATAAAAAAAAAAGAAAAATTAATGTCGGATCTTATGGGAAACTTTAAATTAATTCTAAGTGACTAGAAAATTTGGACTTATTTTAGGTTTTCATAATAGTTGGGGTATTATTCAAATTCTTCCATCCAATGGAGGTTATCTTTTATCCATTTTTTTTTCACTTTTGCTTCTAACTTCATTTCCATTTGTATCCCCTCTCTACCATCCACACTAATGGTAGACCCTTCGATGACTTATTCCGTCCTGTCACTCTCATTCTCTCGTCTTATCAACATATCTAGACCTATTAATAATGTACTTAAACCCGTTAACAATTAATGTATACAATCGGTGAAGAGTATGGATACAAAGAAAATGTTATAGGTGGACTTAATTGTTGTTGTTAGAATTAAGCGAGAGAAAATAGTAATAATGAAACCCTAAAACATTTATTCTATTAAAGATGAATTAAAATCTTTTATATAAAAGTACAAAATAGTGTTACATGTGTAATACTAATAAACTAATATCATAACAAACTAATATAATAACAAATTAATATATAATCTAAGACATTTAATAGTTGTTATTCTAAAGGATTTGAAAATAAATTCAAATAAAGATCCAAAAATAAAATACGATTTCTCCGACAATTTCCCCTTAAAAAAATTAAAAATAAACACACTACAAAATTTCGTAGACTTGTCCACCAAGGTTCTGAAAAAGCACTCTCGCAAAAAAGCTATTCAGAAAAAGCCGGATTTCGCATCAGTCCAAACTCCCCCTCCCACTATAATCCAAAGCCAAACATCAACCTTTTTATTAGTCAATCCCCCCAAAATTCATAAACAGCAACCCTTCTCTTCAATCCCCCCCAAAAATTCCCAATTGTGTTTCAATATCCTTCTCATATAGCTAGTCAAATCCACCGAACACAAATTAAGCTCACTCAATCCACCACCACCACCACCACCGACCATGGATTGGAAGTCGACGAGCTCGGCCTTAGCCACCCTGATGTTCCTCCGCACCCTCCCCTCCCTCCTCCCACCGGAGCTCCGCGACCTCCTCAGCTACCTCTCCAAGCGCCTCCTCCACTCCAGCGACAAAACCATCTCCATGGTCGTCGACGAGTTCGACTCCAACGGCCGGTGCAACCCTCTCTTCACCACAATCGAGTCCTACTTAAGCTCCAAATCCGCCTCCTCCGCCAAAGTCATGAAGATGACCCAACATTCCAAATCCCGCGCCCTCACCTTCTCCATGGGCCCCGACCAAGACCTTCTCGACCACTTCAACGGCTTCCAACTCAAGTGGTCCTCCAAATCCGACAAACACAAACACCCAAACGACACCTTCTCCGAACATCGCTCCATCACCCTTTCCTTCGACGGCAAGCACCGACAAGCCGTCCAGTCAGTCTACCTCCCCAAAGTCCTTCGCGAGGCGGAGGCCATCCTCTTCAAGAACCGCGAGAAGAGGCTCTTCTCCAACAGAAAGGACGCCCACTGGACTTCCGTCCCCTTCTCCCACCCCTCCACGTTCGAGACGCTCGCGCTCGAGTCCAAGGTGAAGGACGACATCATGTCCGACCTCACCAAGTTCGTCGGGCGGAAGGACTACTACCGCCGCGTCGGCCGCACATGGAAGCGTGGGTACCTCCTCTACGGGCCGCCGGGGACCGGGAAGACGAGCCTCATCGGCGCCATCGCGAACTTCCTCGACTTCGACGTCTACGAACTCGAGCTGACGGCGGTGTCCGACAACACCCAGCTGCGTACGCTCTTGCTTTCCACGGCGAGCAAGTCCGTGATCGTCATCGAGGACGTCGACTGCACCGTCGACGTGATGAACAGGAGCAAGGGATTGAAGAGGACCCACGACGAGATGGAGGAGGAACCGGTTGCGGCGGCGGCGTCGGCGGTGGTGACGGCTGTCAGTCTGTCGGGGATATTGAATTTCTTGGACGGGCTTTGGTCGACGTGCGAGGGGGAGAGGCTGATGGTGTTCACGACGAACCACGTGGAGAGGCTCGACCCGGCTCTGCTAAGGCCGGGGAGGATGGACATGCACGTGCATATGACGTACTGCGGGGCCGAGGCGTTCAGGACGCTCATGAAGAACTACTTGGGTGTCGGGGATCACGCTCTGCTTGTGGAGGCGGAGGGGCTGCTGCCTTCGGCGAAGATGACCCCCGCGGACGTGGCGGATGTGCTGATGGGTTGCGGGGACGATGTGGAGCTCGGCATGAGAGACGTTGTGGAGAGGATGAAGAGGCGCCGGATTGAGGTGGCGGCGGAGGCGGTGGTGAGTGGAAACAAAGGTACCGAAAAGGAGGAGCAGATTGTGTTTTAGTGAGTCACCCCCACTTGATATTTGATATTCGTTTCTTTTTGTTGATTGGATATTTGGATGCTTATTTTGGTTTTACTACTACTTTAACACGACGCATGATGGTGATGGTGATGGAGATGGTGAATTGGATTTTTTTTTCATTAAAATATTTGGTAATTTATAGTTATGTACCTTTACGTTCAAGTGGGATGAAATGTTGTTCATGGTTTTATAGGAAATATTTAAGCTATTTTATTAAAAAAATTATTTTTTATACGTGTTTCGAAACGAACCATTAAATACACTTGATTTTTGTAAAACGCATTTTCTACACTTTTTAAAAAGCAAATTTTCTGTACTAAAAGTTGTAAGTAACTTTTTAATTAAATATGTTTTTTAGAATATATTTGGTAACAATTTTTAACTTTTTGATTAATTAAAAGCATAGTTATTTTATTTAAGTGCATGCTTCCAAACGTCACCATAGAAAAATGTAGATTGGATTCCCTGGTAGTTGCCACCGATTACACTTGTTTAAAATATAACATGGGTGCACAACACTTAATAGTAATTTAATATAAAGTGAGGAATAATATTCATGTGAATGTACTATATGCTGTGCTTGTCGTGTGGGCGTACGATGATGAATCGATATCAAATAATAACAGCAGTTCAGGAAACAGAGAAATTAAGACAAAGTTATGTGATTCGTTTTAACCTTATATAAACATGGGGTAACGCAGCGAAAAACTAGATAAAAAGATCCAACCAGCGTTGAGATCTCATAAGCACCTTGAATCCACAAGGAACCCTTGAATCCACAAGGAAGAAGCCCCAAAACAGAGGGAATTTCAAAATATTATTGATAAAAACTGAAAACCCTAAATTACAAGTCTGCTATTTATACTAATAGCATAAAATAAAAAATTACTAAAAATAGTAAAATCCAAAAACTAATTTTCCAGATTCTATGAGATCCTAAATGATCATGGGAATTGATAGAAATCAATTCCGATCTGTTATGATTGAGATATCACAAATCTAAAACTTACTAAAAATAGTAAAATCTCTAATTTAAAGCCCTAAATAAATGAATTTTCGAAAAATACGAATTGTTAGTTGTATAACAACTAATCCAGAAGATCTCCTCGATATATTTCACCATGTCAAATTTCATGCGATTCCGAGATCGTGACCATTGATTTGAATTTATTTGGTGGACCACTTTTGATAGTCCCATCTGTGTAATCTGTCCTACATCAGACTCCTCTTCTTCAAAAGAACTCGTCCTCGAGTTCTTCCGCTCTTCAATTGATGTTTCTTTGTATTTCACCCTTGGCAAGAGAAGAGACGTTTTCTTGACTTTAAATTTCTTCTCAATAAAATCGATCATGTAAAAAATTGAATGCACCTCGATTTGTAGCCCAAATTTCTTCACCGTAGCAGCAAATTCTTCATTGTTATCATTGTTGATGATGACATCCAAAACACTCTTGTTGATATCCTGTAGCACGAGCTTCTGTAGGGGCTCTTTCATCTTGGGGGTCACCGATATGGACCGTGCAAACAGCTCTTCTTGTTCTCCTCCAATGACATATATAGAATCATTAGAAAAAACAGCATCCTCTGTTTCTTTATTGCTCATGTCCTCATCGATCTCTGGTTCAACAATGAGGTTGACCCGCTCTCCTTCTTCTTCTGCAAACTCAGCACCATCATATATATCATTGTCGTCGGTTGTGTTGTTACTTTTGTCTTCATCAATATCTGATTCAACCAGATGTTGATCATAGGGTGCCATCTTCAGACTCTTTTGAATTTTTGAATGACTTTCTTTGGTCGCCTCCATCGATCTATCAACCATAACCTGCACGCTTGATCTCTCTAATTGTGATTCCACCATTGCGGTTTGGCGACAATTTTGATACAATGGGGGCACATATCGTTCGTAATTTAATGGTAGAAATTGATCCATGAGGAGTTGTTTCATCTTCCTCCACGTACGAACTAGTGCCTTTCCTCGCCTTTGTCGGGTTCTCTGAAGTTGGTCCCACCAAGCGGCGGCCCCGCTCTTCAATCGAAAAGCCACCAATTTGACCATCTTTTCTTCGGGAACCTCCATTATCTCAAAGAATCTTTCGACCTCCGAGATCCAATCGAGAAAATCCTCGATCTGCATATTACCATTGAAATACGGAATATCCGTCTTCAATCGGTAATCATTGTATTTCATACGCCGCCTCCCCGGTTGATATCCATGAAGTCCATCATCTTCATCATCCGAATCTTCCTCATCATCAGGTTGATAACGAGTGGGACGTTGAACGGTGTTTTGAGTAATAGGTCGGCCTTGGGCGACTCCCTCGGCGCGTCTCCTATCACCTTCAGGACGTGTGTTATTGGCGTTGAGGTTCAGGCCAGCGATCATTGTGCGGATCTCCTGCAGTTGTTCTTGTATCTGATCTCGTTGTTCCCGCATCTGATCACGTTGTTCCCCGACCGCCTTCCACAGATCCTCCAATCCACGACCAGCGTCGCTAGATTGGTCGTCTCCCCCTCTGTTATTTGCCATCACAACAAGGCAAATCCTCGCTCTGATACCAACTAACGCAGCGAAAAACTAGATAAAAAGATCCAACCAGCGTTGAGATCTCATAAGCACCTTGAATCCACAAGGAACCCTTGAATCCACAAGGAAGAAGCCCCAAAACAGAGGGAATTTCAAAATATTATTGATAAAAACTGAAAACCATAAATTACAAGTCTGCTATTTATACTAATAGCATAAAATAAAAAATTACTAAAAATAGTAAAATCCAAAAACTAATTTTCCAGATTCTATGAGATCCTAAATGATCATGGGAATTGATAGAAATCAATTCCGATCTGTTATGATTGAGATATCACAAATCTAAAACTTACTAAAAATAGTAAAATCTCTAATTTAAAGCCCTAAATAAATGAATTTTCGAAAAATACGAATTGTTAGTTGTATAACAACTAATCCAGAAGATCTCCTCGATATATTTCATCATGTCAAATTTCATGCGATTCCGAGATCGTGACCATTGATTTGAATTTATTTGGTGGACTACTTTTGATAGTCCCATCTGTGTAATCTGTCCTACATAATGGGGTAAATTCCGAGAGCATAATTTTATCTGTGGCATAGTTTATTAAGATCTACAACTACTACTTTAACTCCACTCGTGATGATGGTCATGCCCAAATCACCTTTTTTTGACCATATCAATTATATAGGTGCTAAGTCTTTGGTCATGTTTGGATCCGAAGTGAGGTGAATTTGGCTATACAAAAACTGAAAATTCTCTATTACGGATCCAACAAAAATAGGCGTTTGATGTTTAAAATGTATTTCATATCTTTCTTTATGAAAATTTTGAGTTTGAAAAGGCTGTTAAAGTAGTGTTTTTCCAGACGCCGCGTTTGGTGGGTGGATTTTCGACAAGCATGCGTTTGGATATCTCGACATACTTGAGAACCATTTCTCTTTAGTCCTATTGAGAGGTTTTGCCAAGAGAGTCCTCGGTTTGTGTTAAAAACTCTTTCATGTATCTTGTACTCCTACTCGCATTCATGTTTCTTACGTGAAGACTATAAATGAGTCAAAAGTGGAAATATGAATCAACTGATCAAGAATGTAAAATAGAAAATGAATGGATGACAAACTTTCAAAGTTAGAAGACAATTGAATATAGTACTATAAACAATAAACAAACTAGAACACCACGCTATTTTTCGTTTCCTTTTTCCTAATTGATGAAATATTGCGTTTGGTTGTTCGATTGCGCAGCGTTTGCAATTGCAGCAAGCTACATTTACAATCGTGCAACCAAACAATTTTACTGTAGCAGCTTATTGCACACAGATTTCAGGTAAATAGTGCCAAAAAACTACGATTTCAAAAAGCTGAAAAGTGAGATTCATGTAGAATCAGTTTTGCAGTCGTGTAACCAAACACACCCTAAGTATTTATCAGATAGTTTTATATAATATGATGATTTGAGACTATAACTTAGCTTGTAAATTAAGAAAAAAATTAAAAAATAAATATTGTAAAATAATTTCAAAATTGGGAAGCCAACACCTGACCTACCTTAACAATGTTAGGATTATGTATCAATCCGATGTATCATATCGGATGACCATAATAAAATCATATTAGGGTGAACATCTAATTGATAAAATATTAATTAATTTATATTTAAAGCGAATCTACCAAAATAGGAAACAATATTTGTTTGTTAATTAAGAGAAAATGAATATCTGTGAACAATATTTATTTGTTAATTAAGATTACTTGAGAAATAAGTTATTTATCTATATAAATATCTTCTAAGGTTTCATGGCAAGGTTTGGCAAGACATGATACAATATAGAGATCATAAGAGAAAGTTGAGAGGATTACAAGAGAGGGTAACTCCATGAGAAAGTTTGTGAGTCTCTTAATGTATCTCACATATCAAAGTGGATTATCTGTTTTTTACCTCGTAGATATAGGCTTAGACCGAACCACATATATCTTGTATTTTTCGTGTGATGTGATGTTTCGTTTTTGTGTTTGATATCATGCATGTTTGTTGTTGGTTTCCGTGAATTACCTTCCCCATGAACAGGAGGGAGGGCTAAGTTTCTCTAGATAGGATGAGTTTGGCATAGAATATTCATACTCATCCCATATGTGACTGAGTTTGGGGAAATCCAAGTTTCATGCATTTACTTTTACATGCAATTTTCAAAATTCACTATAGTCTACACCAACATATCCTATATTAGAGAAAGAAAGGGCATTCCATTCATTGGACCCCATAAATATTATATTGTAAAAGTATATATTTTTATATAAGTATATATGTAATTTCAAAAAAATTAAAACATTTTAAGGATATAAAAAGGATTGGGAGACGCCCAAAAATCTTGCGCATCCTCAAACCTCAGGCTTTTTTGTACACTTTTTATTAAACTACCATATATTAGGCCTAGATCTCAATGTGGAAAGTCGCTCGCTATAATCTGGTTCCCAACATGTTTCTCCTCCTAGGTTGCCCCTTACAAAATTCAAGCCACAGGCCATCGAAAGATATATAAATCAATGCTAATTTGAATGACGATCGAACGTCTACATGGTGTTAAGATGAGCTGAAAAAAAAAATTTTAATCACTTGAAATGTAATTGACAAACATTTTGAAAGGGTTTTAAAAAACAATGCTCTTTTAAACAAGAAATGAATGACTAAAAGATGCTATTTAGAAATCAATGTTGATGAACTGTTAAAAATAAAGTTTTAAATCACTTGTAACGTAACTGGAAACACAATCTACAACTATCTACAATGGCTACATTTTGATTCCTAATATGTTTTCATAGAGTGTGCACCAGACATTCAAAACAAGACAAGGTTTTATTTTCATACCCTGAATTGATCCTTCAATCTCTTAAGCTTGGCCGCGAAGACCGGCTTCGAAACCTTCGGCGGGGACGCTGCTGCCGCCGCGAGAGGCGCAACGGACGTGGAGTATTTCCGAGTGCGTCCCGGATCCCTCCCTCTCTCTCTCTCTCTCTCTCTGAAACCCAGATTTGAAATCCCTAAAAATGAAATCTACCCCCCCCCCCCTTTTTTTTTATCGTTGATAGATTTTTTTGCCGACCAACTTTTTTTTAAACTCATTTTAATTGCAATGTTTCAATTGTTTTACTTTTCAAACCACCATCTTTTCTTTCTGTGCAATTTTTTTTTTTTGTTGAAAATCTAATAAAATAATCATTATGATTTTTAAAAGATAAGTTTGAAATACAAGATTTTAAAAAATTTAGCGTTTTAACTTCACATTTAAACGCAGCATTAGAATATATTTGAAAACACGGTTTGAAAATCAATTTTAAGTTTTATACATATTTTTTAGGATGTAAAGATGAATGTTGTTTTTTAATTAATCATGTAATCATGTTTGTTACTGATAACATGAGTTTCTTTTGTTAGGATAAACACAGTTTTCAGAAAACTTTTTTTAATGGTTTATGGATAAACACAGCTAAGTGGGGAGCTGAGTGTAACATCTGTCAAAATGGTTTATGGATTGTTCACTAGGTCTAATTTTTATGCATGATTTTGAGGCCCACATGATTGAGTGCTCGGCCCAGTAGATGGCGGCTAAATATATATATATATATATATATATATATATATATATATATATATATATATGGTCGCGATTACGTGCGGTGTGCGGTCGGTGCGGTTTACGACGTGGGCCGTTCGATCGCGGGTCCATCGCATCCAACGGTCGACGTGAATCGCACCCGACCGTCCGATGCGATGGACCCGTGATCGACGGCCCGTGATCGCGCACCGCACCGACCGTAAACCGCACCTAATCGGCTCCCTATATATATATATATATGGTCGCGATTACGTGCGGTATGCGGTCGGTGCGGTTTACGGCGTGGGCCGTCCGATCGCGGGTCCATCGCATCCAACGGTCGACGTGAATCGCACCCGACCGTCCGATGCGATGGACCCGTGATCGACGGCCCGTGATCGCGCACCGCACCGACCGTAAACCGCACCTAATCGGCTCCCTATATATATATATATATATATATAGAGTCGTGATATTATACGGTCGTGCGGTCGCGATTCACGGGCCGTCGATCACGGGTCCATCGCATCGGACGGTCGGGTGCGATTCACGTCGACCGTTGGATGCGATGGACCGTGATCGGACGACGCACGTCGAATCCGCACGACCGCACCGACCGCATATTATCGGAAATATATATATATATATATATATATATATATATATATATAGGGAAGTGATTACGTGTGGTCGTGCGGTCGGTGCGTCCGCGATCACGGATCCATCGCATCGGACGGTCGGGTGCGAATCACGTCGACCGTTGGATGCGATGGACCCGCGATCGGACGGCCCACGACCGCGACCGCACGACCGCATATTATCATCCTATATATATATTAGGTGCGGTTTGCGGTCGGTGCGGTTTGCGACGTGGGTCGTCCGATCGCGGGTCCATCGCATCCAACGGTCGACGTGAATCGCACCCGACCGTCCGATGCGATGGACCCGTGATCGACGGCCCGTGATCGCGCACCGCACCGACCGTAAACCGCACGTAATCGCATCCCTATATATATATATATATATATATATATATATATATATATATATATGGTCGCGATTACGTGCGGTATGCGGTCGGTGCGGTTTACGACGTGGACCGTCCGATCGCGGGTCCATCGCATCCAACGGTCGACGTGAATCGCACCCGACCGTCCGATGCGATGGACCCGTGATCGACGGCCCGTGATCGCGCACCGCACCGACCATAAACCGCACCTAATCGGCTCCCTATATATATATATATATATATATACAGTCACATTTAATATAAAAAATTTAGATCTCATATATTTTATTTATTTTTAAATAGTAAACATAATCTAACGAGTTATATGCTTTGAAAGAAAAATGTATATCGCTTCATTTCGAATTGAATAAACCCATTTTTAAGAAGCGTGAGAAAAAATTCAGTGAGATATATACATAATCTAACGAGATACATGCTTAATTAAATCTATAATGAGGTATATAAAGTCTGTGTTTTGGACTGAAAATAAAACTGAGTGCAACATCACTCTTTTTTTAGCGATGATACACGCAGTTCATTTTGCAGCCTGTTTTGCAATCTTATACGCTATGATAATGTAGCGTATTGTACTTATTATAGCGAATGAGATTCTATCATAATGTATGACTCAAATTTGTTTTTTATTTTTTCATCATGAAAAAATATATATTAATGTGTTTCAGTATATACTTCATTTCATATAACAGTATGCATTTTAAATGATGAGTGTATAATTTTTAAGAAAAAGAAAAATGGGATGAAATACAATTGGGGCTACAATGAGACTTCATGTATCTTTTTCCTTCTTTTTGTTTTGAGCTACCATCTATTGGGCCGAGCACTCAATCAAGTGGGCCTCAAAATCATGCATAAAAATTGGAACCAGTGAACAATCCACAAACCATTTTGAGAGATGTTACACTCTGCTCAGAACTTAGCCCTCACTGCAACAAGGTATATATACCTTGTCATAATTTTTGCAGCCCTATCTGCAGCCCATATACTATAATAACGCACTAGTGTATGTCTTATATAATAATGTATAAAATTATTATTTTTTCAAGAAAAAAAATATTTTATTGTATCTTAATATATACTTAATTTTGTATAATAGTATTTACGAAAATATATGACTAAAAAAAAGGGTGGACTGTGGACGGTGCTACATTAGGGGCTAGACATATCATTTTCCATTTTTCATTTTCATAATTTGTTATGAACCCAATATGCAAGGCATATCTAAGTATCCAACTACAACTGATCACTGACATTTGGTATTTTTATGTTTACTGTTGCATCGTAGTAGGCATCAAATAGAGATACACAGGTGTTGGACTCGGGAAATTCATCAACAGAGATAGTCCTTGGGGTTGGGAGGGTCGAAAAGTAGCAGTACTTTGGCTCTGGATGGAAGAAAGAAAAAAAGTAGGGCCCCTATTTAAGTGAGAGGTCCATTGTTTAACATTGTTACGTCGTTTCACACCCTCAGCAATGCAGAATCAGAGGATTCAGAAACCCAAAAAAAAAAAAAAAGTTACAAACAAATTAAAGAGAGGCCGAGTTGGATTGAAATCTGATCAATCTGCCTCCCCGACCTCACCATCCAGTCCCTCATGTTTTTAATGTTAAAGCTGTACAGAGAGGGAGAGACCAAATTAAATGACACTCTATATGGAGCATGGTAGAGGCAAAGTTCCATTTTTTAGTAGAATTTTTTTTTCAATTACCAATAAAAAAAAAAAAGTTCCATTTTTTAGTAGAAGGAAGAATGTTTTGATTGTGGAAATTTTGAAGAGGATGGAAAAGTTGAGGCATGTCATGTAGATGTGGTATAGTGTCTAATGTCATGGGTCGGTTTGTGTATACTACGTATAGTCTTATGTAGTATTTTATGCACTTGAATTTCATTACAAAACCTCCTGCAAAACGATTGTACAATGTATGTGTGAATTTCTTGGATTTCAGTGCCTACAGTGTGTAATGAATTTTATATTGTTTGAATCCCTCATATGGAGGGAAGTAATTTAACCACTAATATGTAGCGGACTGAAATGAGCATGGATCCTCTATGTAACAATAAGAGAATCCATGTGCAAGTCAATGAATTATGTATCTCAAATTCCCTAGTTATATTTAGCATGAAAACAATGCAAAATCACTTTAAAATAGTTTTATCTCGTATGTTTGGTGTATTATCATTGATTTATGTAAGGATTGTCTAGATTGCACATAGTTGATAGCCTACCATCAAAATTTGTCCTTTAGACATGGCAAAATTTGAACATAATTGATTAATCATGACCTGTTGTTGTGGAAGGTGTAGAGTAGGTGCACAACCTCCATTAATGCAGGCTACCCTCTTCATATGAAACCCTTGCATGTCCCCATCAGAGAAAAAAACAAGATCACCGGGGACCAAATTAGAGCCAACATTTCGAAACACATCAAATAAAAAATAAAAAGTTGATATGGAGAAGACACAATTACACAAAAGCAAATCAAGCATTCATGGGGGGTGCATTGAATCTTTTGCATCCCATATTGAACTGTCGGACGTGTTGTTTGTGTTTGGTCGCATCGTAGTTAATATTTCTCTCTTTTTGGAGAAAAAAAGAGAGGAACTTTTGGAAGTCGTGGAGTGATGCACTTAATTATAACCCATTCCAATAGACACAATCTCTTTTTCAGAGATCGTGATCTTTTTCATTGAAGTTGGGACTGTAAACTTTATTTTCATAAAGATCTTTGGAAAAACATTTAATTGTGAAAATTAAACATAATAATTCTTTTAAAATTTAAAATGGCTGGTTCATGGAATGTGATCTATGAACTGACACGACCATTCCATATATTTATTTGATATTTTTGGTCTTTACTGAAAACTAGTAAGACCTAATGAATGGTAACTAGTCTTGGAACTTATCTGATGTACATGACGTGTAAATGTTTTGATTACATTACATTTGCAGATGCAAAGATTTAAATCTAATATGCCATCCTTCACCCAAAAAAAGAAAAAATAAACTCAAATATTATAATGAACCCCACATGTGGCTTGTGCTTTGGCTGCAATTATTAATTAATTATCCGTAGGTCTTGAGTTTCAAAAAGGGTTTTTTTGCATGTATACCATCCACAACCATGTTATTTAATTTTATACCACTCCAAATAACGTATTGATTTTTAAACCACTGAAATATGTAGAATTTATACATATTTACCATCCTAGTTAATTTTCATCCAAATTTTTATTAAAACTATTAAAGTCTTGGAGAAAAGATTAAATTACCCTCTCTTTTTTTGGCATATTTAACCTTACCACATACAATATTTATAAAAATAAAAAATCTTTATTTTAACATGAAAATGATAAATTTCATCTAAAATCTAAAAAGATAAAAATTAATCATATAAACTATTTATTAGCAAAGATATAATAATTATTAATACTTACATTAGTAAAAATAAAATAAAATTATTTTGAGAACAGTTAATAATATATATTATAAAATACAAATTTTTAAAAAAATTAGATCTTGATTGGAAGAAAAGGAAAGAAGGGATAAGATTGAATGACTCACGATTAATTTAGAAAGAACATAAAATTAATTAGGTTATTTTGTTTAATTATTTGCATTATGACAAAAAATGTTATATGTTAAGGTTATTTTTTTCATTTTTACTTCTTGATTAAAAATTAACTATAGTTAAGTTTCATTTTGGTTAAAAATGATAAAAGGGGCACATTTTTACATTAAATTTTTTTTAATGGTATAAAAATAAATATGATATTTGTAGTAGTATAAAAATAAATACCATATTTTTTTATGGGGTCTTGCTACATGGGCCCCAAAATTTAAGCCCTATTAAAAGCCCCAATAGATGTCATTACCTGATTAGTTCCATGTTTGACTTTTATAAAAAGGTAAAAAGAATAAAGACAATACTACCCTTCCTTAATATTTGAATTTTTCACTTCAAAAAAACAAATCCCTCATCAATTGGACTGTATAACTGCCTCTCATCACTCCCTCTTTGAAAAATTTCTTTTTTATTCTCCTAAGACATCTGCCACTTCAAATATTTATTCCGGTCAGCCTCCTCATCTCCGGCGATCAGCATCACCTCCCTTGTATTTCTCTCGTCGCCATCTATCATATGAGAGGTGGATCAATTATCTTTTGAGCCCTTCTCCGACCTCTCGCCGCCATCTATCATATGAGAGGTGGATCAATTACCTTTTGAGCCCTTCTCCGACCTCTTGCTTCTCCAACTTCTACCTCCATTTTTTTCAGCTACAAATACAGATGAATATATTAGAATTTCAGATACAATGAATATATTATTTTTTTCAGATACATATGCAGATTTGCATACAGTTCTATATTAGTTTTTTTAATATATGCAGGTATCTAAAAAATTTCACATATAGATTTCAGATACAATACAGTTATGTATCAGAAATTCAAATGAAATAATTATGGTCTACATGCTAATGATTAGTGCATATATGATTAATAAAAGCCTTTAAGTATACACAACAATAAGCAATTAAATATTAATCAAATCCATATAAATAAAAATATCAAACATCAAATTGGGCTGGATAAATAATTCAGATACACGTGTATCTAGAATCTGAATTAACAATTTTACATTAGATACAAATGTATCTTGAAACTGAATGAATTGAATAATGATCATTCAAGACTAAAAATATATTGAATGACTCGATATGCATAATTATACACATACACAACAACAAAAACGATTATACAGATTATACTTAAACACAAAGTGCATATAAAATTCAGATACAGTGACCATGTATCTGAAAGTAAATTAAATTCGATCTAAAAAAATGTATATTATGATTCAAATGATGAACGTAAAATTAGATTAATATGTTTTATTTAGATCGAAAAAAGCCCAATATGAATGGATCACCATTTTTTGCACCACAATCAACTCGCAAGTAAAAAAATGAATCATATAATTCTTCACTTCTCCATTGATCAATCTAAATAAAAAAATGAATTTGAAATTTGTTTTGAGTTCCATCAATCAATATAAATCTAAAAATTGTACTTCGATGAATGTTGAAACTTGGGTTTGTAATTTTCTATGGATCAAATCATTTGTAGAAGTAAAGATGGTCCTCTTGGATGTGGATCTCTGCAAACCACTGGTTTTTATTCTCTGCTTGTTTTTCTTAACGACGCGGCACAAGGCATAGCCACCCTATAAAGAGAAAGAAAAAAATCATTAACAATGACAATATATAATATAAGAGAACATATGTTCAAACCTTATATATCAAAGCATACCAGAAAATTAATGCATCATTGGGGAACATCTTCGCAGCATCGATATTTGCGCATCACCCAATCAGTCTTATCTCTAGCGGGAGCTCTTCCTCGATAGAATACTTCCGATCACGAGGACAGAGAAGAACCACTTCATATCTTTTTTTTTTTTTTTTTTTTTTTTTTGAAGGAATGACTTGTTTGGATTAATCTGGATAAAAAAAATTATAAATCCTGATTTTTTTGTTATTCAATTGAGTTAATATCTTCAGAAAGAAAAAAAATCTCCTAAATAGTAACCGCTTCAACATTAATGGGAGGAAAATTAGCTGAAATTAGATAAGGGTAAAGTAGGTAATTCAAACTTATCATCTTATGGGGTTTAGGATGAGATCTAACAATTGAGGCCCAAAAATCTTTATTGTTTTTTATGGCATGCATGCAAAAAAAAACCCTTTAAAATTCATTTAGACTGAACTGACACGTCTAGTTTGTCTGTTGGTGATTATATAATGTTGGGTTTTTCGCTCTATTACAAGTACATATATAAATTATAAGTGGTGATCTAATTATAAACCCAGAATTTATTGTATGAGAAATTAAATTAAATTAAATAATATATATCACAACCCTTGAACTTATTGTATGATCATTTAATAATATATTACATAAGCAGAAATATAGTCTATAAATGTTTTAATGATACGAATTTAACACGCATTATTACACAATTTTCTCATATAGTGTATGAGTGTGGTTTATGTATTTCTTTTTAGGTGTTCTCTTTCTTTGAATATCATTAAGAAGAGCACCTATCATTTTTTTTTCAAAAATAAAATTTACTCCCTTATGTAAAAGAAGAAAATGTGATCTCTTGTCACACCAATAAAAAAAGAATAGAAAAATCTTTAAAAAAAAAAAAACAAGAAGAAAGGTAATGTGCTTAGGGCATCTTTAGCTCTTACTCAAATCTATACCCAGATTTTACTTAAAATTTGAGTAAAAGCTTGATTTGATATGATGTGTCTCCAATCATCACTTTGTGTTTTATTCAAATCTTTTAAAAAATTCATATCTTCTTCTAATTATTTCCTATAAACATTTTCAAAGTCCTTTCCCTAAGCATTTTACTAGACGATTTTTCTTCCTTTTAAGATATTTAAAACAAAAAATCATTATCATTCAATTTTTTAAAAAAAATTAAAAATAATATATCTATTGGAGTAAAAATAAGAAGTTAAAAATCAAAGATGATGACTTAAGAAAAAAACCACTATTTTTCTTTTTTTTCTCTCCTTTTTTTTTAGTTTCAAGAGTTTTGGGGGCTTGGAAGACATCTAATATATTCAACTAAAGGTGAAGTAGAAGAAAAAAAAAACAGATGTTAAAAATTTAGGTAAAAATTTGAATCTGTCTTGATTTGTGTAAAAGTTTGAGTAAAAACTTGATTTGGTATGAGTATGAGTAAATGGTTTGAGAGAATTTTGAATGACTTTTATTCAAATTTGAATTTGAGTAAAGATTTACTTATAGAATTGGAGATGTTCTTTTATATACAATACTTAATGTAGTTGTATAATAGTCATGTATACATCAACGTTGAAATGTTTAATTCAAAGTCAAAGACATGTTTTTGACTTCATGCCCACTTCCACGTTCACCTCCAACGACACTTTTGGACAAATAGAAGCCCACCACGTAGACGGTGCAAAATCGGGTTATTTGTTACCCCACCAAACGGGACGGTAAAAACATACAATTTTTTCGGGTAAAATGCGTTCGGGGACCCCTAGAGTATTTGAAACTTGCAGAACCTTGATGTTAAAAAATATATGCATTTAAACCCCCTTGTTAGATTTTTCGTTAATATTGAACAAAAATATTGTTTTACCCTTTTATTAAATCATTATCCTTTTTTTACTTTTTAATTAACTATTTTGTGAGTTAATTTTCACAAAAAATGCATGCATATGTACTTAAAGAGTTAATTATTTTATTAATTAATATTCATAAAGCATAAACAAAGTTAATTGACTTTTTTATGAATATTTTTAAAAAATATTTAAAGAGTAAAATAATAATTTTAAAATAATTTTGTTTCATATTAACAAAAAATTTAACGACAGAGGGTGTAAAATGTAAATGCATGTTTTTTAACTTCAAAGAGTGTTCATAAAAATTTCAATAACTTTACGGGGTCCTAATGCATTTTATCCAATTTTTTTGGTTTGCACATGCTCTATTAATATTCAATATTGTAAAAATATCCATGTTAAATTATACAGTGCAAAAAATACTCCTAAAAAATCTTTAAGTTGTGCAACCATGCCCCTGGGGTTAACTTCTGTTTGCCCAGCTCGATTTTCATCATTTCTCTCCGTTTGAGGGTGGTAAATTACCCTTAAATCTTTATGCAATCGACTTTTACATGAAAAAATGCACCCCGCTCTTCAAAACCTCTCTTCTCCTTCTTCTTACCATTTCTTCTTCTTCTTCCATTTCGTCTCCCTCGTACTCGTTTTTTATCCCATCTCTCATTCTCTTCTTCTCAATATGTTGAACAATGAGCATCTCTTCACAAACTTCTTCAATAATTGAAGCCGACCGTATCCTGCTTGCAATTGTAGATTCTCTTGCAAAATATGATGATTAAGGTTTCATGGGAGAGTCTCTTCCATGAGGGACAGCTAAGGTTTAAGGGGGAGAGTCTCTACTATGGGGGACTGCTAGGTTTCAGGGGAGAATATTTCGAAAGGTTTTATTGAATGGGGGCTAGGCCTAGAGTTTGTAACTTAGGTTTTTTCTTTAGGTAACTTAGGGCATTTATGTCATTTCGTATGTTAGGTTAAGATGTGTAACCATAGGTAAAACAGGATTCATAACGATGTCAGCGATAAGGGTACAGTTGCACATCTTAAATATTTTTTAGAAGTATTTTTGCATTGTGTTATTTATCAAAGTTATTTTCCCACTATTAAATTTTAACAATCATATACACGTAAAAGTCCCCTTTTTTTTTAAACAACCATTTATAACTCAGCATACAAGAGTAAAAACAGTCAAAACCTTATTCAATGAAACCTAATGAACCTCGACTTACTGTTAAGACATCATTTCATCATCATCATCTTCTTATATAACTGCCCCCCTTTAAAAAAAAAAAGACAACCCCAACGCACACAACCGCAACACACACACACACACACGCAATCTCCCACAATCATGCATGAATCATTCCACCATTCTCATCCATCTTTCCATCTCAAACACCACCCCAAAACCTTTCATCTGGGAAAAGAATTCCACGGGAAACCGAGCTCCTCCCATCTCTCACACACACAGTACCCAATGTCTCCGTCACATGCATAGAAACTAATGTCCCTCTCACATGCACAAAGTCCGATGAGAGAGAGAGAAGTAAATGACGACTGTGGCGCGCGTGTACGGTTGAATCAGCGGCAGCATAAAAGCCTAACCACCGTTCCACAGCATGCGCAGTGAGTGGTGGGGGAGAGAGGAGATGCATTTAAAAGGGGCTCCAACTCCCTCTCTGCACTTAATGTCGTCCCCACAATAAACACTACCCACACAAACACAGTTTCAACTGATCAAAATGGCCCACCAAAAGAAATTTTGACCTTTAGAAAGAGTGGGTTCATGTTTCTTTTCACTTTTCAAAACTATGCATTTCATTTTGTTGTTGTTGTTGTTGTGCTCGTGTTCTGAATGAATGGTTTGCAGAGGGAGGCGGGCTTTCGTTTGGGGCTTCTGTTTGCATGCGAAGAAGATATATGTATTACATTTTTAACTTGTTTTTGAGTAGTGGAATTGTTTTTACTGTGGTGAAACTGAGAGTCCCCCCACCTCCAACTACAAACAGAAGTTTTTGCAAAGAAAAGAAGAGTAAACACTGAATTCACTGGAAGGAAAAGTTAAAAATGGAAAGAAACAAAAACAATTAAGAGGATCATGAGTCATGACAGTCCCAATGCTCAAAAACCCATTTACATACATATGTTAGTCAATTTCCAATAACAAAAACAACAAAAATAAAAGAGAAAAGAGGACTAAAAAGAAGGTCCTCCCTCTTCACTCCCTCTCTGCACCTACACAGTTTCTCTCTGTAGAAAAAGCATCTATACATGGGTCTTCTTGCATCGCTCTTGCTTTCTTCACTTCTTCTTCAACTTCGTCTCCTTTGGCTACCTATTGTGAAGTGGATTTGGTCCAGTGGGAACCATCCGTTTGTCATCTTCGGTGGAGTTCCGATCGACGGGGTTGAAGAAGTTACACAAATCGATCTTCTTTGACTTGCATGGATGAAACCTATCAATCTTGGCCTTGGACGCTTCTGACACGCCTGGTCTCTTCCGTTCTTGGACTTTGGTGCTCATCGTCGCCTTAAAATGCCCGCCGGAGACCTCTCTAGCAACCCCTTTTTGTGACCCAACACACAGAATGGCTGATATGGACAAAACTATAACTACCCATGACCACCTCATTGTGTGTCACTGTATATAGCAGAAAATGAAGATTGAAAGAGAACCCACTTAGTAGAAATCGAGAAGAGAGAAACCCAGATGAGGAAAAGCTTCAAAGATGACTATATTTTTCACAACAGGGTGAGAAAAAGAAACGGAGGTCAAAAGGCAATAAGGGGGGTACCTCGGATGTACAAGGAGTTTTGAAAGAGAGAGAGAGAAAGAAAAGGTAGGACATATATACATCGAATCAGGTTCCCCCACCAAACTGCATTAATGGGTTTTCAATTCTCCTAGCAGGGGATCGGCACATAAACAAATCAGATCATATGTTGCTCTCATTTACTATGTACACTATATATACAAAAAAAAAACATATACAAATAACAATAATCTGAAAAACCACAATACATTCCATTCCATTCATCACACACACACAACTCTCTCTCTCTCTCTCTCTCTCTCTACGCTGCAACGGACCTTCCCTAACTGGCCTATCCACACAGCCCCACGTGAAAATATCAAATAATGGCTAAATATACATAAAAATGTTTACGTACCTAACATTAATGGATAATGGGATTCCTGTTTTTTTGTTGCCTTGGTTTGTGTTGGTAATGCTTTAGAAGGTAGAGAAAGAAAGAAAGAACACGTAGAGAGTAAATAATGTCGATTTGATTTCGCCTTGTTGAGCACGTCAGAGGGAGAGAGAGACAACCTGGGAAAAGGAGGGATCTTTTGCCGGGGCGTCACTGAAGACACAAAGATGGGGTGACCATCTTCCGTTAAACGCGTAAGTCTTTTATGTTTCTTCCTCTCTTTTGGTGGTGGGCCTTTTTTTATTTTTGTTTTGGGCAGAGATCACTCAGTCACTCTCTGCACCCCCCATTTGACCTCTAATCAATAGTCAATCAAACCTAACTATACTTGTATGTTCATTTCGCTACTTATGTTTACTTTAACCTAGTACACCTTAGTACATGAGAGCATAATTGATATTGTTTGTACAGTGGGGCACTATGTAAATTAGATGGAAACTCGATTTGGTTTTTTAGAAGAAACCATGGATTGATTTATCAGTGATATTTGGAGATCGAGCGTTTGTTTCAAAGGGTGTTCATGAACTGAAAATTAGAGGCCGACAAGACCAAAAAAAAGGGATCAAGTCATTTTCCCGTTTTCGATAATGCTATAGATCCAATCATTCCACGCTGCGCACGCGCGCGCTTCTTCTAAACGCTTGTTCAAATCTTGCAATTATTTCAAAGGCTTCTACCTTTTCATTTCCTCCACTTCTTCTCGGATTGTTTTATGATGTTGCTTTATTGTAACAGGAGCGACACTATCTCATGTTATATACAGTCTTGTATATAACTCTATCCAATATAATTGCGCACATTGTGTGCTCGTACTACACGGGTTCTGTCTCATAGTGTATAAGATTGAAATTTTTTTATTAAAAAAATAGCAATATATTTTAATTTATAGTTTAATTATATAATAATATATATTTTAAGGCACGATTATATATTTTAAAATAAAAAAAATCGATGAGTGCTGCGCATACCTGAACATATCATTTTTACATGAGTGCTGCTACACTCAGTCACGATTACCAACCAAAACACAGACCATATATGCCTCGTTACAGATTTAATTAAGTATATATTTCGTTAGATGATGTATATATCTCATTGAATTTTTTCTTACACTTGCTAAAAATGGGTTCATTCAATTTGAAATGGAATGATATGTTCTTTTTAAGAAAACATGCACCTCATTAGATGATGTTTACTATTTAAAAAAAAATGAAAATACTTCAGTCTGTGTTTTGATCGGTAATAGTGACTGAGTGTATCTTTTTCCTTTTACATTGACACTGTTCGGATCGCATATCTGTCACTGGGCTCCAAGGAAGGCCCAGAGTGTCCCCACACGCAGACCCGGTTCACCCAATGTGCATAGGCCCATTTTACCAACAAATCTAGGACTCCGGGTTGACCTTTATTTTAAGGGGCGGCCCAACAAGTTTCAACAACTATATGAGGTGACTAGGGATATAATTGAGTATAGAAAAATGTTAGACTCAGTCATTTTTATCAATTAAAATTTAAACCACACATATTTTTATTTTTTAAAATAATAAACAACACCTAATGAGGTATATGCTTTAATAAAAAAATGTATATCGATTCATTTCAAATTAAATGAACCCATTATTGATAAGTGTAAGAAAAAAAAATTAGCGAGGTCATCTAGCGAGGTATACGCTTCACTGAATTGTAACACTTCATATAGGACTTGAAGTGGCAGAAAATAGCGATCCCGGTTTAGGTTGGTAGCATCCATCCGCTCCGCTTCTTCCGACAGCTTTCGCTGGGTCGCCAATGATTCTCCTCAAGCGTCATCAGAAACAGGGTTAGGGGTAACTTGCAGAAGACTATCCGAAGTTCAAGCCAGTCAAGTGCACAATTCATGGTTTTGTCAAAAAGTGTTTTTCAAGTATCTCAATAGAGAAAATTGATTCCCTATTATAGTACCTTGGTGATGCCCCTATAATCCATTGTGGATCTCTCTCCCATTAGACGGATGGAGAGGAATTCCAGTTTCAGGGAATTGATTATGTTTTATTAGAAGGATTTATATAATCTATTGCCATCATTCCTTTATAAATACACAAAAATTATTGAGATCTTGTGAATCAGTTGGTGATTTATTCAAATCTATGATATATTGTTATGATATCAGATAATCAGTTTAATGATAGCTATAGATATAATATTGGTCAGAATTTGATGTATCAGTTATTGATGATTATTTTATTCACAAATTGAATATGACATACTGACTTAGATTTGTGCTCGGTCGTCAAGGATGGAGGATTTGATGAGCTAGATCCATATACGGTTGGCCATCCGGGTAAGGAGCGCTCGCTAATTGAGTCTTGGACCACCAGTACGTAGAACATAGTTTGTGAGTCTGAATTTTGACCCCTACATAACTATAATTTGAACGGTTAAAAAAATTGAATGAAACAGAATATAATTTCTTCCATGAATATATATTAGTTTAAATGAGTATTACGAGGAGAGGAAATTTGTTTGATGAGACAAACATATACCATTGAAATAATTTAAAAGTGATTCTAATAATTTTTATATATGCAAGGGAAAGTTCAAAACATATTATCTGACGTGAGATAAAAATTTGAAACAGAACAATTGCTGGTGGCTCTAGAACACGTGTATTAAGTTTATCACCGCTATACGAAAAAGAGCCCACCCGTACCGGGAGGGTGTCTCAGGATGTATAAGCAAAGAAAAATATTAGACTTAGCCATTTTTATTAATTATATAAAACTCATATCATGTGTTTTTTTTTATTTTAAATAATCTACTTTTTCTATAAAAAAAAGTCAAAATGAAAAAATATATATCATTCATTATATTTCAGTATATATTTTAAAAGAAAAAAATGTATGATTCGTAAAAAATTAAAAAAATGATTAGACTACTTTTAAGGCTGAGGCTATACGTATAATTTTCTATCACTTAATTGTCCACGAGAAGCCTTAAAGAAACCCATCTCGGCATAGACTAAATATTTACGTGTGCCCCCTTTTAAGAAGGGTGGTTACATACTTTCCATTTTTTTCTCTCTCTTACTTGAGATGGCCGAGCAGTTCAGAGTGCCTTGTTTCGGAGTACATAAATATTAACAGCTTGGGTAATTATCTTGTTGAGCCTTCCTCTTTTATCTATTCGCGGAATCATCTTTAGAAATCCAATAAATAAAATAATAAATATATATATAAATAAAACAAAATTCTGAAATGTGGTGACATTAATACTCTCTTATTACAAATTATTATTTGGTGAGATTGCTGATCTCTTTTAAATTATGCTACTGATTTCGTCTTCTGAAATAGGTGTTTTTTTAATTTGACTGTCTCCCCATAATTGTGCGTAAACTAAGCTTAATGAATAATTTATTTGGCAAGCCTCATTCTTCCCAAAATACCAATCACAAAAAGGAATTATATTCTTTCAACCCAAAATGGGCCTGGGCCGTTCTGAAGGTGCCAACTCAGATTTGATATTGACCCACTAGCATAAATTCAGCTTGTTTGTAGTTCCATTGCAACTCATACATGCATGTTGTAATTTTAATTTTCGTTAAAATATATACTTAGCTAAATTAAACACTGTCGCACACCCCTAACTAGGCTTTAATCTGAGATGAACCATAAAAGTGCACGATTTTACTTTATTTCAGACCATCCTAACACAAGTAACAATACATCCCTCCATAAATGAACAAGATTCGATTGACATGGTATTAGAAGATAAAAATTTAATGTAAAACACGTCAACCAGTGAACCACAGCTGTGTTTCTATATTTGCAGCCATCCTTATCACACACTCTTCTTCTTCTATAAATCCCCTTCCATAACCCCTTTGAACGCACATATGTAAAGTTCCATCTTTTCTGAGTTTGAACTTAGCAATGGCTACTAATAATCCATCAATCATATTAACAGTACTATTCATTATTGTAAGCTCTTTGGTGTTCTCTAGCCAAGGCAACAATTTCTACCAAGACTTCGAAATTGTGTTCGGCGGCGACCGTATTCGAATCCTCGAAGCCGGAGAGCTGGTGACACTGTCTCTTGATAATTCTTCCGGCTCCGGCTTCCAATCCATCAACGAATATCTCTTTGGATGGTTCAATATGCAGATCAAGCTCGTGCATGGTAACTCGGCAGGCACCGTCACCGCCTACTACGTGAGTATGCATGAACCGTTATCACGCATCATTTGTTTGTTTAAATTTATAAGCTATTATGATATATTTGTTTAAATTTATTAAAAATTACTTGGGTTCAAAACAATACTACGCTTTTCAAATTATAACTTTAAGTGAAACTTTATAAAATTAATCTTGGACACGATACCCTCAACCGTGTGCGGATCTCCAGTGAAATACACAGGTTTTCTTGTAGCAGGCAATAAAAGGTGATGTCTATGATCAAAATTTTATTTTTTCAATATCATACTCAACTATATTGAAAAATTTGCCAAAATGCCATGCATACACACCATTATATGCTTTTGCACCACCTATATGATGGGTTCTCATTTATTAACATAGAGATCTCACCACCCCTCAACCTACTTGACTACATCAATTATCCCCTTTTGTATACAAACAAACATTATTTTCTCACTTTAACATGTTACTAGGGAATTTTTGACAACTAAGTATAAGAAACTAGTTAGGCTTATTCACTGTATGTTCACACCTACAACAAAAATGTAACCAAATTACTTAAATTCTAAATTTATAAGCTATAATATATCATTTATAAATCAAAACTGCAACAATCATGATCATATAAGATTGATTGATTATCTTCTCTGTTTTTTTTCTTTAAAAAATGCATGTTGTCTTCAATGTAGTTACAATCTCCCACGCCGAACCAAGACGAGATCGATTTCGAGTTCCTCGGAAACCTCAGCGGGGACCCCTACGCGGTCCAGACCAATGTGTACGTTCAAGGGGATGGTAGCAGAGAGCAGCAGTTCTATCTCTGGTTCGACCCCACTAAAGACTTCCACAACTACACCATTCTTTGGAACCCAAAGAACATCATGTATATATGCATGGAAACTCTAAAACCACATCATCCATAACTGCATCCCTAAAACACTATGATCTTACATATATGTTCTGGTTGAAACGTTGCAGCTTCTACGTGGATCACACCCCAATTAGGGTTTTCAAAAACCACGGCATGCAAGGCCTCCCCTACCCGAAGACGAAGACAATGAGGCTCTACACGACGATATGGGACGGCGAAGACTGGGCGACGAGGAAAGGCCTGATCAAGACCAACTGGACCTGTGCACCCTTTGTTGCTTCATTTAGGAACTTCAGTGGCGACGCTTGTGTGTGGCCTTGGGCGAGGGGTTCCCCATCTTGTACTGCTACGACGTCGCCGCCGGGACCTAAAAAAAGGTGGTTTGATCAGGTGTTGGACCCATCGAGTGAGAAGAAGATGAAATTGGTGAGGAAGAAGTACATGATTTATGATTATTGCAACCATGCGGAGAGATTCCATGGTGTACTGCCTCCTGAGTGCATGCGCACTTGAGTAGTGTTTGTGTGAGTTTGTGATGAGCGGTTGCTCTTGATGGGGAGTTGAATATCGGTGTCTCAATTTGTTGAAGTGCATGTCATTAAATAAATGAATGGACGAATGGACTGAGATTTAATGAATAAAATTTAAAATCTCAACCGTACCATGTTTAGTTTTTTAACCAATTAAATCATATGGTTGAAAATTGGTTTTTATCAAACATGGGACAAAATACAGAGACACGGGGCAAAATAGTAAATTCACTTGATTTTAGACTTGGTGAAACCCAAAGTCATCTTTTCATTTAGTTTGCACAACCAAAAAGTTATTTGAGGTAAAAAGAAATGCGGAATTGTATCAAGAATTACGTACAAAAAAAAAACACCGATCGAGACTGTAATTTTTTTAAAAAAAGGATCGATCTGATTGATCTAAGTCATGATCTATATCACTATATCAGATTCCAATGAACTAATTTCAAACAAGTAATTTGATTTAGAGTGAACAAACAATATTTAAAGAAAGTTATTATACAAAAACACAATCTATTTGAACATATATAGATTGATCTAGTTATAATTTTTTTTTAAATATATCTCATTAAAGAAATTTATAATTGAGAAAATGTAATATATATTATTCTTATTCACTACAAGAAAAAAGGGTTATAGAGGCATTTTTATTAGCCGCAATTTTTATAAAACACCTCTATATATATATATTATCCCGTTGGCTGTCAACAAAACGTCTCTTTAATTGTGGGGGACAAAATAATAAATATATTATTGCTGCGTTTTTAGTAAACCATCATCATAAAATGTTATTACTACGTTTAGAAAGTGTAGTAAATATTAGGAGGGAGTGTTTTTTTTTTACGAAATTATTTGGAGGGAATATTGGCGCCAAAAAATTATCCTCAAATTTGGTGGATTATTTGGCGCCATTAAAAAATTTATTTGATTTGTCATATCACAAAATGTATAGACACATGTCAAAATCATAGCCTCATTAGTGAAATCAACGGTTGATACCCAAAACTGCAGCCCTAAAAATCACCCATCTTTTTATCCCCCACACCATCCCTACCAAACCCCAAAGAACAACAGAACCAGGTATGCACTTTTCAAGCTATCTCATCATCTTCCTCCCATATTTTCCGTTAATATATTCATGGCTTCTCTCAACCGATTTTCTTGTGTGCAATCTCCAGGGTTCCTCTCCTCTTTGCTTGTTCTTAAACCCATGAAAGTCACCGGTCTCTTGTCCTCTTCATTGGTCCTTAAATCGGTATAGATATTTGATTATGTAAGGATCTTCTTCTTTTTTTCTGTATTTTTTGTATTTTTTGAAAAGTTATAGTTCCACATGATGTATTTGATGACATTTTCAACCTCTTTATATGCATTTGTTATTAATATATATTGTAATAGTTTATTTGTTGTGCATCTCTTTATGTTTATTTTTATATGATTTTTATTTGATGACAATCAATTCTCTTTGTGCCAGGCGGATGAGCCTCGCTAGAAGAGTATATAATTTGGTTAGATTTACACTTATTTTCATAAATATATCTTAATTTACCAAGAAATTAATCTATGATAAGGTAATACTATTAATATTTCTTTGCAGAAAAAAACATCAACAAGGTGTTGCACCTAAACAACATGAGCTTTGGATGGCCATTCCGACCAAAAAAGAATGCAAAGCCTATTAATGAGTATTGTCGTAATGCCTTTGTAAGTTTTTCACCACCATGAATTAGTATGCAACTTTTCGAATAGCAAATTGTTTGCAACTTTTCGAATAGCAAATTGTTTATTTTCTTTGTTGATTGTGTCTTTGAGGTTACTATCTTATTTTCTCTTTTATTTTATTCATGAATAAACTTTATGTAAATCATTGTGAGCTCTCTTTAAAAATTAGTGGAGATGCACCTTTAAATTTTCTATACATATCAAATTTTTAATGCATGCTATGAATTATCATTTCAGGCTAAAATTGATGATCATGATGCTGAAATGGGAGAAAAAGAGGATGGAGATCATTCTGATGTATTGCCATAATATTTGGAGGATTCGTGGATTAGGTGGTGGAGTTACACCAACACAATACTTTGCAGGGGAGGAGATAACAAGGATATGGGCGCGCCCACACACAACAGATTCAACAAATAAATGAGGAGCATGCACGAAAAATGCAAGAATAAATTAATCAACTTTCTTAATTCCAATGCCTAACAAATTTAATTTCACATTTCGATCGTCAGTAGATGTATAGATTTGTAGTTTCTTTTTCTAAGATAGACTCCTTTCATTTTCCTTCTTTGTAAGATACAATCCTTTTTAATGTTCTTAGCATGTAATGTTTGGATATTATTTGAAATTGGGTCTTATGTTATTAATGAAATGTGTTTTTGTTATTCAATAGCATTTTTAACAATAAAATATTATGAAAACTACTTATGTTGTATGGATTTAAATTATTTAATGGTGGTAGTTTGTGGTAAAGAAGATATAGTGGCGATTACAAAACCATTGATAAATGTATACAAATTATTTTCTGTGGCAGTTTACTATGTGATGAAAACCGTTGCAAAATAGACCAGATTAGCAATTTTTCAAAAAGTTTATTGCCGCGGTTGTACAAACCGTCGCTACACAAACCGTCGCAAATAATCATCAGACCGCCTCCATAGAGTTAATACGACCCCTTATATGCAGGCGGAAGTATGACCGTCGGAAATAGTTACAGCGACGGTTTGAAACCGCCACTACAGGTGACATTTCTAGTAGTGATTGTAAAAAAGACTGTAACAGTGTTGATTTTTCTTATCTCTCTTAAGGATGTGTTCGTAATTTAATTCATAGGCTATACAATTTAATTCATAGGCTTGAGTTTAATTGTTAGGTACACGTGTCATTCTCTTATTAGATACTAATGGTATATATTGACCAAATCCAAATATGACTGATCTAAACTCCGGACCTAATCGAGGTTGAAGGTGAAAGTGAATTTATGAGAGAAATTTCACTTATTCTGTAGAAATGGTTTATATATAATGTAAATTTTTTAGATCATTTAATTGAACCATATATTTTTATTGAATTTAGAGGTTAGATAAAATAATCCTTAAATTTAAAACTTGGCAATCTCTATGTAGAGCCGGCCCATTTTTTAAAATAGATACGCCAGGAATTTCATTAGCACTCCACAATAATGTAAAACAAATAAATAATATAATCACCCATTAGATACATATTAATTATAATGAAAATATGAAGATTAGGTGACACTTGGTCCTTCAAAACCAGCCACAGTTTGTAAGAGAAGTAATGGAACACCATTACAATTTACAACAGCTATATACACAATAGTATAAGTGAGACGTGGATGCACGAGTGATATAATACCGTGTGTTGAAAACAGTGGTCTGTGTGGGTCAGATCCACAAGCATACATGGCATGGAACATGTTTTTTTTTAAAAAAATATTTATATGATTTCTTATCAGCTAATTGACACCTTTTTATTGTCCCCACCCAAATATTATGTTTGATCGTTAAATTAACCTATTACAATCGAGTCCTGTCCTCTGTGTGATAGACACACATGATGCGTATAACCCTTCAAGAAAATACTTACTTTAAATGTTTATTAAATTTAAAGGTATCTCACTTGATAATACTTTGATATCTTAATTATTTGATCATTTGTGTTCATCGATGTAATTTTTTTTAATTAATCAAATAATCATGTTTGTTGTTGATACCATAAGCTGTTTTTATTGGAACAAACAATTTTTTAGGCATATTTTTTGATGTAATGATGAGGACAGTTTTTCAATTAAGTGGTTTTATTTGATAATCATTTTGGGGTTTTTAGTATTCAAAGAAACTAAAAATAATTCCAATCCGGTCGTCAAACACACTTTTAATTCATTATATATGGTGGTAAATCCTAAATTTGTCCTTCTGATGGGGAACGAAGCCTAGTAATTTTTTTTGGTAATGAAACCCCATTATACTGTGTCTGAAAAAGTGTGAAAGCTGGAAAACTCATATTATATTGTTAGTTCATGGGAAATGAAAGACTAGTTTTAATGTTTATATAAAGGGAAAAATCCAAATAATCCCCTGTAAACAGTCTGAAATCCATATAATCATCTGATTTTTCTTGAAATTCATATATCCTTATGAAAACACTATATAAATCTAAATAATCATATGAGTTAAATTTCTGTTGATAAAAGAAGAATATTCTACGAATATTATGTTTGGTTAACTTTAAAACATAGTATATCAAATACTTTGATAATTTGTTAAAAATGTAAAAAATCTATTGTAAATGATGATTTTACCTCTCCAGGTAGATTATAAAACCTTATGCGGATGGTTAAAATCATCGTTTAAAGATGATTTTTCACATTTTAAATAATTGAATAAGGTTTATAATATACTGTGTTTTCAATCAAGGGTAATCAAACAAAATATTTATATAATATTCTTTATCTGTCAACGAAAATTTAAAATCAGGAAGTTATTGGATTTATATAGATGTTTTCAGAGGACTATATAGATTTTAGGAAAAGTTAAAAGGTTATATGGATTTCAAACTGTTTACATGAGGTTATTTAGACTTGTCCCTTATATAAAAGATATGAGCACTACTACATGTAGTCCGTGAGTATAATCCATATATCTTCGATGTCATTCAACGAGATATATACCATCTTAGATGATATATAAAAATCTTTTAAAAAAATTACATTAGTTAAAAATAGATTCATTCAATTTAAAATGAAACATACATATGCTAATTGTCCGTGGGACTGTTCATTTATTAGAGCTGCCTCTAACATTATTCCATATGAAACCATACATGCAAAGGTTGGTGTTTAGTGTTTATGTCTAACTCAGGGTATCCCGCCGCCCATACTCCAGCCAACCAACCACATATACCCCACATTTGTAACCAGGGATGGCTTGCGCGCGACGTTGCTGACCAAAGTTTGCCCTTTCAAAAGCGCGTGACGACACTGGACGGCCCTTTCAAACAAAACGAACCTTCTCACAACCACTCCCTCAGTTGGTGCCAGCTCACCCATTCCACAAAACCATATTAAAATAATCCCAAACCATCATTCCTCAATAGCATCTTTGCCTGCCTATATAAACCCATCAAAGACATACGACCTCTTTCAATCCCACATCTCAACATCCAACTTAAACATGGCCTCTTCATTCTCCTCCATCAGAGTCTTTTTGTGCTTCTCCCTGTTGAGCTTTGCTTTCGCAAGCAACTTCTACCAAGATTTCGACATAACATGGGGAGATGGCCGCGCCAAGATCCTCAACAATGGGGAACTTCTCACTCTCTCCCTCGACAAGGTCTCTGGCTCCGGCTTCCAGTCCAAGAACCAGTACCTCTTCGGAAAGATAGACATGCAGCTCAAGCTCGTCGCTGGAAACTCCGCTGGCACCGTCACCGCCTACTATGTACGTATGATTTCACTACATATGATATGAACTGCATTGTTTGCATGTTTATTAAAGCTAATCCGTATATGTTCTTATCATGTTACAGCTATCTTCGCAAGGGCCAACCCATGATGAGATAGACTTCGAGTTCTTGGGAAACCTCAGCGGAGACCCGTACACACTCCACACCAATGTGTTCACTCAAGGGAAGGGCAACAGAGAGCAGCAGTTCAAACTCTGGTTCGACCCCACCATGGACTTCCACACCTACTCCATCCTCTGGAATCCCCAACACATCATGTAAGTCTTATCACCTCTTGTCAATTCACCTCACATGTTTAACATACAATTTCTGTAACAATTTGAGTCACATGTCAGTCTCACATTGAGTGTTCTAATTTATATTCTTCCTTTCCTTAGCTTCTCGGTCGATGGCATCCCCATCAGAGACTTCAAAAACGAGGAGTCGAGAGGTGTCGCGTTCCCGAAGAACCAAGCGATGAGGATCTACTCGAGCCTGTGGGACGCCGAAGACTGGGCCACGAGAGGCGGTCTGGTGAAGACCGACTGGTCGGCGGCGCCCTTCACGGCCTCCTACATGAACTTCAACGCCAACGCGTGCGTGTGGTCCTCCTCAGGCACCACTAGTTGCGGTGGTTCTTCTTCGAACGGCAATGCATGGTTGAATGAAGCGCTGGACTCGGCGAGTGAGGGGCAGCTGAAATGGGTGCAGGAGAATTACATGATCTACAACTACTGCACAGACTTCAAACGCTTCCCTCAGGGCCTCCCAACAGAATGCACCATTGCATAGAAGAATTTTAAAACATGCAGCTGAAACCCTTATATATGTTTATGTTACGTACACGCATTCATTCAATCATCCATTGTTTCGGTTTTTTTCTGAGAGTGTATACTAGTGTATACTGTATAGGTTTCAATATTAGTTTCATTATTGGTTCTTCTGTATGCACCACTTGATAAAAGGAGTGTACGACAGGAAATTGAAATAAATTAAAGTTACATATTCTTCTTGAATATATAGTTTACTCTTTTTGTCACGGAAAATTCAGTAAGTGATTCTTTTTAATTTCCAATGATCACCGGAAGCCTTAAGTCAATTATGCAAGCCAGAATCATATCTCAATTGGAAGTAGAAACTACATTTCAATATGGATCACATATATATGAATAAACATTAAAAAAAAAGAGAAGAATTTGTTGGCATGCATTTTGTACAAATATAATGTCCAAAAAAAAAATTTCCAAAAAAAAAAAAATTTGGGGTGAGAGAGGCTCGAACTCTCGACCTCAGGATAACTCAGTAGCTATGAGACCTACGCGCTAGCCAACTGCGCCACCACCCCTTAGATGTCGGTTTGGTACATTACATTGTATTTAAGAATCCAAGTAATCTACTAAATCCTGAGCATCTGATGAGAATCATAAAGAAAATTACAAAAATAAAATTACAAGCAAAATTCATGAATGATTACGTATAAATTTTACGAAGAATTTTTCTCTCATTTGATGTTTTTATTGGAAGAGAAATTTTATACGCACAAATTGAAGTTCAATCCTATCTGATTAAACTTTACATGACATTAAATTTGATTTCAAAAATAGGTATTTTGAAATAAATTATTTGAGTACTAGGCGATAAAAAAATCTATCAATTTTGTCATTATTAACATTCATCAAAACCTAAACGAAGAGAGTGAAGATAAAGTTATTACATTCTTTATCCGAAATTAAAAGTCATTCAAAATCAAGTGTTTGTCTTTGAATCTTATTATTATTCACATTTGTTAAAATCAAGATAAAAATATAAATAAATGTCTAGTTACTTATCTAATTATTATCACATCAATTGCCCCTTATTAAACAAGATCTAACCATTTATCCAAAACTTTTAACTTTTCCCCAATTTTTTTTTTTTTAGAATCCAATGTTTTTGAGTTGAGCGTTGATATACTCAGTTCATTTTGTAATTTAATTTACATTTTCATATACTATGATAACATATTATACTATATTATAAGATCGAGAAACGCTGTAGTTTTCAAAGGGATGGCATTCTACTTCAAGAATTTTTGAGAGACAGTTTTAGAGTATCAATGATTGAGGCATGTGCATTTGCAATATCATTAATATCCAAATCAGTGATAATGTGTTCAAAAACTTGGACCAGTAAGGTTAGTAGTACTGAGGGGTTTAAGTAGAAGCATTTTCTATCCTTCCGGTCATCGTGTTCACTTTACGTCTCTCAAATGGGTATGTGACATTTTAGGTTCTTGTTATTTTGTATTTTTTGTTTTTTACTCTCTCATTCCTTTCAGGCATGGTTTATTTCAAAAATATTTTCTTCTGAAATAGAAGGTGACTATGTTTTCTATAAAAAAAAAATGATAATACATGGGATTTTATCATAGCGTATGAAATAAAAAAAATTACTTTTTAAAAAGGAAATAAAAATAATTGTATTTTAATATAAACTTCATTTAATATAGTACTTTAATTAAAAAAATTATAATTTAAAAGAATAAAAAAAATGATTTGAACGGCAACTATGGTTATATATATAGCGGCTTGTCATATCATTTTCCCTCAGGGTTTTTACTCTGCGAACGGACTCCAGCCCATTCAGGCATCCATGGACTAACACTGGCTTCGAAAAAGCCCAAAACCACACGTGCGTGTCCACATGACCAACTTGAATCATTAGGACGCGTGACCCCATTAATTAAAGCCCTTTTAAAATTTCGAAGAAGTTTTACAGACAGGCTGGCAAGTCTCCTACTCAAGCCCGTCTCTCTCAATTTTTCACCACCGGTGAACGTATCATACGCACCTCCCCCATCAACGAAGCCGACTCCCTCACGAAGAGAACGCAAAGCTTGGCTGTATAAAGGAAACACAACATAAAGCGGAGGCAGCTAAACAAACCGCGTGACCAAATAAAATCCCGTCCCATCTCATCATCATTCATAAAACACACATCGGCCCACAACATTAACTTGGCATTCAGTATTAGACAACTGTCGCCAACTCTAACACTCATTATTATCAAAGCATCACCAACTCTTCAGACATGTTGAACTTTCCTTCACATTTCCAGAACATGCACCGACACCTCCATATATATAATTCACCCACACCACTATCACCATCACCATCACAACCCCAAAAAAAACAAAAGCCCTTCAGTTCCTACATTGCTTCTTCAAAATCAGTCATGGTTTCACCAGTGCTTCTGCTTTCTATACTACTGGCAAGTTCTCTTTCAGGCTTCGCCTTGGCCGGCAACTTAAACCAGGATTTCGACATCACCTGGGGTGATGGTCGCGCTAACATCCTCAACAATGGGCAACTCCTCACTCTCTCCCTCGACAAGACCTCCGGCTCCGGTTTCCAGTCCAAGAACCAGTACCTCTTCGGAAAGATAGACATGCAGATCAAGCTCGTCCCCGGCAACTCCGCCGGCACCGTCACCGCCTACTATGTAAGTTTTTTTTTTCTCTCAACATATATACGATCAGTATATGCAACTTTGAATAGTAGCTAATATTTTCAAATATATGTCCACAGTTATCTTCGCAAGGGCCAACCCATGATGAGATAGACTTCGAATTCTTAGGGAACCTCAGTGGGGACCCGTACACACTCCACACCAATGTGTTCGCTCAAGGAAAGGGAAACAGAGAGCAGCAGTTCCATCTCTGGTTCGACCCCACCAAGGACTTCCACACCTATTCAATCCTCTGGAACCCGAAGCACATCATGTAATGACTTTCATACATACTCAAAAAGTGATTCTCTTTAAATGCTGACATGTTCTTGGTCCGTTTCAGCTTCTCTGTTGATGGGATCCCCATCAGAGACTTCAAGAACGCAGAGTTCAAAGGCGTCGCCTTCCCGAAGAACCAGCCGATGAGGATCTACTCGAGCCTGTGGAACGCCGACGACTGGGCCACAAGAGGCGGTCTCATCAAGACCGACTGGACGAGAGCGCCGTTCACCGCCTCCTATAGGAACTTCAATGCCGACGCGTGCCTGTGGTCTTCGGGCACGTCACATTGCGCTTCAAAAGCTCATGCACCTGCAGTTTCATCGACGAAAAACTGGTTCGATCAAGAGTTGGATTTCACGAGCCAGGAGAAACTGAAGTGGGTGCAGAAGAATCACATGATCTATGACTACTGCGCGGATGTGAAGCGCTTCCCACAAGGTTTCCCACCTGAATGCAGTGTGGTTTGATGCAGAAAACAGACACTACAAATGCCATTCCATGTTGTGCAACTTTTTGTTTTTTTAGCTTTCTTTTTAGAAGGTATATATACGTAATGAATTTTTTATTCTTTATTGATATATTGGTTGCTCTGGAGATATGACATTCATAGGCATGTAACAATTAACATCGCCCAAAGACTCAAAACTGCAACATAAATCTTTATGATAAAAACAATTAAATACATATTTTAATGAACTATAAATACACAATTACACCAAAAACATAAAATATCTCGTCAAGGATGAAAAATAAAATTTTAAATGAAAAAAATATGCCTGGTAAAAGGAGACTACAAATGTTACTGCATCTAAGGACCGCTTGTATCAGGCCCTTCTGGAAATAATGGAATTTAATAAGGAAAAGACAAAGTCACCTTAAGTCCCCACCTCTTTTGATAATTTTAAAAATAGTATATATGAGATATATAATACTTCTATAAAAATGAATATATATGTTGCAAAGAAATGTTTGAACCTATTTACAGGAAATGTGAAAAATTTATGATGAGATACATCTGTCTTGCTAGACAACAATCAAAGGAGTATACTGAATGCGGGACCATGTTTAACAGCGCTCATTTAACAAACATGGCCTGCACGTGACTGCTGAGCAAAATATCTTTGTTTCTGGCATGGAAACAACAAAAATAATTTGACAAAAAAAAAACAACCCCATCCATGTTTCCTAGTCAAAAGTCTAAAGATCTCTTCTTACAGCAGATAATAGGCTATTACAAGGTCAAATGTGATTAAAAAAAAATCTGTTAACAAAATCCATCAAGCCCAACTTTATTAACTAAAATGATTCATCCTTGCATGGATAAATAAATCATTGTACCAACTACCAGTACAGCAACTTAAATTAATCTAAGCTTTTGATCACACAGAAAGAAGGGTCAAGCCGGTTGGAAAGGAATATGGCAGGATATTACAATTCAAGCAATTACTGTGACATTAAACATCATTGATAACTTGAGATACTATTGAACCTTTCTACTCTCCAAAGTTAAAATTTGATTACATTTAAGATCTATTCTTACATAATAAAATAATAATAATTAAACAATAGCGCTGATACAAGCAACCCGTACGCTATGATAAAATAGTACATATTGTTTTATCATAGCGTATAATTCTAACATAATATGACCCAATTTTTTTTTTTTTCACAATTTTTTTTTTTTTCATTTTTTCACCATGAAAAAAAATACATTAATGTATCTCAGTATATACATCTTTTCATATAATAACATGCACTTCAAAAGATTAGTATATAATTTTATAGAAAATGAAAAACAGGCTGGACTACAAAATGGGCTGCAATGGGGGCTACGTGTATCCATTGAACATGCTGTCAAAGGCTCACCAACATGGGCTGAAAATTACTTTTAAGGGGAACAGTGATCCACAGTAAACCCAAAATCAATACCCAGCTTGACTGCTGAAGGCAGTGGCAAGTGGCAACATTGTACAGCCTATAATCATCTAATCATTCCCATGAAATATAATTAATCAGACCACACAGATAGTAGCATATCCACTCATAAGGTACAACATTGTTACTATAAATACCTGCATTTTATCAGAACTTTAACCAGCCTCGCATGTTCAGCATTCTCAAGACTTTGTGTTGATACCAAGTTGGCAAACCTCATGCAGCACCGTATTTCCACATAATAGCACTTATAATAGATCTCTTGCCATCACAAACTACATGAGAAGGAACTACAACAAATCAGACACAGTTGTAGTTCTACCTGTTGCTCTATCTCTACAAGAAATTTCAACCCCAAAGGGGTGAACAATGAACAGCAATCAACAAGGAGCAGCAGTAAATATTTTCTGAAACAGATTTTCACATAAAACAATCCAGAAGACAGAACATATCAGCATATGTTTCTGCATGTAAAGAAAAGTAGGGCCTTGAACAATACAAGGTCTAAGAGATTCTCATGTGCTCCATTAAATGGTACTTATTTTGATATTGCACAAATTATCAACAAACCATAAATTAATCTTAGCTCACAAGTCACACCTCTTTCATTCAATTACAAAATTATCAAGCTAGAAACATAAACTTCTTACAATCTGCTGCCAATATTCTAGAACCTTGTGCAATAATTTTCTTTCAAGGTAATTTTTTATTGAGGTGAGAAAATGCCCCAGACACACAAGCAACAAGGAATACATTTGTAGTCACTACGGCATTGCAAAACTTTCAATAAAAACTCCAAAAAGTTAATTATAAACTTTAATCACAAACAATGACACTTAAAAAATGAACATATGGTTGAAAGCAGTCCTGATAGTCCAATACATCATCAAAGTCTCTTGTCAAAAGGATCACGTTGATGCAGAGAGCCAAGCACTTGAATTACTGTCTCCAAAGCACTAACCAGTCTTCAACAACTTTTGGATAAACAAAAGATTCTAAAACAAATTGCATAGAAATAAGAAAGTAAATAATGTCATCAGAACATACCATGATATTATTCAGTAGTGGTCAAAGCTGAATGCAACACCTCCTCCAGGTATTTCTCAGCTGCAGCATATTGCCTCTTTTTGTCCTCAATGGCTAAAGCAGCAAGAGTTTTGTCCTGCACAGATTGAAAAATATAAATGCCTAAATAAACTCAAGTGCACAAGTCAAAAAAAAAGAATTGGCTTTAGAGTGGAGTAATACAGGGGGGGGATCTTGATAGCTTCTCAAGGTTTCTAAAATTGGTTTTGTCTTCCTCTCCAGATCCTTCTTATGTTCAGCCAATTTTGTCAGCATGCCATGGTTAATGTCTGGAGTGTAGCCCACATGATTAAGTTGCGTCTGTTTCATGCATTCTCATAGATAAGTAAGAGCCAAAGAAAATTGAAGAAGGAACTTTTACAATACGAGAAAAAAGAGGCAGCGGACAAGATCATATAAAAAGCAGATCATCCAAAACGAGCACGTAAGATCCGGTCCACACGTATTTCCATGTCCAGAATCTTTTGGCAAAGCAAATTCTAGGTTCAACCTATGAACAAACTAGGAAATTATTTAGCTATGGCCTTCAAATATTTGTTCACATATGCAAACAACAAAAATTAAAAAGAAATCATAAAAGTAACAAAAAATATCTCACTAAGCACATGATCAATATAAAAATCCTAAGAATGTTCAAATGATTATGTCACCAAGTAGCAAAATAACTTATCGAGGATATCACTGTGATACCTAGGGCATTTTCAATGCCAATGGAATATCTATTCATACACAGCCACAGAAACACATACCTTTTGAAGATGCAAAGACAGAGTTATCAAAACACTACAGAAGAAATGATTTGATATTTTAATGTATTTCAAAAGCTAGCATCATGTTTACAATCAGATATCATAAGAGATGTGAAATCATGTAATAGCTTTTGCCCAGCACAGTGATTATGTTCAGTCATACATAAATAGGAATCACTTCACAAAGGGAAAGATCAAATTATCGTCTAGAACAACAACAAATCCTTTATCCCAAAAACTTGGGGTCAGTTGCATAATGCATTTCCCATTCAAGTCTATTAAGGATTGCATTCTTCAAAACATGTACAATTAACAAGTCCATCCTTGGTAATTACTGTTGTTATCCAAAGTTATTTTACTCTTGCTCTTGGAACCCTTCCAACAACAACGACCATATTGTGTCTCCCAACTGGTGCACCTGTTGGTATTCACCGTACATGTCCAAACCATGTCAATTTTTTTTTATCTCATATTATATTGGAGCAATTTCTTACTACCTACAAATATATGGATTCCTTATTCTATCATTTCTTGCTTTAGTCACTTATCCATCTCAACATTCTCATCTCATCTACACTCATTTTCTGAACATGTTTCTTTATTGCTCCACACTATTCCCCATGAGGTATTGTTGATCTTACAGCTATCTTATAAGATTGTCTTTTTATGCCCATAGAATACTCTCCACTATAACAATCATGCTATACTTAAATGACTGATGTCCTCTTTATTATCTCAGCTAAGAATCTATCTCAAATGTTAGATCGCTTCCGAAACCATGAAGCTCAAGCTTATACTTACAGAAAAAAGTGAAGCAGCAAGATACATTAAAACATCGTAATACCTGATATTGAGAAAATTTTTGCAAATACTCCTGTTCCTTCGAATCCATCATTGCCAGTTTTGTCTTCCAGTGTTCCATTTCCTCCTCGCAGGTGCAATTCTCGTTCTCCACATCTGCAAGGACTCTGCAGATAGAAAAAACAAAAGAAATTTAAGAACCATATTCCCATTCTTTATAAGGCTATGTGATTGAACAATTTTTGTTGCTCAAATGCACATAAGCAAGACTCATCCATACTTTTTCAAAAATTTATTGGAGTAAAATTGAGAAGTTGAAAAACAAAGATGAAAACTTAAGAAAGAATACCACATTTATTTTTGGGTTGCAAGAGATGGTGAAAATTTTGGGGGTAGGAAGGCATCTAATATAATTCAACTAAAGATGGAGTTGAAGGATGAAAAAAATGTCATATTTGAAAGAAAATGTGGAAATAAACAAAGGAAAAAAAAAGATATTAGAAATTTGGGTAAAGATTTTCAGTCTTTCCTGATTTGGGTAAATTTTTGAGTAAAAGCTTAATTTGATATAGGTATGGGTAAATGATTGGAGATGATTTTAGGTGACTTTTACTCAAATTTGAATTTGAGTAAAGGTTTGGGTATAGGATTGGAGATGCTCTTAGATATGGCCCTGCGGGTGTTCTACATAAGCAACACCGGACCTCTTCTCCTCCGCATCCGTCTTCCTCAGTGTCAGATCTCCCATCACAACCATAAAACTTAAAACACAAAACATAAGAATGCAAGACAATGCAAAACAGATTTCACAAAAGAAACGAAAGGATGGAAGCACTACTCATCTCAGTATCTCTTATTCAACAAATTAGCGACGCTTGAAAGAACCTGCGCCGATGACACCGCGCTCTACGAGAGACTCCGTCGACAATCCGACGCTCTCCAAAATCTCTCTTATCCTCGCCGCTGCAACCGAAATGGTGGAAACAAACTTCACTACTAAAGACGTCTACGGATCTCGAAAGACATTACAGTGGCGGTGAGAAACACGGACTCTCGGAGCGGTATTCGGAGGCCTTGCGGCGATAGTCGGCGGAGACGATCTCGGATGCTCGGGTCCTCGCCTTGGAAGCCGTGACCACTGCGTGGAGGTGCGCAATATTTTGAGGCGTGTATTCGAAATCGGGGACGTCCTTCCCCATGGTCTCAAATTGCGCGGCGAGCCAGGCCCGCACCTCCCCCGCCTGTGCCGCGTACGACGGAGGCGTGGACGGGGACGGATCGGAGGATGAGAGGGGATTGATCGGGCTCGACAGCATTTCATTTCCACCTCTCAAATTTTGAAAAATTGGGTTCGTGAACCCTAAGTGAAGGGTTTTTTTTCTATGCAAAGGTGAATGAATAATGCGAAGGAAACAATTTGATGATGAATTGAAAACTCACCTGCAAATTTCCATCGCCATTTGAGTTTGCAGATGATACAGTTGGGGATTGAAAAACTTTCACCAAATGGGATTTTGAAATTGACCAGACATGTGGGCGTTGTTCATTTCCTGCGATACAAAAACATGCCAAATATTATTTTGGAAAAAATTGATATCACTCGAGTAACTTAGCTAAATCAATATTAATCCTTATTAAAATCAATGAATCTGAATCGCTACAAGTCTATAAAATATGTATGGTTAATGGTTTTAGTCCCAATATTAAATTCCTATCAATTTATAATATTAAAGGAATATTTCATATATTTTACCGAAGTCATCTAAACAGCATTCAAATAAGTCTCCATAAACTACAAAAAAACTGGTCTAATCTTTTTAAGGACAAAAATGCTTTTACCTTCTCCAAAGAAGTCTATTGCTAGGACCATTGGATTCAGATTCATTTTTTGTGATTGCTCATAGCTTAAGTGGGCTAAAAATGGGCACAATTCGGGTTAGATCCAACAGGTGATGGGCAATTTGATTATTCAACGCGTTCATGACCGTTCGATCTTATAATTTTGATATACACAAATTAATTGAATCTTAAAAAGAAATCTTTTAAAATTTAATTGCATTCTAAGTTTAGTTTTTAAATCTTACAAAATATTTCAATCACAATAAATTGAGAAGATCGAACGGTCACGAACACGTTGGACAATCAAACTATCAAACGCCTATTGGACCTAAATCAATCTCATCAACTTCATTCTTTCCTGAGGCTATCATCATATTTAAGGGGAGGAAGAGAAGAGAAAAAAGATAGAGAAATCCAACGGTGGTGAAATTTTGATGCAAGTATCATGACCACACATTATATGGACGACCAAGATCAAATGGAATAGAAGAAGAAAATACATTATATGGACGGCCGAGATCAAATGGAACAGAAGAAAAAAAGACATCTTGATCGTTTGGGAGCACCGTGACTTCAAACGGCCATAACTTTTGATCCGTAGATTAGAATCGCTATTATGATATGTCAATGCGTTCGTATCGACGAGCCCTACAAGAGTAGTGCTACGCCACTATACCAATTTTCAGAGCGTTCTGAGATCGTCTTGTAGGTCAAACGACGGTTCAAAGTTATTTTTACTATTTTTAGATAGTTTTGACTTTGTTAGGATTTTATACATTTGTTAGGATTTTATACATTTGTTATGATTTATTATATTTATATTTGAATTTCAAATATTAGTTGAAATTCGAATTTGAATATTAGTTATGATTAAATGAATATGTATTAGTTATCTTTACAGATTTACATAATATGTTAAGATCTTATATTGAAATAATCAGTTGAGATTCTAATCTGTTAATGACTCTCTTATATAAATAGACATATGACCCAATTGATTATTTAGATTATTGATTAGTTGAAATTTATTTATTTTCTCTATTGTATTTTGTTAAGAGTACTAACATTTACATAAAACTTCCAATTATCTGGCATTTTATCATAAATCAACAGATTTTTAAAGCCCAACATCTCTGGCATTCTTCTATTGAAGAATCAACAGCGTTGTCGGAGCCTGCGAATTCGCATTTCGATCGAATTAGCAGAAGAACATATTCTTACACTTCATCAAATTTAAAATAAAAAATATGTATATATATAGTTGTGGATTTAGGATTATTATAGAATTACATTGGTGTAATCAATAGAGCAATAGGAATAATGAAATGTTAGTAGGGGTATCCATTTCTAATATTATTGACGAAAATATGTGCGATGCTCTACATGAATTAATTTTTGAAATAGATTAAGTTCAATTTTCTTCAACCACGCTCCACACACGTTTTGATTTTTTTATGTGTATATTAATATAATAAAATACATATTGTGTTACATGATTTTATATATTGTGCTAATCATGAAAGAAAGTTTTTAAAAATATATATATGTATATATAACACCCATGATTTTTTTAAGAGAAGCAGCAAATATGTACATTACTTACCAAACAAACAGAATATATATGTACATTCTGAAATTCAACATGAAAATGAAACGTACTCCAAAAAAATGATCCACGGGATGATGGGATTATTAAGATATCTATTCTGGATTCTACCAAGTAAAATATATATATATATATATATATTTTATATCCATTATGGAATTGACCAAATCATAGAGGTTAAAAATTAAAATTATAACACACACTGACAACCAGGCATCTGTGTTTGATTGATCGTCTTTGATATACTCCTTGTGAATAAATCACGCAGACCATGATGTACAACATAATCTGATCAAACAAGAGTAACAACAACCTTCATATTTACAATATCCATCATGCAATACAAACATCAGTCCTCCTTTTAAGGGGCACCCCTGAAAGAGCATTCAGGGGGGAGACCCTGAGGGAACCTCTTCAAATCCGCGCAATAGTTATAAACCATGTAATTCTTCTGCACCCATCTAAGCCTCTCCTCACCCGCCCCATCCAGCTCCTGCGACATCCATGAATTGTTGCTCAGTCTCGAACCGCATGACGAGCTCCCCGACGACCAAATGCAGGCGTTCGAGCTGAAGTTCTTGAAGGAGGAAATGAAAGGCGCCTGAGTCCAGTCAGTTTTGATAAGCCCACCCCTCGTGGCCCAGTCTTCGGCGTCCCAGAGGCTCGAGTAGACCCTCATTGGTTGGTTCTTTGGGTAGGGGACGCCGGTTCCCTCTCTGTTCTTGAATTCTCTGATGGGTGTCCCATCCACATAGAAACTAACGCAAACAATGTCAGTATTGTATATATGCAAATGGTTTACATTTTGATGAATGGTTAAAGACTTACACTATGTGTTGAGGATTCCATAAGATGGTATATGTGTGGAAGTCCTTGGTTGGGTCGAACCATAGATAGAATTGTTGTTCCCTGTCTCCCTTCCCTTGTGTAAACACATTTGTGTGGACTATGTATGGATCTCCACTGAGATTCCCGAGGAATTCGAAGTCGATCTCATCGTGGGTCGACCCTTGCGATGATAACTGTGACAATTGCGTTTAGATATATAAATTAAACAAAGTTGGGTTGTATATATTTTGATCATTTCTTAGTTATCACTTACATAGTAGGCAGTGACAGTGCCGGCAGAGTTGCCTGGGACAAGCTTGATCTGCATTTCGAACTTCCCGAAGAGGTACTCGTTCTTAGACTGAAAGCCAGAGCCAGAGGCCCTGTCAAGGGACAATGTGAGTAGTTGCCCATTGTTTAGGACCTTGGCGCGACCATCGCCCCACGTTATGTCGAAATCTTGGTAGAAGTTGCTCGCGGAGACCACGATTACCAAGACGGAGAAGACTAGCCATACAACTGCTTGTTTAGAAGTCGAGTCAGGATTGAAAGGGGCCATGAATGAAAGAAGCTAAGTTGGCTTAAAACTTTTGAAATGTGTTTATGGAATGCAGAGGTTGGGAACCTTGTGAGGGCGTTATATAGTGTCATGAAAGTGTAGTGGAAAGTGCTTGTTCTGACTTCTGATAGGTGGAGGAGGTAACTTGACTGCCAATGTTAGAAAAGGTTGAGCTGGCCCTGAGTCAGAACTCTCATTCTAGGACATCTTTTGTTTCTGTTTCTAGAGCCTACTATTGGTATATAGGGATAAGAGAGTTGAATTGTGTGTTTAATAGGAGATAGTGAGGTCCTCTGATTTGCTGGGTGGTTATACAGGGCACTTGTTTTGACTATTAAAAGGTCCAATGTAATGTATTATTGTACCACATAAGTGAAGCGTGAGGAGTACATTAAATTCAAAAACATTAACAGCACATACGTATGAGACGTCTCTAGAAAGTGCAGGTTTAAGTGGGGCGGCGGCCGGCAAGAGATTACTAAAGTATATAAGTTGTTTTCATCAACAACAACTAAATCCATGTTTGGCAACCTTAAATACTAATTTTCAGCCATTGCTTAAGATAAGCTGACACTTTTCATGGTCGTTTTATGAGTGTGCATCGTCGGTCGAATCTAATCGTTTCGCTAAGAGATGAAGTGTTTAGCATGTTTTATACAGTGGTTAAAATTCTAGTTGAAACAGAGTCATCATCTATATGTATAATCTGGCTAGATAGTGATGAATTGCATCATTTGGTTTAGTGATATGCGCAATTTGAATGCTTTTATCAAATCAGTTGGATAATGTACTTCAAAGTTGTCTCTAGTTGTCATAACATAATGGTTCAAGTTTTACCTGTGTTTAGAGTAAATCTTGGGTTCGAGTTTTCGCGCTGACTTACCTACATGTTTGTTAAAAGAATTTTCGTGGGACCAGAAGAAACAGGCGGAGGTAACATTCTCAGCTTGATCTTAAAGGTAGCCATGGGGATCCCTCCGATCATCGAGGTGAATATGGATTTGAGAACAGGACAATTCATCCGATCATCTGGGCGAATATGGAATTTAAAGTAGGGACAATCTCGCCCTTTGTCTCATGACAACCATTTTTTTAGGATTATGAAAATAGTCAATCATTTTTATTTTGTCAAATTAACATGTACGAGATCATTAGATTTTAAATTAAATTCATCATTGTCTTGCCATATGCAATCTTATGGAATCATGGAAATGTTTTATGTTGTATTACTATTCTTTTTTTTCTTCATAACCTTAAACCTAGATTGAGATTTTGGTGACAACGTTCACGCAACTAAATATCATCAATGAGAAACACCTACCAGATTCTTTGATTTTTCCCATAGAAATATAGATGCTCATTCAGTCAATATCTTTTTTTCTAAAGATATTTAATAAAAGCAGTCTAAATACTTAACAATTCTGTTTTTAAGAACCAGCACCAGAAAGAGCATAATTTTAAGTCTAGCTGATTATAAGGTTTATTGAATTCATTCTAGGGGAACGTCATTCGGTCTGATCCCCAAAAAGTCGGACTGATACTGCCATTATTGGTCTCATAAGTGAAAATGTGATTGTGATCTCTCACTTAATCAAGCTTGTTTAGGCAGAGCTGTTCATAAGGTCAATGGTTTCGATTAGCCTGTCCTCTATCAATTCAAGTATTACAAATCACAAAGACAGCTCTTCATTTACCCAACTTCACTAAATAGAATTAGTTGACATCCCCCCTAAATGGTAATTGAAAGTAAAAACTAATTTGAATGGAACTTTTTTAAGCTTGAAATAAGAAATTCAGAGGCATCAAACAAATGAATTAATTTCGTATGTGTAAATCTTATTACATTGGTGCAATACAATAAAATCAATAACTAGTACAAACGAATAAAGAATGTCTTCTTAACCATAAAAATAAAATACACAGTAATCAAAACTTTATTTTATCGCATCCTGCATTCTGCGGGAAGACCTTGAGGGAACCTCTTGAAATCGGTGCAGTAATTGTAGATCATGTAATTCTTCCGCACCCACCTCAGCCTCCTCTGACTCATCACGTCCAGTTCTTGATTGAACCAAGCCTGGTTCGATGCGCCGCCATTTGTAGTACTAGTGGTGGTGGACGAACCACAGTGGGAGGCACCAGAGGACCAAACGCAGGCGTTCGCGTTGAAGTTCCTGTAAGAGGCGACGAAGGGAGCCTTGGTCCAGTCGGTCTTGATGAGCCCACCCCTCGTGGCCCAGTCTTCGGCGTCCCACAGGCTCGAGTAGATCCTCATGGGCTGGTTCTTTGGGAAAGCCACCCCCCTCGACTCTGCATTTTTGAAGTCTCTGATGGGGATCCCATCAACAGAGAAGCTGAAGAGAACAACAACAGATGTACACATTCATCAATTTTTTTGTTTCTCTTAAGAGATGTACAAGTGATCAATGCATTTGACGTATAGTTAGCTTACATGATGTGTTGGGGGTTCCACAGGAGGGAGTAGGTGTGGAAGTCCTTGGTGGGGTCGAACCAGAGTTTGAACTGCTGCTCTCTGTTTCCCTTCCCTTGGGCGAACACATTGGTGTGGAGGGTGTACGGGTCTCCACTGAGGTTCCCCAAGAATTCGAAGTCTATCTCATCATGGGTTGGCCCTTGCGAAGATAACTGTGGACATATATTTGAAAATATTAGCTACTATTCAAAGTTGCATGTATTGATCATATATATTTTGAGAGAAAAAAAAAAAAACTTACATAGTAGGCGGTGACAGTGCCGGCGGAGTTGCCGGGGACGAGCTTGATCTGCATGTCTATCTTTCCGAAGAGGTACTCGTTGTTGGACTGGAAGCCCGAGCCGGAGGCCTTGTCGAGGGAGAGAGTAAGAAGCTGCCCATTGTTGAGGATCTTGGCTCGGCCATCGCCCCAGGTGATGTCGAAGTCCTGGTTGAAGTTGCCAGCCAATGCGAAGCTTAAAAGAGAGAACAAAAGCAGAGTTTTGGTACCTAGCGAGGGATTCATTTTTTCTTTGACAAGAAAATCCAATCCTAATAAAAATCTTCTGAGAACTAGTGAGGGACTTGAAACTTGAAAGGTGTGTGTAGGAGATGATGATGATGATGGAGAGTTTTGTGAGTTGAGAGCTTTTATATAGGGACGAGTGACTTGAGAAGGATGGAGAAGAAACGTCTACGAAAGTGAGTATTGTTGCAAGGAAACCACAGCTGTGCTGTGTTTTTTTTTAATTGAAAGGCGGTGCATGCTTTAGGTTGTTGAGTAGGTTTGACTTGTACGTTTACTTTAGTTTCCGCGTTGAGACTGTTGACATGTTGTTATGTTGCGGTCCGATGGGTTCGGAACCTCTGTTCGGGCAAAACAGAGAACCTCTGTTCTCACCAATGGCAGATGGACACGTGGCACCACAGGCATGCAGAAAAAGTTGCTTCAAAACTAACGGAACCACTCCGTTTCACTTTCCGTCCCAACTTTAATAGATCCATGAAATCTTCACCGTTCATTGTTATGAAAAATCTGCACCGTCCATTCCACTCTCCTCCCTGTTCCACCCAAATTCAGACTTTAACAAACCCTAGCCACCATAAACACTTGAAGATCTGAAATAAAAAACCCAAACAACTGTTTTGAGGGTTTGAAATTCAAATCTCCCGTTCTCTCTCTGCCTCTCCAAACAACGTTCGTTCAAAGTCGCCTCAATCTCTCCGCCTTGCAGCCTCCATTCCTCTACCTCGCCACCTTCGCTGAACCACATCGCCGCGGGGAGACTGAGGAAGAACGGTTACCTCTCTCTCTCTCTCTCTCTCTCTCTCTCTTCTTTGATTGTGTTTTTTATAACCATGTTTTTTAGATCTGTTAGCAAAACAGACGACCACCACCGAGGAGGTCCGAACAGAACAGACAGTCATCCTCAACAAGTGTTGTGAATATTTAATAAGTGTTGTGAATATTACTTGAATGAAGTGTGCTTTGTTTGCTTTCCAGTGCCACCATTATGCTTCCGAAAGAATGGAAATAATCCTAGAACCTCTTTGCTTGTGATAGGTTGATATAGTAACCAGCTTTTTATTCTTCTTGCTGACTTTGATCTTTCTTTTCTTTTCTTTTTTTCGCCGAAACTTGCTGAATTTGATCTTGAAGTTTCTTGGAAAGATATGTCTGGTTATTCTCCTGTATTTGTTCAATAAGTTTGCTGTAGTTTACCAAAAGTATGGGCGCCAAATATCCTCTAGATTTGTGTAATTATGGCCATTTTTTATGATAAGATTTTTTTTAAAGTATTATATAAACTCTTGTAAAAAAATGTGAAAATGGGAATGCATAAACATTGTGCCAGATAAACCTCTATTTTGTCAAGGAAATTGATGATAGTTTGGTGGGTTTCAAATCAGCAGTAAAACCATCAATGGTCAATGGAATTTGAATTATTCTATTGAGGCATCAATAATGGTAGTTGGTAGACCTGGCATATGCTTCACCTCTGTTTTTGCTTTTTTATAGGCAAACTGAGCTTGAGGGAAAAAATCATGTTAGTGAATGTAGTTCAGAAAATGCATATTATTTGTGTCAATCTGCTGTGATTGACATTATTTTGTTGTGTCGCTAGTAGTTTGGTGATGATCATTATTTTGTTGTCTTGCTAGTATTTGATACATCAATCTACAATTATATGTGCTAAACCACCCCTGCTTTCAAATCTGTTAAAATTTAGCAAAGCTTTTATTTTGATTGTAGGTTCATGACAAAATTTAAGTATTACGCGGTTGCAATAGGCAGGACCCCGGGCGTGTATACGAATTGGCCTGAATGCAAATCACAAATACATGAGTTTCGAGAGTCAATGTACAGGGGCTTCCAAACTCTTGAGGAGGCAAATGAATTCGTTACCAAGCATGCCGTCCACTCCACTACTGACCAGTCCACTCCACTGCTTCACTCATTTGAGTAAGATAAAAAAGGGATTCTTGGGCCTGCGATACAATAGATTGAGTCATTGAAGTATATATGAAATATAAATTTGTCCTACATGACAAAAAAAAATCCCTTGTACCTGAAGCAATTGAGTCATTGAAGTCATTCCTTGACTACTAGCGTAGTTCCCAACGGTGGGGTCTCTCATTCCTTGCGCATATGTTTGAGGGCTCTCAATCGCAATATGAGACACATGTTGGGATGCACGTTGAGTTTGAGAGCTTTGACCTCGTGATCCCTTCTCCAACGCACCGATCCATCTTTTTTGAGGCTTCCCTCCAACTGTTTTCTTTCCTCTTCTTTTAAAGCCTTTAGCAGTCTCGTTATTCGGAATGCTTTCCACCTCTTGTTGCTCGTTATCATCTTGCAAATTTTGAGATGATGCCTGCAAATCTATCTCAACCTCCTCCATTATCTCATTCGTGCGGCGTTTAAGTAGCTCTGTTGAATGATGTAGCTCTGTTGAATGATGTGTTTCAGATGCCTTGGATGCCACTTGAATGAGACCATGGCTTAATTGTTGGAATCGTCTTCCCATTTCAGAAATAGAATCAACCTGTGTTGAAGAAGAACACATATCATGCACAACATCAGATTTTGCATATCTTGTCCACCTCTTCAAGATATATTGTTGTGGAAGCTCCTTCATGTTTCTGTAATCAAGAACTTTTAGAACATGACAACACTGGATACCCATAAATTCAAATTTCTTGCAACTACAAGTGGCCATCTCATTAGATGAATTATAAAGAATGGTTCTTTCGCTGCCACAATCTCTACGAACTTTGTACTCTATTATATGTCCCACCTCTCGATGAATGTAGATAGAACAATTCAGAAATTTTCCATACTCTGCTTGAAATAACTCAAAGATCTCTGGTGTGTAAACCTTTGCAACACATGTCATCATCAAAGTGTGAAATGGAATAACCGGAACTGTATTCATCATCTTGAAATCAGCACTCAATTCACTTTCACGTCGGTCATCCATAACTCTGTCAAAATGCTGAAAGAAACGTAATGGATCATGTTTTGAGTTCAGATAGCGTCTCAAAAGAGCATTGAAGCTTTCACTACGTTGTGTACTCTTCATATCCGCGCAGAATGTGTCTCTTCCATACACCAGAGCCCATTTCTCCTTCTCTTTAAAAGTTTGTTGTAGCCATTTATAATCTCGAAGATTGTATTTGTCAAGCATATTATCCCAAGCATCTAGGAATTCATCCTCTGTCTCGTACCCATAAATACAAGCATAGAAGGAACTTCTAAAGCCTTCAATAGCATAAAGATGTCCAAGATGTTTTGTTGCATTTTGAGTTAAGTGCCACACACATAGCCGATGATGAGTATCTGGTAGGACAACTGAAATAGCTTTGGCCATCGCCGCCGATTGATCTGTTAGAATAGTCTTGGGACGTCTCCCTGACATTGCTTGAAGAAATGTTTCAAATAACCAAATAAATGAGTCAGTTGTCTCATCGTAAAGCAATGCACCACCAAAAATAATTGTTTGTCTATGATTATTCACTCCAACAAAGGGTGCAAATGGTCTCCCATGATTATTTGTGCGATAAGTCGTGTCGAAGCAAATTACATCACCATAATGTGCATAATCGACAATAGACCTGGAATCAGCCCAAAACACATTGGTTATTTGTTCATCGGCATCAAGTTGCATTGAGTAAAAGAATAATGGATCTTGTTGTTGCTTGTTGTTGAAATACTCAAAAAGAGCACCCGCAATTCCATTTTCCATTCTACTTTCCCTTTTAGTGCGCAAATAAGACTTCACATCATTCAAGACAAAGCCAAGATTTCTTCTGCCCCCAACTTGTCCACTCATCAAATCCATAACAGTTTTTGGTGCCAATCCTGACCCATCTATGATATCAACCTGAGCAGCTTGAGCTTTTTCTATTTTCCTGTGAGACCTCAAATTATGACGCAAAGGGGTAGTTACAAGATCATGATTGTGACTTTGTACAAATTTAGTGATACTATAAGCACCAGAAGACTGATAAATGATAATCATATGTGCCTCACATCCTGTTCTTGTATCGGGCTGCGGGTGCAAGACTTTTCGCTTATCAACCCCTTTGATCCCTTCTTTAGAACAACAAAATTTTCTCTTTGTCACTATGCCATTGGATTTCAATACACTACTCTTTCGGATGCTAAAACCAACTGATTTTGCATATGCATTATAGAATTGATATGCACTATCTTCAGAATCAAATGCCATACCAACTTCAGGCACACCATAACTACATTGATCAACAAACTCATTGTCTCCTTCCATAACTCTATCAATGTTCACCTTTTAAGAAAAAGACATAATGTAGAACATAATTATATATTAACATTAAATTAAATAACTCCACAAAAAATATTAGATTAGATCTACAAACCACAAAAATATAAAAACACATCCACAAAAAATCTATATCATACCCATAAAATAAAAATAACTCTACAAAAAATAATTGCATACCAGATCAGATTTAGAAACACAAAAACAAAAAAATAAATCCATCAAAAATTTTAAAAAATAATAGATCTAGAAACCACAAAAATATAAAAACAAATCTACAAAAAATCTATATCATCAAAAAAAAAAAAAACTCTACAAAAAAATCTAATAAACAGATCAGATCTACAAACACAAAAACAAAAAAATAAATCCATCCCAAAAATAGATCTAAAAACCACAAAATAATATAAATAAAGATCCAAAAAATCACTGTGTATAGATGCATTGGGAGGGGACGTATACCTGTGACAAAGATGAACCCTCTTCTAACAAACCAGAATCAGAGGTTGGGTTTTAGAAACTCAGATGAGTTTGAAATCGTTTGTTAAAGCATGAGTTGGGCGGAACAGAGAGGAGAGTGAGTGAGAGAATGAATAGGTGAAATGGGTTGGGGAGACATATGGAATGGACGGTGCAGATTGTTCATAAGAATGGACGGTGATGATTTCACGCGGAAAGTTGGACGGCGTGAAAACGGAGAGGTAACGTTAGTTCGAAACACATTTTTTCTGCGTGCGTGTGGTGCCACGCGTCCATCTTCCATTGGTGAGAACAGAGGTTCTCTGTTCTGCCCGAACAGAGGTTCTCAACCCCGGTCCGATGCAGGTGATTGTGATACTGTTTTCACTAATTATTAGTTTTGTTTTTTCTGTTTTACAGTTGTTATATTGCTGGACAATTTTTTTATAAAAAAATCAAAATAAACACGATCCATCCACCTCGCGAGCGGCGAGACCGCTTCCGTCTAAAACCCGTTTATTAGTTTATGCCTGTTTTTGTTTTGTAGAAATTAAAAAAATTAAATTAAATTAAACATGTATCTAATTAAGAAATTCGTTTTATTTTTTACTGTACAAAATATGCATTAAAAATAAATTTTTTACTATACTGAATTATATTTTTAAAACTGTTTTCAAACGACTTCTATGGGAAAGCAAGGAAAAACATATTATAAAATTTATGAGATTTTTAATGGTAAATAGAAAATTTAGACTCGGTCTATTATACGATTTAAAATGCAGAGCATGTGTGTTTTTATTATTTTAAAATAGTAAAAATCATCTAACGATATATATGATTTGATAAAAAGCGTGTATTGAATAAACTTAATTTTAGTAAATTTTTTTTAAAATTAACGGAGTATATAACTCGTCTAACAATACATATGTTTTAATGAATTTCTAAAGATATATATGAAACTCTATTTTAGACTGTAAAAAGAATTTAGTATAATATTATCTTATAAAAAAGCAATAAATTAAATATACATGTACACATTCTTACATTGAGGAAATCTTCCAAAATAAGTTTTTGATCAGAATGTCATGTATGGATAGAGATTAAGTTTATGACTATTTTAGTATAAATAATAATAAAATGAATTTTTGTTTGTTTTTGTTTTGAAGTATTTTCGTTAGAAAACGTAATAATAAACTTTCTTGCTTCGATAAAATGAAAATAAATTGTAGATTATAATTTATAAACGGGTGCTGTTACCTAGGCCCCAGAAATTAAGCCCCATTTGTGAGCCCCAATAGGTGGCACTCTCCTATTGGTTCCCTATTTGACATTTTTTCTTAACTACCAAAATGACAATGACAAGACTACCCTTCTTATAATTTTAAAAATAAATTCTAACTAACTAATATTCAAATTAAACCTTATAACTGAATCCCATAAAAAGTGGCACCATGAAATCCTCTCCCTCACCTAACATATTTCTAAAAACTTTGAATTTTAGGGTTTTGATTCAGGTGAAACCATATGAATATTTCTTTCCATAAAAATAGAATTGGAATTCAAATTTAAATACAGGATTTGAATTAACAAATACCTTTAAAAAAATGGGCTGGAATTCAAATTCATATACAACTGTATCTGGATTTGAATGAACAAATACCTTCAAAAAATGGACTAGAATTCAAATTCAGATACATGTGTCTCTGGATTTGAATTAACAAATACATTCGAAGAATTGGCTAAGATTCAAATTCAGATATACAGGTGTATCTGGTTTTGAATTAACAAATACCTTCAAAGAATGGACTAGGATTCAAATTTAGATACAAGTGTATCTGGATTTAAATTAATAAATACCTTCAAAGAATGGGCTAATATTTAAATTCAGATACAGGTGTATTTGGATTTGAATTAATAAATACCTTCAAAGAATGGGCTGGGATTCAAATTCAGATACAGGTGTATCTGAATTTGAATTAACAAATACCTTCAAAGAATGGGCTGGGATTCAAATTCAGATACATGTGTATCTGGATTTGAATTAACAAATACCTTCAAAGAATAGGCTGGGATTCAAATTCAAATACAGGTGTATCTGAATTTGAATTAACAAATACTTCCAAAAAATGGGCTGAATACAGTTTTATCTGGATTTGAATTAACAGATACAGATTTAAGATACCTGAATGAATCGTCAATGTTTGCTCCACAAACCGAATACAAGATAAAAAAAAGGTTGCAATCGAAATCAAAATCAAAATCCTCACAAAAACTGCAATCGGATTGAATTTTCTATTTTTATAAAATAGACGAATCAATATATGTTTTATGATCACAATCTCTTTCGATTGATATGATTGTTTTCGAAAAAAATGAAGAAACAAGAGATCATGGAAAAAACAATATGTATAGACGAAACAGATCGTAAGAGTTTTCTGTTTGTTTCTTTAAATTGAATTGTTTATTTTAAAAAAAAAAGCATATCATAACCACCTCTATTGATTGTGGGCCATTAATTGTGGGATCGGTTACAATATGAAAATACAATTTGGGAATAAAAGGGTAATTTAGATATTTCATCCTTGCTACCTCATGGGGCTTTAGATGGGGCCTATGAATTGGGGCCCAAAAATCATTATTGTTTATAAAATGTGAAAAAATAATAACAGTTAATTTGACAATTGATTTGTAAGAGGTGAAGATAGCTGATTTAGCTGTGGGATTTAGTTCTCCCATTTATTGGGGGATGTGGGATCAAATTTTGCATAAGGTAAGGAAAAAAAAAACCCATTGTGGGTTCTTGCTCACCTTTTATTCTGAACGCTTGTTAGTGTACTATTAGGAAAATGATACGTCCAGCCCATTGTACAACCCCAATTGTAGTCCACATAGATTTTTAAATCATATGCTCTCATAACAAAATATATGTTATTATACGATATGAAGTATATACTAGCAATTGTACTTTTTTATTTTGAAAAAATTAAAAGGAAAAAGTTTATCATGCATACACTATGATAAAATCCCACAATGCACTATGATATCATAATATATGTGATTGGAGCCTGTAGTGCAAAACAAACGTGCAAAACAAACGGAGTAATTATTGTTATAATGTGGATTGTTACCCTATGTGAACCTTTGTTTAAAAAGAAATTAAAACATGAAAAAATGACCGTAATAAGAATATTGTAGTAAATCTTAGAAAAATGATAATATTATGTACAATTTCTTTTCTAGCTCCAATTCTAGTCCGCACGTATATTAAATTTTTTAAAATAACATATCTCATCTAATGATGCATATACTTTCATGTTTTTATAAAAAATATATATATATATTTAAATGAATTACATAAATATATTTAAAAAAAATATAAATTTATTTTATTAAAATATATACCTCATTGATATAATTATATGCTCCGATTTTACTATTAATACAAATCAGACTCAAATTTGAACTGAAAAAATTAATAAGTGTAAAGGCATTCTTGAAAAATGACGAACGAGGACTCTCTTTCGGGGGCACGGATATGTTTTTTTCTTTAAAGAAAAACTCAGACCCCATTGTCCAGTGAAACAATAGCTGTCAATTAAAAAAAAAAACAAAAAATAGTGTGCCCTTGTCACCAAAATAATAATAATAATAATAATAATGTGCCCCAAACAGTATCTCAATCACCTCCACCAGACCACAACATAACAACAACACCCTCAACGCGGAAACTAACAGAAGTGTGCTAGTCAAACCAACTCAACACCTACGCATGCACTCCTTTTTAAACGTAATAAAGAAAGAAAAAAACCAGCTGTAGTTTCTTCGCAACACACTTTCGTAGGCGTTTCTTCTCCATCTCTCTGAAGTCCCTATATAAACCCCTCAGGACAAACTCTTCATCACCATCTTCTCTACACACCTCTCAAGTTTCGAAGCCTCTCTCTCTCGTCAAAAAATGAATCCCTCACTAATTTCGAAAACTCTATTTCTGCTCTCTCTTTTAAGCTTTGCATTGGCTGGCAACTTCAACCAGGACTTCGACATCACATGGGGCGATGGCCGCGCCAAGATCCTCAACAATGGGCAACTTCTCACACTCTCCCTCGATAAGACCTCTGGCTCCGGTTTCCAGTCCAAGAACCAGTACCTCTTCGGAAAGATAGACATGCAGATCAAGCTCGTCCCCGGCAACTCCGCCGGCACTGTCACCGCCTACTATGTAAGTTTTTTTCTCTCTCAACATATGATCAATACATTAAGTTTTTTTCTCTCAACATAGGATCAATACATTTAACTTTGAACAGTAGCTAATCGTTACAAATATTTGTCCACAGTTATCTTCACAAGGGCCAACCCACGATGAGATAGACTTTGAATTCTTGGGGAACCTCAGTGGAGACCCGTACACCCTCCACACCAATGTGTTCTCTCAAGGGAAGGGAAACAGAGAGCAGCAGTTCAAACTCTGGTTCGACCCCACCATGGACTTCCACACCTACTCCATCCTCTGGAACCCCCAACATATCATGTAAGCTAACTATACATCAAATGCATTGATCACTTGCTCTTAATAGTAACAAAAAAATTGATGAATATATACACCTGTTGTTTCTCTTCAGCTTCTCTGTTGATGGAATCCCTATCAGAGACTTCAAAAACGCAGAGTCGAGGGGGGTGGCTTTCCCAAAGAACCAGCCCATGAGGATCTACTCGAGCCTTTGGGACGCCGAAGACTGGGCCACGAGGGGTGGACTCATCAAGACCGACTGGACCAAGGCTCCCTTCGTCGCCTCTTACAGGAACTTCAACGCGAACGCCTGCGTTTGGTCCTCTGGCGCCTCCCGCTGTGGTTCGTCCACCACAACTAGTACTACAAATGGCGGCGCATCGAACCAGGGTTGGTTCAATCAAGAACTGGACGTGATGAGCCAAAGGAGGCTGAGGTGGGTGCAGAAGAATTACATGATCTACAACTACTGCACCGATTTCAAGAGGTTCCCTCAAGGCCTCCCCGCAGAGTGCAGGATGCGATAGAATTAAGTTTTTCATTACAGTGTATGTTTTTTTCTCGATCGATAGGAAGATATTCTTTATTCATTTGTACTACTCATTGATTTTATTGTATTGCACCAATGTAATAAGATTTACACACGCATATATAAAATTATTTCATTGTTTCATTGGTTTGCTGCCTCTGAATTTCTAATTTCAACCTTTGCAAAGTTTCATTCAAGTTTCAACCTCTGAAGGTCTATTCCGACTAATCCCCCGTATTATATTCTTCCTTCCCTAATATATTAAGCCTACGTTTGGTTCAAGAATGGAGTCCAGAGTAAATGAGAATTAGTTAAAATAGTTTTAAAATGTGTGTTTGATAGGCTATAACAAATGCAAATTTATATACCTAAATTAACGGTATAAAGTGGTATATGGATTTTATCCAATCCCTAAAATTAAATTATTTCATGTTATTCAACCAAAAAGAATATGTGGATCTACTTATAAATCAACTGTTATCACCTCTTATAAATCAATTGTTATCGTTTTTTCACATTTTATGCAAACAACAAAAACTTTATTATTATGTTCCATAACAAGAATGATTCAAAACAAAACAAAATAAAAAATCACTTTATTCTTATTTATGTTAAATAGTCATAAACCTCAAAATAACTTAATTCTCTATCTAAATGGTTAAGAATGTTGTTACAAGAGGATCTTGCTAGCGTGAGCAATGCTGTCATAGGATCATAGCCACAGAAGATTATCTTCCTTGTCTAATATATTATATTCTTCCTTGTCTAAAACAAAATCATCTCTCCTGTGTTAAGGTTTTCGGATCTTGGGATGCAATCAATCTAAGGAATAAAGAAACAAATTGAAAGCAAAGACACAAAAATTTACGTGGTTTGACTGCCTATGTCCACGGAGCACACCAGAGATCAATTTACTATCAAAGAGAAGTTTTTACAATGGTCACACCGAATATAAAATCCTAGAGCCTAATAAAAAAAATATGAAAATCCCTTTTATACTGACATCTCATTAAAGACAAAAAAGTCAATACACCGTCCGCCCCTACGTAACGCCAACAATCATCTGCGCATATCATCAGGCTCCACAATATATAGCACTATGAAATTCTATCATAGCATTAGCAACAATGACAAATAGTATCAACAACAAGTCACTGTATTAGAAAACCTTACCAACAATAATGCTGGTGGAATCAGAAGAGCGTCACTCGCATCATAGCATGAGAAGAAGCTACAAGAGGACAAGTAAGACATGTTTATTCTTTCAATTCTCGTTTAGATAATAACATTTTACCTAGAGTCATTTTATATGATTTTGTAAATTATTCTTTTTTAAAAAGTTTTTTTATTTGATTGATAATAAATAAATCATGGATAAAAAATAAATAAAATGTGTATAAAGTAAAATATAGAAAAATAATTTGTTACGTGAAACTCTGATATTTAAGATGTGATAAGAGATGATTTAACACGTGATCTTTCATATTATATCAATAGAATAAATTGATCGAAAAGGACTTAAAATATTAATCAGCTTATCCTCGGCTATTTTAATATAATACTATCCTTTCTTTTTTTTGTAAACATATTTTTTTAAGTTCATTTACATCTATTCCATCGTATTATGCAAATTTTATTTTATCCAAACGGGGGCCAACAGTGTTAGAGAAGACTGATTTGCGTTACGTGCCCAGCTTGCATGAGAAGATCGAGGTTTTTGTTTTTGTTTGAAGAGAGGAGATGAGCATGAAAGTGAGAGCGAGGAGCGCGTGGGATTCAGCAGCAGCTGAGCTGTAATACAGCTGGGTCGCTTTCCATTTCAAAAGCAGCCAATACAGACAGCAGTGATGTGGCTTGTATTCTGGTTTTTAATCAGGAGGGATAGATAGATAGATAGGTTCATCATAATTTCACACATATCTAAGTCACGTGACAGCTGGTCGTGTTTTAATGGATCTATCTAATCACCCACGTCAGTTTCCATCAACGATAAGCTTTGACTTCGAAGTTTCCGGTACAGCTGTTCATTCAAAAATTAAATCTTTTAAATATATTTTTTTGGATTTTTTTAGTTTTCAGAATCATGTAAACATAACTATATGGGGATCGATCCATCACTTCTTTATATTTGATTTTTAGTCTCCATATTTAAAGGATGTGTTCAATTTTAGTCATCTCAAGTATTAAAAAAACCTTAAATAATTTAAGGATAAGTCCCTCTTAGGGACTGAAAATGAATATATATTTTAAATTTAAGAACTAAAACTAAAATACAAATAATTGAGGAATTCATGTTTAATAGATATGTTTAAAGAGACTGAAAACTAAAAATCTCATATTTTTGTGCTTTGATGAATTGGACTGATTTAAAATTGTCAAGTGAACGAAACATTGTATTTGAGGGATTAATAAGTTGATGTTATTTTTAAATATCTGAAGACCTAAATGCAAGTGAAAGTTGGTTTGATAGGTAAAATGTAAATTGAATGCATCGAAATTTTTAAATGAATGACGAGTGATTGATTGATCGATCATATGTTTAAAAATATTGGGTTTCAATTTAAACCAATTTGAAAAATAATTTTCAATTAAAACAGTTTTTAAAATTAGTATTTAAAAAAAATTTATTTTTTATATTCCGAAAAAATCCTTATGAAAATTTGACATTGTTGGTTTTAGCTTTTATTAAAAGTTGGATTTGTTGAAAGTGCTTGAATATCAGTATGGACATAATATTAAAAAGAAAAACATGTTTCCAAATATTGCTAACTTATCATTGGCACCTTTGGTGCGAAATAAATATATAACATGAATTCTGTAATTTTAAAACCTTCAGGCAAAATAAGAAGGGTGCTTGGAAAGAAAATTATTGGAATTAACCTTAAGTCCAACGTAACCAATTTTGCTACATGGTTTTTAGTATAAAACTTTCCATGAAATTGCAATTCTAATTCTGATCAATACCCGGATTCCAAAACCATCTCAAACTAAATGTTGGGCATTAGTAGAAGATCCGTTAAAACATTTTTTTTCTATGATCGGTACTAGTAAAACATTAACATTAATGTGATTTATTTTCCTTATTTTAGACCAAAATGAGTAGTCAATCAAATTTTCCCTTCATTCATTACATTCAAACACAGGAATGGATAATTGGGTCCAATGCTAGTTGGACATGTAATATGTTCATGACACATATTGATAAGATCTGACGATAATGAACGAATGGACAATCAAATTATTCAACTGGCGTTTGACTTGTTGCACTCCCTTGAGACAAAAACATTTTTTTTAGTTGCTCGGAAAGTTAGGTACCATGAGCATTCATTGGACACTTTATTCATAATGGAAGCTTCTATTATTGTCACTGGTTTTTCAAAAATAAAATGCATCGAAGATATTAAATAAATTTATGGTAACTTATTATTAAACAAAAGGTGACAAGCTCGGATGTTCAACATATTCTATTTAATATAAATAAACCATGACATAAAGTGAGTGAAAGGATGAGATCTTTACATTGGAAATATCTTTGCATACGCATCATTTACAAACCAAACAAAATTCATACCAAAAGCAACTAAAGCCACACTAAATGTACATGGAAACACATCAAACAATGAAATAACAAGACCAAATTAACAAACATCGATCATCTGTATTGGCCGAACAAAAGCCACCCACACAACCTTAATGACACTCCCGAGGTAGGCCTTGAGGGAACCTCTTAAAATCAGAGCAGTAGTTGTATATCATGTAATTCCTCTGCACCCACCTCAGCCTCCTCTGGCTGTTTGAGTCCAACTCTTGATACAACCAAGCATTGTTATTGAAAGAAGGCGAGGATGATGAGCTCGTTTTCACCATCGAAGGGCATCGCGATCGGCCTGAAGACCACACACACGCATTGGCATTGAAGTTCCTATACCAAGCCCTGAATGGCGCCTTGGTCCAGTCGGTCTTGATGAGCCCACCCCTCGTGGCCCAATCCTCGGCGTCCCAAAGGCTTGAGTACAGCCTCATGGGTTGGTTCTTGGGGAAGGCGACTCCGATGGATTCCTTGTTCTTGAAGTCTCTTATGGGGATTCCATCAACAGAGAAACTGATCAAGAGAAATAAAAAATTCATTATTAATACTTTCTTATTACAAGGAAAATATATACACAGTTCATTTTACAGTCACAAACGTAGTGCCCACATGTTTTTATTTTTTTAAAAAAATCATATACATTATTTAATGAGGTATATATTTTTATAAAAATTGAAATATATATTCTAATTGAATGTTATCATTTATGAAATAAAATAAAAAAATTTCTTACGAGGTATATACCTTGTTAAGGTAAGTATATAAGATTAATGAAATATATAAAATTATATTTATGATTATAAAAAAGACCGGGTATAAAAGCGCTAGCTCTTATTATAATTAGGAAACACAATGCTCTATCAAGATGGAAGGACTACTAGCTTACATGATGTGTTGGGGGTTCCAAAGGATTGAATAGGTGTGGAAGTTTTTGGTGGGGTCAAACCAGAGATGGAACTGCTGCTCTCTGTCGCCCTTCCCTTGAGAGAACACATTGGTGTGGAGTGTGTACGGGTCTCCACTGAGGTTCCCCAAGAATTCGAAGTCTATCTCATCATGGGTTGGCCCTTGCGAAGATAGCTGTTCACAAGCAATGAAAAGATAAGCTAACTGTTCAAGTCACATGTATTGACCATATTTTGAGAAATAAAAAATTTACATAGTAGGCGGTGACAGTGCCGGCGGAGTTGCCGGGGACGAGCTTGAGCTGCATGTCTATCTTTCCGAAGAGGTACTGGTTCTTGGACTGGAAGCCCGAGCCGGAGACCTTGTCGAGGGAGAGTGTAAGGAGTTGCCCATTGTTGAGGATCTTGGCGCGGCCATCTCCCCATGTTATGTCAAAATCTTGGTTGAAGTTGCCGGCAGAGGCAAAGCTCAATAGAGAACACAATAACAGAGAGGCCAAAAGAATTGTATTAGTAGACATTGCAGCACTAGCTATAGTAGCAAGACTAGTAGTTGAAGAGATGAAGTTTGGGTGTGAGTTTGTAATGGGGAAGAGGAGGTTTATATAGGGCTTTAGATTCGAGAGGAGGTGAGTTTAATTGATATTATGCACGGCTGGCATTACATTGTTTTAGTTATTCAATAATGATATATATTGTATGATGTGTGGTGGATGCTTTTCAATTTCCGCGTTTGGTGGTCTTGTGACAAGCCACGACAAGCTCGGTGAAAAATAAACAAAATTTAACGAATCTAGGTTGAGGAGGAGACGTAATAGTAGCTGAACCACATTTGGTTTTTATTGAGTTTGGCATCTTCAGACACAGCTGTCTATTTCGATAAACTTGAACCCCCGTTTGGATAGCGGAATTGAGTTATTCTAGATAGATAACTATGTCAGTATAGATAACAAATCTACAAGAATAAAAGATTTTCTGTTTGGTTGTATTTTTTTTATTCTCATTGGAAAACGTAAGAATAAAGGTTGAGTTGTTTGTTTGATAAAGAATAAAATATAAATAAAGTGTAAAAAAGTTGATTTGAGATGTGGGCCCATTGATGTGTAAGAGGTGTTGATAGGTGATTTGATGTGATTAGGTGTAAAAAGTTGATTTGACATGTGGGCTCATGGGAATAGATAAGGTGAGTATAGCTTATCCTAAGGGTTGCTTAGAATTGTTATACTCTCTTATACTCATTTAAACTGACTTAGTAATACCAAGTTATACCCTTCAAACAAACAACTATTTTTTCTATCCATTCTTATACCACCCTTATACCACTCTTATACTCCATTATTCTGTTACACAAACGGGGGGAATAGAATAAAGAGACCTTAGGCCAAGGTCTGCCATCAAAACCTAGCTAATTCAATTTTTTATTATAAAAGGCGTTGTTACTCCAATTCTATTTTTATATATTTTGTTAACATGATATACTCACATTATCAAAATACATATATAGTTAATAATATTTTTTAAAAATAAATTTATTGAAATATATATATATTAATAAAAACAAGTATTTCATTAAATAATACATAGTATTTTTAAAAAAATCAAAATACGTGTAGAGTGTGTATTGACATTATTATCCTGTAAATGGATTAGAAAGTAGGGAATCAATCAAATTCCATGCGCTATTAAAAAAACCTTAGACAATTATAGGTGAATATAAAATGGGGAACATGATACTTGCATGGATGTTTATATAGATTACGCGTGACCACATTATTTTATTACATTATTGCCTGATGCAGATGGGACAGGAGCTACGAATGCCAGAGAGAGATGAGTGGTGACCAAAACCGCACGTGTAAAACAATGATGGTCTGTTTGTCGTAGCAGATAAGCTTGACATTTTTTACCTTTGTTTTCATATAGGGGGCTTGGTTCGTGGTTTTAAAAAAGTTGGGTAGTAGTCTGACCTAATGGGTTATGTGCTATAACAATTACCTGGGCCTGTGACCCAAACAATAAGCAAAATTTGACACATTGATCATTTTACAGTGTAGTTTGCTTGTGTTTTTATTTTAGCTAAAACTATGTATTTCAGTAGGTGGTGTATATAAGTAATACTTTAATAAATTGAATGATATCTGTTATAGAAAATGTGAATTTTTTTAATAAAATATATATCTAGTTATAGAGAATGGAGGGGGCTAATGAATATATGGGACTGTTTTTAAAACTGTAAAAAAAAAATTTAGAGTAACAATGTTCAAATAATAATGGTTAGATCTTTATTAAGTAGTAAGATATTGATATATTCAATGTATCGTTCTTACTGTCTCTTAAGCATACAAGTGTATACATGTGAATGTGTGTGTTCAATTGGGGGAAGTATAAGAATAATGCATTCAATTCATTGACTGTTCTTCATTTTCTATAGAGTTATTAACTTGATTAAACATGTATGTTTTAAAAAATATTAAATGCTGGAGCAACAAAAACAATAATAGAAACTGACTGTATCTAACATTTTTCCCTTTGTTTTCATAAATTTACTCGCATGTAACCCCCATAATGGAAAATGACATAATAAAAAACTTGCTCAATTTAGTGACACAAATCGATATGGACCAATTACCAAAATGATACATACATTTATACAAAAAAAAAATGACAGGAAGAAATGTTTGTTTTTATTTGTCTGAATCACCAAATTAGTCAAAATTTTGTCACTAAATCTTGAGCCGCATAATAATGGTTTGTAATTACTTTCTTAACCTTATTATTCCAAAGATACTGATGTGCATGCTAAAGATCTATTTCCTTCTTGCTCCTTTAATTATTTCATATGTAATGCACATTTGAGAATTACAAATCGATCTGATGCATCTGATACGCTTTCTAATTCCATCAATGGAATACAACATAATTTATTCAAATTCCAGAGTTGGTGCAATGTCCATGGTCTGAGACTCATCAAACTTTGCTCACCAAACTTTGGATTTTCATCTTGAAATGGACGGCACACTATACAATATGATCAGCATTGCCAGCTGCAAAACATCTCCCTATTGAATATATGTATTCTCCATTATGGTAAGTCAAAAGTCGTGTGAAAGAAGTTCTTTTTCATTGTTTGTAGATCGACCTACAATGGTTTATTATTGAATACGACACCTCATCAAATGCACATCAAATGCAATCTCTAATAATGATGGGAATGGACCCCAATGAACCAAATGATATGGGGTGCACTGTGATCCTTCAATCATTGTCAGAAGGTATATATGTCTATATAGACAGACAATGGCCAATAATAATATGTATATGAAAAACCAATCACACCTACTTTGATTGGTTTCAATGCAAAGAAACGCAGGAACCTCATCTAAAACAAACAAACAAATACAATGAATAGGAGAAGGGAACCTTATTTTCAACAACCAATCCAACCTCAAATGAACAATACAGTAATCAGAACAAATAATTAATTAAAGATGCCGATAGTAATACATGGAATTTAATTAAATATTAATCAAAGATACCTCAAATGGAATTTCTTTTTCTTGCCCCGTGATCACATCCCACGGAGGCACATTAACTAGTCAAGGGTAAACGATGAATGGCGATAGAAATACATGGATATAATAATGGGAAAATGACAAAAAAAAAAAAAAACCTGAAAGTTAAAAAAACCTAAATCAGTAACTTTTTAAAATTATATTTAAAAAAATCTTATTTTACAATTTTGAAAACACAAAAGATTAATCTACACTTATATAATTAGATATTTAACATCTATCTCTAACCCTTGTTAGGTTATTCCACACTTGATATATATATTTCCTAAAAAACAATAATCTCTCTTTATATGACCCAAATCAATATCTGTAAAGGTTATGTTATTATATATCATATTTTGTGTTTCTTATATATATCTTACATATAATGTAGTTTATTATTTTTCATTGTGTATAATCATAAGATGTAATTTAAATTTGTATTGCACCTCAATGCAACAGATGACATTTTAATATTCTAAATCTTTATTACATTTTTTTTTGCTTGGCTATTCACATATTTTAAGGGCTTTGTTAGTACATATCTATTTTTTTAAAGAAACATCAACATTTAATTGTGAGAATATATTGCACATATATCACAAAATTCACATAATCACAAACAATCTAAGAATAAAGAAAATTACAAGAGAATATGTGAAATACATTAACAAAATTAGAAGGATAAAATATTTTTAACAAAATTAAGAAGTGTGGAATATGTTAAGAATCTAATTACAAAAATATAGGTTAGTATTTTGTGTTTCAAAAATTGTGAAATGAGGCTTTTTAAAGTATAATTTTAAAAAGTAACTGATTTAGGTATTTCTAACTTTTAAGAGATTTTTTTAGTCATTTTTCCTATAATAATCATATATATTATTGTGAGAAAATAGTTTTGTAAGATAATAATACAAAATAATTTTAATGCATTGGATCTGACTTATTCCTTGTGAGTGAAGCTCAAATACTAGTCCAATTTTAGATAATATTATACCAAATTAAATTAGGCAACGCTTGATACTCTATGATTGAACAGCTTTGGGTTGGAAGCTGACTCTACAGTCGTATAACCAAACAATTTTTTAATCACAACTTTTTACATATAAATTTTTGATAAATAATATTCAAAAATTGCAATGCAACTTACTGCATAATCAATTTTAAATATAGTATTTACATAAAGTCAATTTTACACCGTGTTATCATAAGCAACCTCTAGAAATTGATTATGCTACATTGCTACCAACAAACTAAAATTTTGGAGGACAGTACAGCTTTTGTTGTCGACGTGGCAGTCAAGATGGTGGTCGATCCAACAAACAAACAAGGGAATAGGGGGACCACGCGTGATGGCCATCCAATTTTATTTTATTTTATTTATTTATTTTTTTTTTGGGTAGTAGCCCAGTGGGCCGAGGACTCCCTTTTCAAAGGGTTGGATGGGGTTCGAAACCCAGATACGCCACTGAAAAGCGGATACATTCGTCACCTCGCTAACGAGGGTGGTGTGTGGCCATCCAATTTTGAAGGTACAGCTTTTGTTGATGGGGACTTCTTGCCTGATCTTTTATTAATTGTAGTTTGGCATTTAAAAAATTAATTTTTTTAGTTTATGTTTACATGAGAATCATATTTTCGGCTTTAAAAAACAACAAATAAATTTAGTTATGAAAATGTCTTTCAGAAATATGACAAAATGTTTTTTGGAAAACAATTTTCAAGTTACTCAAAATAAAAATAAAAAAATTTTAAACATGTTTTTAAATGGTACCTAAGTTGGATACATATTTCTCGTCATTATAAATCAAAGATATATATTTTTTTATATGAAAACAGTAGGTTAATTTGAACCTTATATTAATAAGAAACAAAGCGAAAATACAAAAGCAAACAAAATCAAAGATAATTGAAATATCCATACTAGTAATTAATTTTTAGTTAATACACAGTCTTCATTTGTAATCCTGTTTAATTATAACTCTAAATCCTACTGTACCAATCATGAGAATTCAATTCTTTCTTGACCTCACCATCCAGAGATTAAGCTGTCTGTATATACGAGCTGTCTTGTTATTTGGTCGTACAAGCACATCCATGAAAGTTGTCCAACGCTAAGCCATGCATGCATTCTCATTAAACATGCTCCCTCAAACCATACGTAGTTGTACATGCTAAACAGCAGAACCCATCTATACATTTCCGAAACATAATTAACATGGATTCTACAAACCATTTATATATAATCATATCGAGATATGTAGACGATGACAAGTCACCAATGCCATGCATTGTCAAAGTCCAACCTACTCATTCACATCAGCCTCCGCAAAGCCAGCTATCCCCCACTTGTTCGTCCCCCTTTTTTGTGAGGTGGGATATATATCTAGTCTTATCATTTCTTATCACCTGCAATAAGAGACACAGATACGTGTTAAAAAAATTCACAAAATTTCATATCAGTCCCTTTTACTGATTAATGAAAAATGATTGGATCTCATCCCTTTTTGCACTATAAAAACCCATCTTCAACCCCGTAGATTTCAAACCAACACATATTGGTGCTTTCCCTTCACCAAACAAAAAACCATCCAAAATGACAACAACACTGCCATTGCATGCAATTCTCTTCATGAAGCTCCTCCTCCTCGTCGCCGCCACCGATTTCAACACGGGAGTTGATATCACCTGGGGCGGAGACCGGGCGAAGATACTCGAAGGAGGGCGTTCACTCCAGCTGTCCCTCGACAAGGCCTCCGGCTCTGGCTTCCAGTCCAAGAACCAGTACCTTTTCGGAAAGATAGACATGCAAATCAAGCTCGTCCCCGGCAACTCCGCTGGCACCGTCACCGCCTACTATGTAAGTGTTTTTTTTTCCCTCCAACATATGATCAACACATGCAACTTTGGACATTAGCATTAGTCCCTCGTGGCCATAACACCGGTTTAGGGCTTCACAGTCTCGATCAACGTTGACTTACCTATATTGTTTGTTGATAAAAAATTTAAAAAAAATTGTGAGACTAGAATAAATAGATGGAGGTAGCATTCTCAGCTTAACCATAAGTTCTACATGGAGATATTTTTCTGTATAAAAAAAAATTGAACATTAGCTGATCTTTTAAAATATTTACATGTCAGTTATCTTCGCAAGGGCCAACCCACGATGAGATAGACTTCGAATTCTTGGGGAACCTCAGTGGAGACCCATACACCCTCCACACCAATGTGTTCACTCAAGGGAAGGGCAACAGAGAGCAGCAGTTCAAACTCTGGTTCGACCCCACCAAGGACTTCCACACCTACTCCATCCTCTGGAACCCCCAGAACATCATGTAAGCTAACTATACGTCAAATGCATTGATCACTTGTGCCTCTCTTAATAATAACAAAAAAAGTTGATGAATTCATACACCTGTTGTTTCTCTTCAGCTTCTCTGTTGATGGGATCCCCATCAGAGACTTCAAAAATGCAGAGTCGAGGGGGGTGGCTTTCCCAAAGAACCAGCCCATGAGGTTGTACTCGAGCCTGTGGGACGCCGAAGACTGGGCCACGAGGGGTGGACTCATCAAAACCGACTGGACCAAGGTCCCCTTCGTCGCCTCCTACCGCAACTTCAACGCCGACGCGTGCGTCTGGTCCTCCGCCAGAGGCTCCGCCACCTGCTCCTCCTCAGCCACCACCACCGCCCCAACGAAGAGGGCGCCGTGGTTGTCACAGTCACTGGACTCTAATGGGGAACAAAAGCTCAAGTGGGTCCGCCAGAATTACATGATCTATGACTATTGCAACGATCGCGGCCGGTTCCCCCAAGGGTTGCCATCCGAGTGCGCCCTCTAGAAAGAAAGAAATAAGTTTAAATTATTAATACATGTTTATATGTAACTGAGATTCCCCCCCCCCCCCCTCCCCGCTATTCTGTTAATCTGGATTATGACATGTTTTAAAAATGAGATTGTTTGTTATAAAGTCCTCCAAAAAAATTTTGAACAATAAATTTTGTTTCTTAGTACCGAGTTTGTAGGTACTGTATCTTTTGATTTCTTCTTCTAGTTCAAAGTTTTACTACGATGAATTTAAAAATGAAATCGTGATAGTAATATTTATTTTTAAAAAAATAAAAAAATTATCGAGTGTAATTTATCAAGTATATTATTTAGACATGCATGCAAAAGAAAAAAGCTGGGATGGGAAAAAAAATTAATAGGATCTAAATTAAGGATGACTTATTACTAATCGGACCAGTTTACCAGTGTAGCTAAAACTATGGAGTTGGGGCCGTCCAACTGTTTATAACAAGTTTGGGTTGGGCTTTGACCACAAGTTAGGCCAAGAAAATGGTGATGGGTTTGCGCATCACATTACATTACATGGATCATATATGGGCGATGGTAACATTGCGAATGTGTGCTGGCCCACGTATATATGTGTCATGAGGTATATATTGTTCTTTTAAAAGCGCTAACACACACAGTCCATTTAACAATCCTATCTGCAAGACTGCAACCCCATAAATTGTATTAGTATATATATATATATGTCAAGTATATGTTAATTTATAAAATAATATGTACGACGAGTGTATAATTTTTTTTTATAAAAAATGTTGATGATTGCATATAGGATGCAGAAGACTAGGCATTTTTTTTTGTTACAAGCAATTTTGCAATTCTGAATGCTGATTTTGTTGTTATTTAAAAATTAACCATTTGATTTGATTCTATATTCTTGAGTTACGACTTGTACACTTTTGATGCCCATACATAAGATTGTAAAAACTTTGTTATTCTTAAATTACACAAAATGGATTCTTTGACTCTGCCATGAATTTGCTACTGTGTGTTTCCTTAATTGAGTTCAAATTTCTTGATGCCTAAGGTGTGTGGATGAATATAATATTATATATACATGCAACCTCAAAAATATTTTGGTATATATACATGAACAAATTAGGATTAGCATACATATGAAACATTGTATTGAGAAATTAATCTAGCAAGCAACATTAAAAAATTCATGAGTGATTATCTGTTTTAAGTTTCATTCTTCAGTGGAAGCATATGCACAGGCAATCACGGGGGTATAGGGGTGGCCATGGGCCGGGCTCGGGCCGGGCCCGGGCCGGGCTTTGCCCGGGCCGGGCTTTTTTCGGGCGGGCCTTGACCGGGCCTGAGGGGCTTCGGGCCCGGGCCAGGGCCGGGCCTAAAGTTCAAAATAAGGCCCGAGCCCGCCCATAGGCCCGGCCACGAACGGGCCAAGTCCGGGCCGGGCCGGGCTTAAGGTTCGGGCCGGGCTTTGTGGCCCACATATTTTTTTTTCATTTTTTTAGTTAAATTAAAACGTACAATAAAGTAAATAAAAAAGTTAAATAACTTGAATTGAAAATACTTTGAACAATAAAAATATTTGAATTGAATATTGATATAACTTCACAATAATTGCACATTATAAGTTTACAACAAGAAATATTTGAACATTAATTGAATAGCTACTATAAATTCATAGAAAAATATTTTAATGGAACATTACAATGATTGAATATTAGCTTATGGGTGATGACTGCATCACAATAAAATGAGTACATCCCAACTAGGTTGGCACCTACCCATTTTATCTATCATTTGCACAACTCTACCCAAAGCCATCCTTCAAGAAATGACAAGAATACAAGTAAATTTAAACTAAATTTCAATTTAAATTTACAACATCATCAAATTGGTCTTCCAGAGCCTCCTCAGCCAAGATAGTCTGAGTTCTTTGTTGTGCTTTGTACCAATCTCGTAGGCACACGCACTGCTCGACTACATCTGGATGTAAACGACTTCTATAATCACTCAATACTCGATTTCCGGTGCTAAATGCTGATTCCGAAGCAACTTGTGAAGCTGGAACAGTCAATAAGTCTCGAGCCATAGCAGAAAGAATAGGAAATCGATTTTCTTGCCCCTTCCACCATGCCAAAACATCAAAAGTCCCTTCTTCTTCTTCTTCGACATTTGGTTCTTGAAGGTAGCGTTGTAGTTCAGATGTACCACTACTACCAAGCGACCGGTTCAGAGTGCTTAGTCGCACCTTGAATTGTTTCCACCCTGACGCTGATTTTTCTCTCGGTTGTTGTGATGAGGATGTATCGAATTGACCGCTTTGTCTTTGAGTATTCTCCCTTTGAAACCTGTATTCTTCAAACATAGCTTGTAAAACAGAATTAATTTGAGCAATATTTTCATAATCCGAACCACTATCAGGACCATTAAAACATTGATAAATATATTCAACAAAAATTTCTAGACCACTTATTTTGAAACGAGGGTCCATAACAGTGGCTAATCCAAAAATGATGGGAATTTTTTCCCAATATTTTCGAAATTTTGCCTCCATTGCTTCACAAATTGGTTCAAAAGCAACTTCATTTCTATGTTGGTTAAAAACATCACAAATATGGAACAAATGTAGTAGTACCTGGTTGGAAGTAGCATAATAAATTCCAGAAAAACAAACAGTAGCATTATAAAAAACTTTGAATAAATCTCTAATCATTTCTAAGCATGCCCAATCTTCAAGACTAATTTCATCATCATAATTTTTCTGTAACAAATATGTACTAATAACATTTTTATAAGGAAGAGCTGCTTCAATCATCAAATAAGTAGAATTCCACCGATGTCTAACATCCGTCGGTATTTTTCTACTTCTAAGGCCTGCAGTTTTACATGCTTGACGAAATTCTTGATATCTACTTGTAGAAGAAAAAATATAAATGAAAGATTGTTTTATACGCTCAATAAATGGCTTAACGGCTTCTAAACCATCTTGCACAATAAGATTGAGTATATGACAACAACAACGAACATGTAATAATTTGGATGTTGTACATGAAGGCAAGCATCTTTCTAGGAACCTAGCTAAAACATCATTAGAAGAAGCATTATCTAAAGTAATTGTAAAAATTTTCTCATAAATACCCCAACTTTGAAGTTGGTTGATGATACTAGTTGCCATCGCTTGTCCTGTATGGGGGGCATCAAGATCGGAGAAGCAAATAATTCTTTTCTGCAATATCCAATTTGCATCAATGAAATGAGCTGTTAGTGAAATATAACATAAAGGTTGGTTAGAAGTCCATAAATCAGAAGTTAAACAAATTCTTCCAGGAATATTACTAAGGGTTACAAATAAATCTGTCTTCTCTTCAGCATATAATTTTTCGATATCTCTCTTAACTGTGTTGCGAGAAATTGGTTGAAATTGAGGACCAAAAGCTTTTTGGATCCACTCTTCAAAATCAGGATCTTCAACCCTTGAAAATGGTTGTTCAGTCTTGATTATATATTTCACAGTTTCTCTTCTAGCAACAACTTGATTAAAACTATAATTTGACAATTGTCCAGTCGAAGATCTACTTAATTGTGATTGAAATTTAGATCCAACAATTTTACGGGTACATTCAGCAGCATGTCTAATTAAGTGGCTAGTGCCACTACAAGAATTAGCAGTTAATTCCTTACCACAGAAACGACATTTAGCCACTGTTTTGAAATATCCCGCAGGTTTTGTAGGATCTTGAACACTTATCTTGTCGAAAGTGTCCCAAGCTGCTGAAGGTTTTCGTTTTGGTTTGGAGGTACCAACTTCATCTACAGCAGGGGAACCAACTGATGGATTTTCAGCATCAGCTCTAAAAGCATTATCTGCAGAACTGTCAGCCATTGTAATTTAAAAAATATTGAAATAAATAATCTAGGAAAGAAGAACAGCGTTTCAGAGAGATTGATCAAATAATTTAGCAAAGAACACAAAAATTCCACTTGAACTTCGTAGAGCAACTTAAGAGAGTTTGAGAATATGAGAGATAAGTGATTGAAACTTGAAAGGCTGTGGGGTATTTATAGTGTTTTTTTAAATTTTGAAATTCAAATTTTGATACCAATATAGCCGTTGGGGAGGGTTTCAAAAAATATCCGTTGGGGAGAGTTTCAAAAAATATCCGTTGGGGAGGGTCGGGCTCCGGGCCGGGCTTCGGGCCGGGCTTTTCCGGGCCGGGCTCCCGGCCAGGCTTTGGGTTTTTTACCAAGGCCCAAGCCCGGCCCTATGGAAGGTCCGGGCCCGGGCCGGGCTTAGGCCCGGAAATTTCCGGGCCGGGCCCGGGTCCGGGCTCGCGGGCCGTTTGGCCACCTCTACGGGGGTACAGTAATATAGGTTCCCTAATGATTTTTCTCAACTTTTCAGGTACGAACTCATTTATTTATCGTGCAATGTTAATCAGTATTACCCATAAGTTATCCATATTAGCTTTTGATAGAAATTTGGACATATTTTTACACCGACATGGTTGACTATCAAATAAAGAATGAGTAGTGTTTGGTTAATAATATATCATTTATGCGCATTCAATTACATAAGTATTAAAGTGAATACAGATTCAGTTTATGCGTAAAAACCTATATATTAAGGACTCATATATAATTCCAATCATTATGACAGATAAATATGAAATTTGAGTTATCTATATAAATGGTTGTAGTTTCCACTTCAAACTTTAATTTTCTCTCTCATACATGTCTCATCATTGTGTGAGAGAAGACAAAAGATAGAGGAACTTTAAAATGAAAGACCTACCACCCACCATGCATCCAGATTCTCAAAGCAATGGAGATAAGTATGCATATTCTTCTTGTTTTTTTCTTCAATCTGCATGAGATCTAAGATTTTGGGGTTTTTTGTTGAAATCCCAACAGTTCTCTGATCAAATCATACCCACTAGTAGTTTTATGATCAAATCATATCCACCTTTATAACAAGAATCCAACATCCAATGTTAAAATTTAAAGGGAACAAAATCACAACGAATCAAACTTCAAATCAGCTCTATAAAGAGGCAAATTATGCAAAAATACATAAATCTCATCATGTCCATTCAAGAATCTCTTTATGATCAGAACTGAAATCAAGTAAATGCCAACTCTAGTATATTATCATGACCTTCATTTCTCAAAAAGGGTCACTCCCAAATTCATCATCCACATATACTATCATTTTCTTACCAAAATTGATGCCCCATTTTGAAATATCTATTGTATATATGTACAATCAAAATAATCCTCTTCCGTGATTAGATTAAACATATATCATATAATTTTGAATCAAAATAATCCTCTTCCGTTTACCAAACCACTTCTTGGCAAAGGTATTTTGAATGAGTTTTACTAAAGCTTGTATATAATAATTAACCAGAAAATAAACAAATCATGGGGTGTTTTAAATTACAACTTATGTTAGCTACCCCTCATATTTTTCAAATTACAAGCTCTCTGTTTTTTTAAGTATTTTCCATTTCCTCTTTTTTGAAGGGAGGGGTTTCATCATACAAGTTTACCTTAAAATACGTTAACCAACATCATCTTTCCAAATTGTTATATCGAAAATATTTTTTCAAAAAATGCTTAAACAACCATAGAATAAAAATATTGGATAATGATACACTTAGTCATTTATGCGGTTCATATTGCTTTCGTACTATTCTATATTCTTTATGTAATATTGAGAAAAAATGTAAAAACATGCACATTTAATTAACACATGTTAGAGTTGAAAAAGTAACTAAAGTAACCAACATTTTCGCAAAATCTTTTATTGGTATAATTTATTTGGTATATCAACTTCAGCACTCTTCTGGAGAAGAATTATCAAATCAGTATTTATTAATGAAATTTTCGTTCGTTCATGTTTGGATGAACGGTACATCGATATGTATCCATCAAAATATGTTAATGATGTGTGTTTTTAATTGATGAATGATTTTTTGACTTTTTAATAGACACATTGACTATCCAGACACGTGTTACTGAAATTATATCATGTATTGATATAAAAAATTTTCTCCATCGTGCACATTTTTTGTTTTTAATTTTTTTGTAGAAAAGTATAACACGCCACTATATTATTCAAGCATAGGAGAGAAAAATTTGGATTTGAGAGAATATGAAGGAGCGTAAGGGAGATCGAAAATATCAACAAATTGAGAAAGTGTGTTGAGAGAGTGACATTGGAAAAATGACACATTTCACAGTTCATTTTACTAAATTTCATCGAACATATGATAACCGGGGGTTCTAGACAATTGTTCTGGTGGTCTTGTCTTAAGGTCAACTCTGATTTCAACCACCGCGCTATCAAGTGGTGGTTCGACAAAAAAAGTACGCAAACGTGGCAACATCCCACACATCGAGAAATATTGATAGTTGAAGGAAGGAAAATGTGGACCGCTCTATAAGGCTACATATAACCTTAATGATTTGCTATCAAGGCCGCCGACAGTCGGTCATGTTTTTTTATATAGAGCGGGCTCTGGTCATGATCGTCGGCTAATCAAACTTTCTCTTTTACATATTTCCACCCTCTTTAGGTTAATATATTCTTAGGCAGTTTTTACACACTAAACAAGTAAGGTATATGGTATTTATGTTAATTGCATTTAGGTTAAGAAAACGGACTAAAACTAGGCCTGTTTGTCTAGCTGTGCTCCTGTCTTTAATTAACACATATTTTAGAGAGAAAAAAAATTTATTTGCAGGATCACTGTCTCACCTAAGTTTGCAATGATTTATATAAAATAACGCGCATGTTTATTTTTATCCATAGTGTTACTCTCTCTCCTCACCAATATATATTTCTCTCAAAATAACAACCCGCCTCTCACAAAATAATAAAAAAATAAAGATTAAAAAAAATTAAAAACACTTTTATAATGCATAACATCTCACAATCCTAATCACAAAAATAATCTTTTATATACATAACATGCAGTCTCATGTTATCAATAAGGTACACGTTTCATCAAAAGAAATATATAACTTATTTATTTATACTGTGTAGGTGGACATATTGATGAATTCATTTAGTGTACAATTCATTATTCAGATTGTACACTTTGGCTTCTAACATAAACCTTATCCATGCACACTGCTACTTGAGCTTGCCATCGAAACACCACCTCGTGAATTCGTGCAAATCTGACGACCATGCGCATCCTGTCCTATAAAAGACGACCGAACCATCCCCACACACAACATTAGCATGTACGTATCACTGCCACTCAAAAATGGCAAAACAGTTCTCTCTTCCTCTGCTTCTCCCTCTTCTTCTCATCTTCTTCTCCTTCAACGCCACCCAATCAAGGCCTGCAAGCTTTGAACACGACTTCTACATAACATGGTCATCCAATCATGTGAAGCCAGTCCAGAACGGGACGTGCATTCAGCTCCTCCTCGACCAGTCATCCGGTATATATATACATAATTATTTCAAAACCTTCTGTCTTAATGCTAGTTCATGCTCTCACTCTCTCTTCATGTAATGAATGGATCTTCACAGGTTCTGGGTTCGCTTCAAAGCGCAGGTACTTGTTCGGACGCGTTAGCATGAAAATAAAGCTCGTGCAAGGCGACTCAGCGGGGACCGTGACTGCGTTTTATGTATGTGTGACAAACTGTATATCACTTTCTGTTAATCATTGTGAGTGAAGATCGAATTACATATATCGATCGATCACCTACTCTTTCTTTTTTGAAGATGGCGTCGGATGTGGCGGGGGTGAGAGACGAAGTGGACTTTGAGTTCTTGGGGAACCGAACGGGGCAGCCATACACGGTGCAGACGAACGTGTACGTGCGGGGGAAGGGAGACAGGGAGCAGAGGGTCAAGCTGTGGTTCGATCCCTCCGCCGACTTCCACACCTACTCCATTTTGTGGAACCGCTACCACATTCTGTGAGTGCAAATCACCACTTGTTCTCACTCTTACATTTTTTTTTTCATGAAACAAAGGGTAAAATGTTAGGGGGAGTTTTAATTTTTTAAAAATATTAAACAAAAAATTATGTGTTTTAATAAATAAAAAATGTGTATTATTTCATTTTAAATTGAATAAACTTATTTTTTTAGTAAATGTAAGTTTTTTTTTATCAAGGTATATAACTCGTTGGATGTCTAATGAGGTATATGATATATATTTTATGCTGTAAAAAAGAATGAGCGTAGCGACGCTTTTGTGCAAAATATAAAATATAAAATAAAATAAAATAAAATAGGAGTATCAAAGAAAATGATAAGAAAAATCAATAAAGTACTTTTATTTTGATCGATAGGATAAATAAAAGCATGATTTTTTTATTTTTAAATCCCCCATAAACCATATGATTTAGTGATCGATCCCTCACTTATTTGTATTTTGGTTTTAGTCCCCAAATTTAAAAGATATGTTCTTTTTTGGTCCCTGTGAGAGACATATCCCTAAATTATATGATTTTCTTTTTAGTCATCCTTTAAATCTGGAGATTAAAACCAAAATATGAATAAGTGAGGGATTAATCACTAAATCCTATAGTTTATGGGGACTTAAAAATAAAAAAATCCATAAAAATAATGTATTTCCTTGTTTGGCACGTATTTACGTTTTCAACCGTCAAAGAAAATATTTTAGATTGTCTCACTTTCATTCATTTTATCATGCACAAACACACATCAAGTGATCTATATCATTTGTAGCAACATCCAACATGTTTTTTTAAAAGGGGTAGCTTTACAAAAATAAAATAAAAAGATAAAATTTATAGTCAAATTAATTGATTGCATATAGAGCTTTAAAAAAAGGTCAATATACCAAAGTAAATCAGTATATATTAGTTTGAGGACAAGTAAAGGGGACGGATGACGATAGTGTATTTACATTCATAAATTTAAGTTATTTTAACGTTCATTCTCATTCTATTAAAACACTTCAAAAATTTGTATTCGAAATACTTCATTCATATGTTCATTCTTTAGACTTTTAAAGTGATTTTTTTTTACACATATCAAATCTAATTAGATTCTTGAAATGGGAAATTTTTCATTTGCACCAAACTTACTAAACTCACCTTTTATCTTGGTCGAGGCATTTAAATTAAAACCCATTGCAGATCTATTGACAAAAGGTGAGGTGTATAATTGAAGTGTCACTATCTATATTCCAATAAGTGGATCAATCATGTATCTTTAACTGCTTCATTTCCTGACATGGTGGACGCAAGAGGTCCCCTTGTAAGTCTAATAAAAGCACACCAACCTGATAAAAGCTAGTAATCCGACAAAAAGTATAGATTCACAATATTTTCAATGTCTGACAACCAATCTACAATATTGTACCACACTTCTCCAACTGACCAATTAAAATTTTATAGGAGAGAACCTTTGTACGTATGTTCCTACAAGAAAATTAATCTTATTTGTTACTAGCTAGAAAACTTCCATCTATAAAACTTTATGTAACATAAAAATAAATCTAACAAAAACAAGTGTTCTGCAAGAATATATAAGGTGTTAACTATATCTACTATAAACATAAACAGAAACATAAAGAGTACTAGCTGGATGTCAATTTTTTCAGGTTCTTGGTGGATGAGGTTCCAATAAGAGTGTACAAGAACAATGAAGCAAGGGGGGTCCCCTATCCAAAAGCCCAGACAATGGGGATCTACTCAACACTCTGGGAGGCCGACGACTGGGCGACGCGAGGCGGGCTCGAGAAGATTGACTGGACCAAGGCCCCATTCTTGGCCTACTACAAGGACTTTGACATCGATGCGTGCGCGGTCCCCGGTCCTTTGGGGTGCACCGCCACCACTAACAATTGGTGGGATGGACCATCGTACCGGCAGCTCGACCCGGTGCAGGCCAGGAGGTACCATTGGGTGAGGATGTACCACATGATCTATGACTATTGCACTGATAAGGCAAGGTATCCTGTCACTCCTGCAGAGTGTTTTTCTTGGATATAAAAGATAGCCATGTGGGTGCTTGTCTATGTATGTGTTGATAGTGTGAAAATAATGAGTGATGAATAGTCTAAAGGGTACCTACTAGTCTTTGAGAGGACAAAAATTTGGGAGGTGAGGGCTAGCTATAATGGTGTTATTATCAACTGTTTATGGATATTCTATGTTAATTTATCCACTTGTAAAAAGTGAAGTTTCAGGGTAGCAATTTGTTGAAAAATAAGATCGCAAATCAAAATAGAAAAAAAATATGTTACACACATGATCAATTAAAAAAAATCCTCTACATCTACATTTAAAGAGGGACGAAAGAATATTTTTACTTTATTTTTGGCTTACAATTACAATTTTACAAACTCTGTGAGCCCTCTCAAACATAATTAAGGAAAGAGTATATAGTTCAGATACATTATCACAATTGTCTTTGCATAATACAGATATTACACATCTATAAAGACCCCCATGGTATAAGTATGAGTCTTTTGTGTGCAGTTCTTCTTTGATGATGTCAACAGAATGCAAGATATTAAACCAACACGAGAGATTAATCTCTGATCAGTTGGACCATATGAAAATAGTAAAATGTCGGTTATATAGGAATTTTGAATCGTCATTTACCCCGTTTGGTAAACGAAATAAGCGAGTATAAGGGTAGTATAAGGGTGGAATAAGAATGGATAGGAAAAATGGTTGTTTGTTTGCAGGGTATAACTTAGTATTACTAAGTCAGTTTAAACGAGTATAAGAGAATATAACAATTCTAAATAACCCCTAGGATAAGCTATACTTACTTTATCTAATCTCATGGGCCCACATGTCAAAACAACTTTTTACACCTTATCACATCAAATCACCTATCAACGTCTCTTATACATCAAAAGGCCCACATGTCAAATCAATTTTTTTACACTTTATTTATATTTTATTCTTTATCAACCAAACAACTCAATCTTTATTTTTACATTTCCAATGAGAATAAAAAAAAAAAACACAACCAAACAGAAAATCTCTTATTCTTGTAGATTTATTATTTATACTAGCATAGTTATCTATCCAAAATAACTCAATTCCGATATTCAAAGGAGACTTAGTGTACTCTTCAGTCCCATCCTATCAATGAGAAACAAAAATATCCCTAAAAACAAAATCGAACAACCAAAGGGGTATGAAAGAAATGTGAAAAACGATGGAGAATCTCCCAGGTCCACAATTACAAAAATTCATTGTAGTAGACTGCAGCACTGTAAGGGAACCACATGCAAGGTCCACGTCGATGGTGACTGCTGCGAAAAATGTCATGGTTGATTGGAAAGATATACATGCATGCATGTTGTTCATGAAGAGAAGGTGCAAAGAACTTTAAATTACCCATGTAAATTTAAATGAGAATTAATATCAACCATGGTGAATCAATGAAATGATCATTCTATATAACTCATAATTTCAATATTGAGTGAGGAAACTAGCATCATTTTGTTACAAAAATACCTAACAGTAGCTAAACATATTGTTTTTTTGTTTTTTTTATAAAAAGAGAGACAAACAACATAAAGGAGCAACTAGATTGAGAGATTTGGAATCTGGAGAACTGAAGATTTTAGCAATCCATTCATGTTCTAAAGAGTGAAACAGACAAAAGTGAAATCCCACACAGTGAAAGATAAGATTCAGTTCCAAGGGGCTACTTAGATTAGTGATTTTGGGTTTAGGCATTTTAAATTTGATCTCATATTTCTCAAAATTAGAGCATTTTTTTGCGAACAAAAAAAATTACAGGATTTGTATTTTTACAATACCTTTGTTAGTCCATGTGCGTGAACACACGTGTGTGTGTGTGTGTGTGAGCGCGCGCATTTCTCATGCTAGGAAAATAAAGCATTTCAAGCAATTTTTCATATATTCAATATTAATTTCCAATAATAAAACATGATTTGAACCTCTGTTATAAGAGGATAAATCATAATTCAACATATTAGTTTAAATCACTTTTATTAAAAGGGCTAGGTAACCATTGCATATTATGAAATTAGGATCATAGTAAGGTAATTAGTTTGTACAAGTTGTGTCTCTGAAAAAAGAAATTTTACTTCTTCCAACTCTGATATCAGAAGCAGATCACATTTAATTTAAAATCACTACATGGTCATATGACTACAGTCTACCATACCAATTCAATTTAGCAATAATATTTTTTGTTTACAACATTTACTATTTGGAATTTTTAATTTTAAGTCCCCATAAACTATAGGAATTAGTTATCGATCTCACTTCTTCATATTTAGGTTTTAGTCTCTACATTTAAATGAAATACTCCTTTTTAGTCCCTGGAAGAGACCTATTCCTAAATTATTTAGTTTACTTTTTAATCCCTGGAAGGGACCTATTCCTAAATTATCATTTAAATGTAGGGATTAAAACCTAAATATGAAGAAGTGAGGGATCGATTGCTAAATCATATAGTTTGGGAGACCAAAAGAAAGATGTTAATACTAGTTATCGAAAAAAAACTAAAAATACCTTACTATTAATCCTAGTTATCGAAAAAAAATGTATCTTTTTAATAAGGAAAAATACATAGACATAATTTGGGAGACCAAAAGAAAGATCATGGTAAAATGAACAATGAGGAAATCTTGGAGCTTGAAATAAAAAAGATGATGAACTGCTGAATTCCCATTGAAGTGAGTAATGACCGTGACGGATGAGAAATAAAACTACGGTTATGCGCATGAATGCATAAGAACAGAGCAAGCAAAAACATACACCACTATGTATACAGACACGGGATATAGAGAAAGATGTAGTTCTCCATTATACCTAATTATAGGATAGAATAAGCTCATTAAAATATGTGATATAATGACCATAAAGATTGAGAAATAAAACTATTCCATTTGATACTCCATTCGATGTTTCAAATATATCGTCGCAATAGCTTCTACCAGATATTTCTTATTCTGTGACCATCATATATAATTCTTGTACATATCCACTAGGACCATTTTCAAAAGTAACAAAGATTGCACTATCTGTGACACCAAAAAAAAGATTGCACTATCTGAATCTGGCATGCACTATTGTCTACTATGTATGAAGAAAGACCTTTTTACTATCGACCTGCAAAGTTTTCTCCCATTCACGAGAAGCCAGTTGAAGATGTTGGTTTTGATCTTGTGGAGCATCACTTTATCCACTAATAAATTGTGGTGTTTGGGGATCATCCAATCCATAATTTCAATATCTAGATATGATTATATATATTGCAGCAATTCAAGGAAATGAAACATTCACAAGATATTGAAAGCCTAAATAGATGTAAATCCAATTTTAAAAAATTCACAACATGCATCGTGGATTACTTTGTAAAATCTCAGCATAATGAAAAAAGGGGAGATTTGCATGCATACTCTTAGAAAGTTATGAAATTGCATCAACACCCCTGTTGAAATGGTAATTATTTGTATACCCCTAAAAAACTTTAAAGGTTGTGCATGTGTTAAGTGCGTCTAATAATATGTCAAAATGCATTTTATGTGTCTCACACAATACACCTTTAAATATGTCTACTCTGAGGGTGGATGGCATGAAAAATAATTATTTTGATAAACAACACAAAAAAATTTATAATTTAAGGTGTAAGTGAACAACACCTCGTTAAAATTAGAGCAACTCATGTTTTGCTCCAACTCTTTCTCATAATCTATATATCACTTCACAAAAATCTTTTTATCAATGTCGAACATGCATATTAGAGCAAAATTCATGTATATACTTTATCTATACTCTATTATAATGCGCGTTAAGCAGACACCTCGTCGCCCAGCAGTCCATGTTAGCGCCGAAGTGATTGGGGAGAAACAGTTTAATCGAACATTTTGCAGATTTCCCATATGTGCAATAGGTTTTACAAACAGACCCCTAATATGTTAGCACAACAGCAGGCACCTCGTCGCCCAGTCGGCCTAAAATAACCTGGGCTTTTGCAGATAGACCCTCATATTTAATGAGTTTCACAAATGAGCCCCTATATATTATAAATAAGTCTCTAATATTTATAACCAGATCCCTGATAAAACGACTACTTTTGTTTTTTTCTAGGCTTTTTTCAGATCCACCCACAGATTCTACAAGTTTCATAATTAGACCCTATCTATATTGCAAACAGGTCTCTGATCCAGTTTTCATAATTTATAAATAGGTCCTTAACCTCGACTTTCCGGACTTCAAATTTCGCCGAACCCGGTCTGTTAGGAATTGTATCATTCAGTGAGGGTAAATAATTATTTTACCAATTTTAACTAATTTTGTCATTCACTACGAAAAAACAAGTAGGTAACGTGTAATAAGTTAATTTGTTGTTTTCCAGAATTCTGAGGGGAAGGTTAATTTGTTGTTTTTCTTTCTTAATCAGTTACACTGTGTTTTCAATTGAATGTTAGGAATAGCCTCGTCGACAGTTTTTTTTTTTGCCTTTTTAATTTTTAAAAAATAGTAAATCTCATTTACTAAAACATTATACATTTTTCGTCTACAATTACTAACAGACCGGGTTGGAGAGTAATTTAGTTTCATACATAATATAGATTTGAAATTCTAAAAATAATATATTACAAATAGCAATACTATAAAGATTTATATTAAAAATATACTTTTATATACAAAATATAATTTGTTAAAACGTGTTAGCGCACAAATGTACAATTTTTTTCAATGATATGTTATCATAATATTATTAGTTTTAAACTTTTTTTTCATATGCATAACACTTTTTATCTTAGAAGATATGTCGATGAAACTCACACCAAAATAGTCTACAATCAGCGTGTTTATATATATTTTTGTCAAACAAATTTTTTATAATATACATTCATATATACGGTATATGTAAATTGTGTTTTATTCTCTCATCGAATACAATCCATTTTATTTACCAAATATCTTATAGTAAGAGATATTAATGTCTAATTGATATAGAGTTCTTGTAAATTTAAATTTAATATTCACTCAAGTTTTTTAATATATGTAAAATATGATCAATAATACGCGCGTATGCGCGTACAATATGCTAGTCTATACTCTATTATAATGCGCATTAGCAGCCAGGTCGTCGCCCAGCAGTCCACGTTAGGGCCAAAAATTCTTGCGAAACAATGGGAAATTTGCAGATAAACCCACCAGTTTTTGAAGTTTTATAAAATAACTCCTATGTTTTATGAACAAGTTTCTCATATTTATAACCAGGTCCCTAATAAAAACGGTTGTTTTTGTCCTTCTCCGGGCTTTCTGCAGATCGGCCCTAACATCTTTCATGATTATAACCAGATCCCTGTCAAATTTTCTAAGTTTAATAAAACAACCCCTATATGTGTATGAAAAAGTCCCTCATATTTATAACCAGGTCCTTTATAAAAAAACGGTTAATTTTGTCTTTTCGTAGACTTTCTGTATATCCACCTCCAGATTCTATCAGTTTCAAACTAGACCCTATCTGTGTTACAAATAAGTCACTGTCCCACGTTTCAAGATTTATAATCAAGCTCCTAATATCAAAACATGACTTCTTGGACTTCAAATTTCATGAAGTCACGTACCTCATCCTTTTTTAGCTTTCTGAACGACCAATCAAATATTTGTACCACATTTCAGGCCATGAAGATACCCATAAAATTATAAAATATAAATATTTTAATCACATTAATAAATACAAAAATTACAGACAAAATCGGATCCATTTCAGCCCAATAAAATTATTGATGGATGTCTTATTTTTTTAATTTGAAATTTGTTCTGTATCTTTTTTTAAAATTGATTTTGGATGTATATGTATCAAATTCATAAATTTTGAATTACAAGATTATAGAATAAATATTTTAGTATCATCATTTGAGTGCATAAAATTATTTATTGTAAGCTTCTACTACAGTCTTAATTTTTATTTTCATATTTATGTCGATATCGTAAAACTAATTATCTCGTAAATTTTCATAATTCTTTTGATTTCAAGCAACAAGTGTATCCACTTGTTTTTTAGTATTTTTCTTTTCTCTTTCTGAAATTTGAATTCGGATAAAAATAATTAAATTAATCGCTATATCTATACTGTATATGAAGCAGCATAGCAAGTATGAGTCGTCCAACTGGAGTATTTTCAAAATTTTATTAACATGTATCGGATAAATGGATACACATGCGTGAATGCATTTGCTGAGTGTTTTTCATAAGAATTGGGTGAATTGTGTCTACTCTGATATATTTACAGATCAACCGCTCGGTTCTAACATTTTAATAAAAATGTCTGATATTTATAGCCACGTCCCTCATAAAAATTGGCTACCATTGTTCTTTTTGGGCTGCTTACATATCTACCCCAATAAACATGCCCCTATACCCTATAAACAGGTTTTTCCTTTTGATTTCCATATTTATAACCATATTCCTCATCTAAAAACATTACTTCCCAAACTTTAATTTCATGAAATTTCAACTAATAATTTTTAGGCCACTGAGATCCCTACAAAAAAAATTTATTTTTATTTCTCAAGTAAAATAATATAGTAAATGCAATTTATAAACATTCGGTTAATAAATTATAATATATTTTTTTTAAATGCTAGATTTGTAAAACAACACAAATATAACAATAAAAGGTAACAATACTTCTTAAATTCTAATTTCAGTTCCATATATTATAAAAAATAAAGATAATAGTGTTTCTTAAATTCTGATTTTACTCATATGTATTGTTAATGTCATACATTCACAGTAACACAGTATATATCTCGTACTACGCATTTCAATAATATAATTTTTATAAAACTCAGTACTACACGCGAAGCGCGTACATTAAACTAGTATATATGAAGCGGCACAGCCGGCAGGACTTTGAGACAATTGAGTTGGGCTATTAGCATATCGGCCCTCAGTTTGCCGCAGATCCCGAAAAATATGGGCATATCAATCTGCTGATTGAGGACTAACATGCATTTTTAGATAGATTCTCAGGTTCTATATGTTTTACAAAACAACCCTTATATGTGTTTTAACTTATAAATAAGTCCATCGTATTTATAACCAGGTCCCTAAAAAAAAGGCTAATTTTGTCGTTTCTTGGGCTTTCTACAAATCCACCCTCAAGTTCTACCAGTTTCACAACTAGACTCTATCTGTGTTACAAACAATTCTCTCATCCAGATTCCAAGATTTATAAGCAAGTTTCTAATATCAAAACATGACTTCTTGGATTTTAAATTTCATGAAACTTCATCCAAAAATATTTCAGACCATTAAGATATCCATAAAATTATATAATATAAATATTTTAATCACATTAATAAATACAAAGATTAGAAATGGAATCAGACCCATTTGAGCCCACAAAATTATTTATAGATGTCTTGCTTTTGAATTTAAAATTTGTTCTGTTTCTTTTTCTCTTTTTTTATATTGATTTTGGATCTATATATATTGTGGAGGTAAAAATATGCGCTAGGACACATGTCAAGGCAAGAAGAACATGGGTCATCTGACTTGGGCCCACAAAACCCGATCCAGGTCAGGCAACCTCATGATGACATCCTCATATGTATAGGCATGACTAGACTAAGGGTCAAGTCGAACAGTCGAATGTCTCGTGAGCAAATGTCACATCGAGCAGTCTAATGCAGGACCAGACATGAGGTCTGGTCGGTCGACCTTACTCCTCACAGATATACGGGCGAGTACATCAAGAGACCCCGAGCAGAATGAAGAAATGGTTAGAAGACTACTATCGCCTATAACTACCAAGTTAGAACTTAAGACACACTACCTACAGAACGTGGATAATCAAGGGCCGACGTGGAGCATAAATACTAGAAACGTTTTCCTGGAAAAAAGGCTCACTAAACACTAAGTGGCAAGACGGTTACAAGGGCATTTGGGGAACTACGTGTGGCTTGATCCCTCAAAGGTACGTAGGCAGCCTATAAAAAAGTCGTGTGCAAGCACTCTAACGGCACAGCCAAATATCTATATTGTTTAAATTTATTTTATCACCAAAATCTCTACAAAAATTACCCTTCGTAGTTCATATACCACGAGAATTACAAATTTAACTGAAAGAGGAAAATATCAACCTCATATATGTATCAATTTTTCTTTAGATTTAAAAAGAATTATTCTTTTAGTTTTTTAGGGCAATGTTTTTTTTCATTGATTGATTAGATTGTTTTTAGGGGGTTCGATAATCGATTTTTTTAATGGATGGTGATCGAAAATTAGATTATGTGGTCGACTATGCATACTCTCATTGAAGGTAATGGTGGTTTTTTTTTTTTGTGGTCTAAGTTTTAATTGATAAAAATAATTGAGTCTAAAACTTTTCAAAAATTAATGTAATTGAAGAGAAGGAATAAATATTTTTTTTGTTTTATTTTTTATATAACTTTGAGTGGATATTCACTTAATATTAGGTACAATCATAAATACAACCTCAAATGCAATTATCATATGTTTTAGTTATTTAAAAATAGTAAACATTGCACCATTTTGAATTTAATATACTCATTTTTAATCAATATTAAAAAATATTAACAATGTATATATCTCACCTACGGAGGTATATACATATATGATGATGACTATTAAATGACTAAAAATATATATGATGATGTATTTCAAGTTGTAAAAGGAACTGTTATATGAAAAATAAGTATATGCTGAAATACAATAATATATTTTTTATTTCAAAAATATAAAATATACATATAAAACCTTAATTATCAAACATTGTTTTTGTTTTAGAAGAATTGCTTAATAGGGATTCTTGTTTATCTTTTAATTATAATTATAATATAAATTAGCTTATATAATTCAATTACACGCAGACGCACATACATCCAACTAGTTTTAAATAAAAGATCAACAAACAATCCAAGTTTAAAAACTACAACTTCACAAATCAAATATGAACATGATCTCAACATCAGGGTTAACAGGTGTCATTGTTTATGTTCATGGGACCCCTTCACGTAAACATGACCTCAAGTGTATCATTTATCATGGGACCTCGCCTTCGCCAGCATTCATGAAATCAGGACAAAATCGCACCTTCAGATTCTCTTATCGAGGGTCGGCAATAGTTTGATCTCTTTATGAGTGGATGACGAACACCACATTCTTGCTTCATGAAAGATCGCCTATTCACAGTGATCGTACCTCTACCAACAAATCTCTGTTTTTCTCTTTATTTTTATTTATTACAAAAAATCCAAATAACCGCTTATAAAATGTTTGAAATTCATAAAACCCCCCACTTTTCTTCTGGTATGTATAACTCTTTAAAAACATTTTTGTAAATCTAAATAATCACCGAGTTAAATTTCTGTTGATAAATAAAAAAATATTCTATAAGTATTCCATTTTATTGACTATGACTGAAAACACAATATATTAAAAACCTCATACAATGTGTTAAAATGTGAAAATACTTATATAAATTAATGATTATTTTATCCATCTGAATAAATTATAAAACATCATTGAAATGGTAAAATAAAAAGATTTTTTGCATTTTAACGCATATAGGAGGTTTTTACTATGCCTTCAAACATAGTTAATTAAACAGAAAATTTACAAAATATTTTTATCTGACAATAAAAAAAAATTTATTCGGAGAGCTATTTGATATATATATATAAGTGCTTTTAGAAGATTATATGGACTTTAAGAAAAGTCAAGGATCTATGTAGACGGATTCTCTGTAGAGAGTTTGAAGAAAGTTTGAAGAATAAAAAAATCTTTAAGCACAAAGCGCCGAATTTGATCTGTACATTCAAATAAACTTTTGTGCACTGGATGGCGTCTGTCATTTGGATGTATTATAGCCCAGTTGGATATCGCTGGCATGGAAAAACTGAACACGGACAAAGGCGACAACAAAAATTTGAGTGCGTTTGGCGTACATTCTTCTTCTCATTGTGCTGGGAACAGAGCTACAACTCGGGGATTGAATTCTAGTTAATCCCAACACAAAATTCAAGTTGTTTAACTCTAGCCCGATCTAATCTGATAACTCTAATTTGAACCTAACACATAATAATATGAATCAATCCACGGAACTCGATTTTCAAGCTTAAATTTCAACAAAGAAAAAATATATATATTTCATAAATTTTAATCATCCACTAAAACAATCTAAGTTCACCAAAAAAATTATATTGTAATCCAATAGTAAAAATTTAGAGTGAAGAATCAAATATCAATGGTTTAAATTAAAGCTCATTTAGAATATCAGATGAGTGTCTATTACTGGTTTGGGTTGGGTCAGGTTGTCTATGATACCAACCTGATTTTTAACTCAACCGAATTGATCAACCCGAACTCAAATCCAATTTTTACAATCCAACCCAATAAAAATAAGGCTCAACCCATCTGGTTTGGGTTGAATATGACCCAAGTTGCACGTTTTTAATTCATTCTTGAACATTTTTATCTTGGGATTTTTATTTTTAGGTATCTCTATATTATACTATTTAGCGATGAATCTTTTTTCTTTCATATTTTTTTTTAAGTCTCCAACTTCACACGCATATTTCATTTTTAATCCCTCCATCAAACGTGTGTTTTAATATTCAAAAAATATTGCTTATGTCGTTAGTTTGTGAAATTGGATATTTATTTTTAAGACTTTATAAACTATGTTATTTAATGATCAGTCCCTCCCTTCTTCTTATTTCATTTTAAGTATCAAATTTCAAATGTTTTTTTTCTTATTTGTCTTTGGACAAAATGTATCTATAATTTTATAAATATTTTGATATTTCAAACTTCTATAGAAAATATTTTGTAAAATATCTAAAATAGAATTTCATTTGCATTGTTAGGTGTTTAGTGATAATTTTAATGTTATTCAACACTGCATATGTACACTAATCAGATATTGCATTATCTTATAATGTTACTGTCTAATTGGGATTAATTACATAAGCAGAAGAAGATTGATTAAATAAATTTTGATGATTTTTTTATTACTGAATTTTAATTTAAAAGACTTTTTATTGATTGAAAATTAAGAAATATCAAATTAGATATTTTTGGTGTGTTTAGAAGGATCAATCATTAAATAATATAGTTTACATGGACTTCAAAATATAAATTTCAAAAGGTAATTTAAAATTTTCAATTGTCCGTCAACCCAAACAGACAGGCGTTTAGCAGAAAGACTAAAAACAAAATATGTGTGTAAAGTTAGGGATTTAAAAAAATATGAAAAAAAGGATGTATCGATCACTAAATAACATAGTTTATAGATATTCAAAAATGAAAAATCTCATCTTTCATACAATCGAATTTTTGGGTTTAATTTCTTCCACTAAATTTTTCATAATTACCCAATTTGGAATCATAGCTCGATTCTCCCAAATCACACTTCTTTTTTTAAAAAAATTCTAGAATGCATTTTTTAAAATAAAACATGCACTTTTAATTAATCATTCAAGCTAGGAAAAAGGAATATTTGAAGACATGTTCGTAAATTTTATCTTTTAGCAAAATCAAGATCATCCAAATCACGTTTTTAAGTGTTTGAAAGTATTATTATATGTAAAGAGGGATTCAATTATCATGGGAAGAAATAATTTAAGTTTCTTTTTCTGCCACCTTTCCTCTCACTTACACTTGCAACGAAATTTGAATGAATACTATAAATGGATTCGTAACCCAGGTCGTTTCAAATGGTCGCTTAAATCGAACGTCAGAAAAATCACGCGTCCCCGTAATCCATCAACCTGACCAAAACACCCCCCGTTGTCGTCCCCATTTCCGTCTAACATGATTCAAATTGCAAGGGCGTTTCAGTCAATTCAATGGTTCATTACGTAAATAACTCATCCAAGTAATTATCAGGTTGAACGTGGTCGGGCTTCGTTTAGAGCGGTGCATCGCAAAAAGACAACCACACCTTTTCAGGCATCACCGTCTCCATCAGATCTCCGCCGTTCATTTTCTTCTCTCATCTCCACCTTTAATTTTATTTTCCCTTTCAATAAATCTTTTTTTGTCGCATTTTGTTTTGTGTCTCCTCCGAAACCTCTTCTACTTCCTCTCCGACCACTCATGGCGATCTCCGATCGAAATTTAGGGTTTCGCCTTCTAATTCTTCTATTTCACCTCATCAGGCCTCTAATGGCGGACGAAGACAGTCAGGCGAGCTCCTCTCCCTTCCCATCTCCACCTCCTCTGCCGAGATCCTCCCTTGCCCCATTTAGACCCAGCATCGCCGTCATCGTCGGCGTCCTCACCACAATGTTCTCCCTCACGTTCCTCCTCCTCCTCTACGCCAAGCACTGCAAGCAGGCCGCGGCCTCCGCCGCCGCCTCCGGAGGCGGCGGCGGCGACGGATACGGATACGGTGGGCATCACCACTTCTCCTCCTCCGCCTCCAACCGGAGGAACTCCGGCGTCGATCGGTGCGTGATCGAGTCGCTTCCGGTGTTCCGGTTCGGTTCGCTCCGCGGCCAGAAGGAGGGACTGGAGTGCGCCGTCTGCCTCGGCCGGTTCGAACCGGCGGAGGTTCTCCGCCTCCTCCCGAAGTGCAAGCATGGTTTTCACGTCGAGTGCGTCGACACCTGGCTCGACGCTCACTCCACCTGCCCCCTCTGCCGCTTCCGCGTCGATCCGGAGGACGTCCTCCTCCTCATTGAGGAGCCTCAGCCGCCAGAGGAACAAAAGCCCCTTCCGCCGTCGCCGGAGAAGGAGAATCGACAGGAACCGCCGGTGTTGCCCGCAACTCGGGTCTCAGGCCGGCATTCCTCTGCCGGGGAGAGGTCCTCCGCGGTCCAGATCGTCGTCCACCGGTCCGAGCCGGACCGGACGAGGAGGTCGGCCGACTCCAAGCCGGTCAGCATCGGCTGCTTTGATTACCGGTGCCGGAAGGACTTGTCCCTGATGGAGGAGGCGGAGGCGGAGGAGGACAATTCACCGCCGCCTCCCCCGCCGCTCTCTGCGGCGGAGCGGGAGAGCTTCGAGAGGAGGTTCGGGCACCGGATCATCGTCTCCGACGATTCGAGGGTCCCGCGGAGGTGGAGCGATCTGAGGCCGTCCGATCTGATGTTCCTCCGCCCAGACGCGGTCGTGGACGGCGCCCGCTACTCGGCGTCGAGGGCTTCGGTCACGTGCTCCGCGAAGCACCGCACGGGTCCATCCCCGACGACAGATGGCAGGAGCGTAATTAACGAAAGAAGCCTGTCGGAAATCACGGGACTGCGGAGGTATAACAGCCGCGAAGGCGAAGCAGTGGTTGGGACTCGCCGCGAAGCGTACGGCGCTCTGGCTCGGCAGTCGAGATGGCTTCGATTGGCCCCTCTTTTTCGCTAGATTTACGGGGCCTGCCATCGAAAAAGGTTCATTCATTGAAGCGGTAACAGTACCACGGACTATACGGCGAGAGAGCGCCAGCGAAAGGTATTCGCGAACACCTTTCAAACTCGAAACGGTTCTCTCGAACCGGATCGGTCCGGTCCGGGGTCCCTCCTCCTCGAAACCCGAGCCACCGAGCGGGTGTTTTGTTTCGATTCGAATCCTAGCCGTTGATTGTGGATCGACGGCTATCGGAGGGGGGGTCCATCACGTGCACGGTGCGTCTCTCTCTCTCTTTCCAATGATAAGAGATGCCTGAGATTTGGATTTTTTTGTTAATACGAAACATTTTCTTTGCATTGGAAGCGTGAGAGGCTCTTTTTGGAGGTGGTGGTTCTTTTTGGAGGTGTTGGTGTTGTCATTTTGTGGAGATAAAGGGGAGCAACTTGGGGTGCTCTTTGTGAGTTCAGTTTTTTTTAAGGGGACCCCTCTTCGGCTCTTTTTGTTTATGGTGTTCTGAACCACAACACCACCACCAGCACACATTAACCTTATTAAATTTGAATGGGGTGTTCATTTAGTGCTTTGAACCATTGGCCCTCTCTCTCTCTCTCTTTCTCTGCACATCATAAATGGGTTCACGAGTTTGCAAGTTCTGAACGGTTGGATTGGTACTTTAATTACTCAACACGGGCCTTTCATTGATTCACGCTTTCCTTTTTATTATTTATTTCGTTTTATGCACAGCTGTGTTTGTGTAGTTAATGCAGTTATGTGTTGGTGTCTATAGGTTGGTTAATTCAGTTGAGTTTAAAAATAAAAAATAAAAAAGAAGAATGTATTGCGTACACGATAGCAGTGAGTGATGCTGATGCAACAAGAATCCAAGGGAAAAAGCCCACTTGCGCAACGGCCCTTTTGGATCCTACTCTTCGGAATCATATCTGCTCCCAAAGGTTTTGAATAACGGAAACAAAACAGCAGACCATTTGTCGTACGTGGAAGCTGATGATCTTTTCTTTATAAGGTGATACACCCATTGGCTGTGTGTGTGTGTAAATTATTTGATCAAATATAATAATATCTAACATATTAATGAAAGCTACGTAGAATGAGGCGATCTTTAAGGGTTCACGAGTTTCCGTGGAAAATATGTGAGAGATGGTTACGCTTAGTGCAGACATGGTATTTTTGTGGCCAGGTTTATCATTGGATAGAGGCCGATCCAGCATTACTGTGTAGGGCCATGATCAGGAGGGTGAGGGTCCTAGGGGAGTAGGGGGTCGGTAGGATACTCTCCCAAATCCTTTTCCTCTCTCCTGTTTCAGGACCCTTTCTTTTTGTTTTATTTTTTCTTCTGTATTCTTTCATCTCCACGTGGAACTTGGAACTGACAAATCTTTAACTTTATTATAAAAAAATTGAAAGTTGAACTTTTACCTGATAAAATATCACATGCACGAAAGTGGATATATAGCAATATATTCACAGGCACATAAATGAGTTGTCTTTTAATTTGTACATTGAAGAGTGAATTTTTTTTCTTAATATTGATCTAAAGCTTATGATCATGAAAGACATTGTGTTTCTAAAATTCCTTCTACCTAAATCATTATCAACTCTTATAGATATACTATACATTTTAATACAAGTAAATTGTATTTTTTTGAAAATAAGTAGAATATATATAACTTCAAGGGTGTTACACATGTCTTAGTCTTGCCATCTAAATGGCAAGAGCAAGAGAGAGGAGAGAAGAAAAGATAAACTGAAAATTATAAAAAAAAATCCACCCCATTCGAAGCAGGAAGAAGAAATCCTCTTAAAACAGGATGATAGGCAAACGACACAAGCCACCAAACCTGGGGCTGTCCAATCACCAAGTAAATTGTATTGAAAAAGATACTTATATCAAATACGTAGACTGTGTAGAGCGCCCAATCATTCGCCATCCCATGATCGCAATAATAGCCAGTTTACGTCCGCCAATCCAAAAGCCAGTAGACTTCTCGTATAAGACGCAGAACAGACAAGCTATGTGAATGACCTTGTATCAGGTTGTGGAAAATGTTCCAATGCCCCATGAGGTGGCAAGTGTGAATTTCTAATATTACCCCTCATAACTAATCCATTTGTTTTTTCCATAACCGGTCCAATAATTATGGAATTAGTTTCTTCCATAACCGTTTCTCAATATACCAATTTACTTGCACATTCAAGAAAATAAAAAATCACGTGTTTATACCAATTTTTGGGGATCCGAAAGCTTGATCTGTATCAACAAAAATAAACATCAATTTTTTAATATCGAATTCAGATTTGATCGGAGGAGAAGAGAAGATTCAGCATTTTTTTTGGGTTGTGGTGCAAACAATTAGGTTAGGTCTTTCGGAACCCTCAAAAATTCACGATTTTTAATTTTTAGATCCAGTTTATTCGGTGGAAATGAAAACAAATATCGAAATCGTTTTTTTTTTTTTCAGTTTGATCGGTGAAGAATATAAGAATTTCACGATTATGGTGTAACAATGCCGATCCATTCAAGTTAGACTGTTTCGATCTGAATAATTCACATTGATTTGATTTTTTTATTGTTCATTTGAATCATCATATCTAAATAATTCACATTGATCTGATATTTTGATTGCTTCTTTGAATCATCATGTACCTTTTTTTTATATACAAAATAACTTAAATCCAGAGACATGTTGTATATCTAGGATTTGATGCATGATTGTGTTTTACGTATGATCTGTATAATCAGTTTTTTAGTGGTGTGTATGTGTAGATTTATGCATTTTAAGTCATTTAGCATATTTTTTAGCTTTTAATTCAAATTCCAGATGCACATGTATCTTGAAGTTATAAATCAACCCAATTTGACGTTTGATATATTATATTATTAATATGTATTTGATTAATGTGTATCTGATTAATATTTTATTGCTTATTATCGTATGTGTCTAGAGGATTGAAGGACTTTTTAGTGAAAATTTATGTTCTGCTAATTAGCTTGTAGACCATTAAATTGTTTTTTATGGTTTTAAGATACAGTACTGTATCTTAATTATATAACATGTGTCAACTTTTCAAATGTTTCTGCAGGCAGTGATGATGATTTTATAGATAACATATGTGAAGAATCAATTCATTTGGAAGACATCCATGATTCATGTGATCTGGAAACCAATTTGCCGAAGATCCTGTTTGATTTGGCTGATCAGCAAAATCTAGATGAGATTGCAACATGCGCAGAACAGTTTATTCATCTGTTGGGATGTGTTTTCATTCTGAAGACGAGGTGCGGTTGTTTTTTAATAATTTTTCTCACAATGTTAGATTTGGCATTGTGAAGATTCATGGGAAAAAGGATGACAATAGAAGGCAAATGTTTTTTCTCTAGCTTGCAGTAGAAATGGGAAGCATGTGCCATCTGGAAGAATGCATTTAATGCGCAGTCTTCGATTTAATGTTATAATGTGTTATGTGTATTTGTTTGTGAACTTCATTTTATATTGTCCAAATGTTTTGCTGTTATCAAACATGTACAGCACGTTTGATGTTATAATGTGTTATGTGTATGTGTTTGTAAACTTCATTTTATATTGTCCAAATGTTTTGCTGTTATCAGACTTGTACAACATGTTTGATGTTATAATGTGTTATGTCTATGTGATTGTGAATTTCATTTTATAGACTTAATGTTTTGATGTTATCAGATTTACATGGTCCCTTTTATAGACATATTACAATGTTGCAGATAGACATAATGATGTCAAAACACATCACAATTTCAGATATACATCACCTTCTGTTTTGCAAATTATACAGGTTTTCAGATACACACTTAAAATTCAGATACACTTAGACAGGTTTACAAGTAGTACCCATTATTTACTATGTGACAGATAGCTAATCTTATGCGATTCATTTTTATTTAAGATACACTTAGTAAAAAGTCTTTAATTTTGTTATTACAGTGAATAAGCTACATGTTTCATTCATATGCACATCACAAATACCAAGATTAGTCCACATCAACTTTCAGATGCACTTTAAAATTCAGATACATCTGAACTGTATCAGATATGATGTTAAACTTAGAATAAAAAATCAATAAGCTATTCATCAAACATCCACAATTAATTGAATACAGATTTTTGTATCCAAACATCAACCAAAATTTGTCACTTTAATGAGCCCCTAATTTATTTTCATATATGAATTCCATTTTTCTGTTGATCAATATTCCATGTACATTTTCTGACCATGTGATCTTCGTCAGTATACGTACGGTGCTTGTCATTCAGAAATTTATGCATTATGTGAGCCCTTATCGGTCTGCACTTCTTCTTATCCATCTTATGTGTGATGACCTCCTCGTTGGCAGCATATTATTTCATTATGTTTAGGACGACTGTACCACAATCCATCCTACAATAAAACAATTTATAATAAGATATAGATAATAAATTAAATGTTGAACTCCGTTGCAGCGAACATCTCAAAAATTCTGTGAATCGTATAGATTATATTGGGGATAGTACGCTCTATGTCTTCTGGGTTCAGCAACTCTTTCTTTTGGAACTACAAAATTACACATATCGTGATTTCTTAAATGCAAAACAATTTTTATGTAATCATACCGATACAACATCAAGATATTGTAAAACGCTTAACATATCTACATAGTAATGCACTTTTTTATTTTAAGATACAGGTGTATGTATAAAGTGAAATCAATACTTCATAAAACAAATCAATAGATAGTCATTTATATTTTTCAGTTACATGCATATCAACCAGACCCTACAACAAAAAATGCTATGAGATGCTTGTTATTTGAGATGCACCAGAGAGATTTAAATTAAATTTAAAACATTATTTCAGATACAAGTATTTAACATAAAATTTGGGATACAAGTATCTGACATAAAATCAAGATTTCTAATAATCCAATGCACACTAATTGGATTTTCAGATATAAGTATCTGAAATCTTGATTTTTTTTTCTTTTTGTTGCACAAAATGGACAGTGTGCACAAGAAAACTCAAAACAATTGAAGAATGTCAAATAATGTTTTATCTCAAATCTAGATACACTAGTACACAAACATAACGTATTAGACACAATTTTGATGTATTTTTTGAGATTATGACTACAAAATAAATAACCAACCACTATCGATTTCCAGATTCATGAATATGAAACTCACGGATTACCAATGTCCAATGTTTAATTTTGTACGTGTATCTGAAACTCTTATATTAACATATGTATTAGATGATTTTCAGATACTCAATATTAACATATTAAAAAGGTGCGGAAGGGACAACCGACGATTGAGACACTTTCAAATTTGATTTCATCTTTTCAAGAAGTGTAAGAAATTAATCTAATGTTTATGTTCATGTCGCACACAAAAAAAAAAGCACGGGGTGGTTTCGACAATTGCAAGAAATCTGACATTTGTTTTTCGCCATTGTTGAAGATTTTTTTTTGGAAAAATGATCAGATCAACTTGTAATCGTCGTTTCTTTTTTTCTTTCGTTCTCCTGTTTCGCCTGATTTTGAAATTGTCTGCGACGCCCAAATCGGAAAACCCTAGTTGGTTTTAGTTTTTGTAAATATTGAGTCGGGGGGGGGGAGAATTAATGTTTCCGCGTGTTTTGAGATTTCGTAACGATGTTTTAATGGTGGTATGATTTAATTAGAGTCAAATTTCAAAATGCTTAGAAGGGTAGTTATATCATTGGTGTTTTGGTTGTTGGAAAAAGTCAATCAAGGAACCAATGGGAGAATATTACCTATTGAGGCTCACTAATGGGGTCTAATTTCTGGGGCATAGGTAGCAACACTCTTTATTGAAATACATATTGTCATATAAAATTAAGTATATACTAAGATATAGTATATTTTTTTATTTTTGAAAAAATAAATTTTTTTGGACGTCATATTCTAGGATAGAAAAACTCATATATTATGATAGTGCAGTATATATTACACTACCATATTGTATGAGACTACAGATTGGGCTACAAAACGGGCTGAGTGTCATCGCTCATCAGTTTTTAATGTTAGGTACAACCTCAAATGCAGTCCTCACATGCTTTAATTTTAAAAAAACTGTAAACATCATCTAATGAGATAAGTGTTTTAATGAAAAGTGTATATATGTCAATTTTGAATTAAATGAATTTATTTTTAACAAATATATATATATATATATATATATATATATATATATATATATATATATATATATATATATATATATATATATATAGCGTGCGGTCGTGCGGATTCGACGTGCGTCGTCCGATCGCGGGTCCATCGCATCCAACGGTCGACGTGAATCGCACCCGACTGTCCGATGCGATGGACCCGCGATCGGACGACGCACGTCGAATCCGCACCGACCGCACGCAATCACCAGTCCATATATATATATATATATATAATTTTCATATATGGGAGGTTATTGCGTGCGGCGAACGGCGGGTGCGGCAACGATCACGGGCCGTCGATCACGGGTCCATCGCATCGGACGGTCGGGTGCGATTCACGTCAACCGTTGGATGCGATGGACCCGCGATCGAACGGCCCACGTCGCGGCCGCACCCGCCATTCGCCACACGTAATAATTTATATATATATATATATATATATATAAACTTACGAGATATATACATCACCTAGAGAGGTATATGTTGAAAAAACTTGAGTTTTGACCATTTGTTGGTCAATATGAGTTTGGGTTCTACTAATATTTTGCTAGGGAAACCACATTCGATTGCGTTCCTCTCGTCAAGGAGATGAACATAGTATTTTTACATTCTCAAAACTATTTCTGAGTGAATGAGAAAATTGGATCCAAAGTTTCCTAATAACATGGTGAAAGTGGTTGGTTGTTGGGAAGAAAAAATTATAGTCCCATATCGATTGTTGAGAAAAAGTATTGAGGATTTATAAGATGAGTTCTTTGTACTCTACTTAATTATTTTTTGTAGACACCTTATAGTGGGCTTTTTCTTGTGTATTAGGCGTTTTAGAGATGCACTTGACACGTACACATCATCGCTAGAAACTAGATTCTTTTCTTTTTAGACTTTTTTGTCAAATTGAACGGTGAAGATCATTTTGATCAAATGCAATCTGGACCGTCTCATAGAAGAAATATCAGATGAAATGTGGGTCATCGATCTGACATTTATGATTTGACCGTTTAATGCAGGAGCATCTACCTCTCTTTGCAATCCAATCCCACCAAATTGGTTTTAAAGAAAGTGGTTATTGACTTGACTACTTTGGTTCTTGATATTGGTATTTCCAAGCTCTTGTTAATTGTGTTATGTTTTTTCAAAAGTAGTTAATGTCTTGTAAATTGTATTGTTCCATTCCCATGTTTTGGAATTGGAACAGAGTTGTAATTTGTGGTCAAAGTTTTGAAAAATGGACTTTTGTTTCTAAGGTATGGAAATAAGACAAGTCAACATAGAAATTATTAATCCTTATGAGATTTGTCTCATCTCTTGGCCTATATAAACTCTCAAAGTTGTATGGGAATGACTCTACAAATTGAGCATAAGAGTGTATTCTCTTTAGTGCAAACTTTCTCTTATCTTGCTTCCTGTAATCTAATTGTGAATAAGTTGAAAGTGACGAGAGTTTCTCTTATCTTCTTTTGTTGATCGACCGAGTAGTGATAGGACCGATCTGATTGGAGTAGTGAGATTATATTCTATATAAGGTTATATCCCCTCTTTGAGAAGGTGTTCCCCTATCACCGTTGGTTGTTGAAGAAAAGGTGTCTCATACTCTGTTTCAGTGGAAAATTGAACAGGGAAAGAGTTCCTCTAAGAGGCTCTTCAACAGTTTTTCTCCTCTATAAAATACTACCCAAATCTATATTGTTAATCATTCAATCATTCACTATATAGGCATACAGTATCTTAGAGTTGGCATTCGAGTCTCCATAGCATGCTAGTAAGAGAGAGTTTGAAAAACACAGTTCGTTCGTTGTCTTTGTGGTGTGAAGTGTTGCAAACATAGAGAGTGATCGTTGTATTCTGGAAGACAGTCGTTATGGACCATAAGCACCAAAGTGAGGTGAAATTATCTCAAGGACATGGAGTCAAATTCTAGCCTCTATCATCTTCTTCAAACGTTCCAATTCTGACAAATCAGTACACTTCTATTTCATTCTAGCGCTATTTTGTATAATGTCTTGCTAACAGTATATATATTGTCAGGTGGCTATTGGATAATTCAAGAGGTATATGAGATTACATTTGGACAGAAAGGCAGCGCCACATATAATGTTGTAGGATCAATTGATCCCATCAAATTTTTAAAAAGAACAAACTACTTCTGTCATCATTCAAACCATAGCAACCTAACCCACAAGTTAACCCTACCCGGCCCAATTTTTATACTTAAAATCCCCAAATTGTAAAAATTTATATATTAGAAAATTTTCATCTCATTTCTTTAATGATTTATATTTGATTAATGTAAGTTGTTTTTTTAATTAATCTATATATAAAAATTCTTAGGAGTCGTTACTGCATTTAAATTGTAAAAAATACTATATATAACAGCGCTATTAATTTATTAAGTTTATGTGGTTCAATGCATATACATTTTTCATGATTTGGAGCCGGATCCCAGATGCTATTTAATTAACCCGACTAAGCTCGAGATTAGCCCTAGTAGTCCGATTTGACATACTGAGCAGTGAGTAGCCTCATCATGGCCTCAGCAGAGGTGACAAATAGACTTTTCTCGGGGCCATCAACTAGCTCAGCCCACATACATTTGAAAGGCCGATCATAGGAAAAGGAAAAGAGCACTCATACACGCAGCCCGTTTTTACAGTCAGTTTTAGTTTTACAGTTCGTATATAATGATAAAGCAATATATACTACATTATTAATGTATATAATTTTATCATAGTATATGACTCAAATTTATTTTTTATTTTTTCACCATGAAAAAAATTACATTAATGCATTTCAGTACATACATCATTTCATATAATAACATTCATTTTAAAGAATAAATGTATAATTTTATAAAAAATGAAAAAATGGACTGGACTGTAATTGGGGCTGCAATTGGGGCTACGTGTATATTTTTCCAAAGGAAAAGAGCTGGTATGTCCAACCCCTTTGCATCCCCCGTTACAGTCCACACCCAATTTTTGTAAAAAAAAATTTCCTATTGAAGTAAATGTAGTTATATTAAATGAAATATATACTGAGATATATTAGTATATCTTTTTATAATAATTTTTGCATCATACACTATGATAACAATATATGCTATGTTATCATAGTGCATAAGATTATAAAACAGACTGCAAAATAAATTTAAGTGTATCAGCGCCCTATAGGAAATGAAACTTTCGCTCAGTTCATAGTCCCACCATTTGCAACCCATAGATGTTCTTTCTTTGTTTTTCTTTTTTTTTTTGGTATATATACATTGCACATTTATAAAAATAAAAAAAAGACGTAAATATTCATGTGAATTATGTTTTTTTTTTTTTTGAGGAATTGATAGTTCATTCATATCGAGAAGTCGAATACAAAGAAGCCGAAAGTGGGGAGAATAGAAGACAGAAAATTCTCGCATGACAGTTAAAAAAACCGTCTCACGAAAAACAAAAATAAGAGGGTCATATATGCCCATACAAAACCCAAACTAAATAAACCAAGGCGACCTCCTTCCAGCTCACACGAGGTGTGCGTCTCAAGGCCTCGCTCCTGGTCTCACCTTCGCATGGTTACTCCTCGATCTGAATCTGATCCCCCAGCTCCCTAACGCGTCTAGCTCCTGCCAAGTGACAACCCCAATCCGTGAGCAAGAATATAACATCGTCCCACAGGTTCTCCAAATAGAAATTTGAGCCTTTAAAAACTCGCTCGTTCCTTGCACGCCATATCGCCCACAGACCCGCTGGTATCACAATACGCCTGAAACGTTCACGAACGCTCGTGTCACCTTGATTGCGAGAAGTTACCATCCCCTCCCACAACTCCTCCAAATCTTGGAAATTGAAACTGTCTCCCACAGCCTGCCCGAGTCTCCTCCAGAAGGTCCCCAAACTTGTGCACGTGAGTAACAGGTGCTCGATGTCCTCTGGAGCCGCACCACATAGTACACATTCCGTAGCCTCCATGGCTCTCCATTTTGCTCGATACACTTTGGTGAGGAGTCGGCCTTGCAGCACCAATCACAAAAATATCTTGATCTTGCATGGTATCTTCCAACTCTACATCCTAGGCATGCGCTGCGCCAAAACCGTATTCCCCATCTGATTTCTCCCCCACCATGCATACCCCATCTTGACCTTGTAAGTCGGGGTATCCCCCAGGTCCGTTTGTCCGAGTCACCTGCGCCCGGACCTAGACTTGGCAGACAATGCAACAAGGCCGCCAACTCGGAAACTTGTGCCTCTGAGACGATCCGTCTTAACTTGAGTCGCCATTCCCCTCCCCCTTCCCGCACCTGCCATGCATCATACGCCTTCTCCTCTTTATCCTCAGCCACCATGAAGAGGTTCGGGAACCGCCGTGTAAACGTCTCCTCACCGCACCATCTATCCCTCCAAAATCGAATCCGCTCACCATTCCCAAGCTTCCAACGAAATTCTTGCTCGAATTCCTCTACAAGGCTGAGCCATCCCTTGCATAAGAAGGACATTTTTTTATTGCTAGCTGGATAAATAATTGTAGCATCCCACTCTCCATACTTTTCTCGATCACACGTCCCCACATCGAACTATCGCTGGCTGCCCACTTCCAAAGCCACTTAGAGAGGAGGGCCTTATTCATCATTCTCAAGTCAATTATGCCTAATCCCCCCTTCTCCCTTGGGTGGCACAAATTTGTCATTTGAATTATGTTAAATGTATATTTCTTTAAAAAATTTATAATATAAATTATATATTATGATAATTGAATATATATTGCATTAAACGACGTAATACAGTGACATGGAATGACTGTGACGGGACTGCATCGGCGCCCACCAGTCATAATCGACGGGAGAAGGATCACGTACCACAAAATGCTTAATCCGGTTTGGCCCATTACAGAAGTAGGGGCATACCCATTTTTCAAGTTGGGGCCACATGGGCCTTGTAGAATCCAAGAGTGCCCTATTTGTCGACCAAAATCTCGCCTAATTTGTAGAGGTGGCTCTTTCTTTTTTTTTAAGTAAATTCTTCATGTTTTGGATAAATAATTTAAAAGTCCCTCGTATTTAAACCTAACTCAAAATATAATGAGAATAATATTCTCTCATGCCAAAACTTGAAAAATATACTAATGAAAAAATAATGCATGGTTACCTCAATGAAAATCCTATTTACGGGGTCTTTTATTTAACAATATAGGGAATGCAATATCGATGTAAATCAGAATATGTAGAGAAATCTGAAAGGAACTGCTCCTTATCATTTTTCTCTCTTTTTCTCTCTCCACTATTGCCGCCAAATACACATAGATCAGATTTCTTGTGTAAAAAAGACACAAAAATTCCCTATGACAGCTAGTAATAGGTCACCACTTAAGCAAAATAAAAAATTATGTTCACTTTTTTTAATTAGACTCTTACCAATTAGAGTCTATAGAAAATTATATTTTTTTAATAGACTCTTATCACTACATAACATCCTTTTATTAGCAATCACAAGGATTTTTTGCATTTTTGACATGAATAATCTGATCTTGAATACACACGCCCCAATCCTTCTTTTCTTTCTGGTCAGTTAACTCACCAAAGGAAAATCCCTAATGAGCATCCCCTTTTACATTCACTGTTCACGTGGATATCACGTGCCAATGCATGACACATAATAAGGGGGCAGTTACTACCACCCCATCAACTCTTCCACCTACCTTTTTTTTTTTTTGTGTATTTAAAAACAAACCAATTTCACTTTTTCACAGCCCACCCCTTCACACCCTAACCCACCCCATTCCACTAAAACAAACTCAGTCATCCCCGCTGCCGCAACGAGCTCGACGATGTCATCCTCTTCCGCCGCAATCACTGCCGTCCGCGGCGGATTCTATCCATCATCGCTTTGGCTCACCGACACGTTCTTCCCTCCTCTTGCGTCATGAAATTTGTGGTGGAGAAAGAAGCCATCAATGGATCCGCCCTGTACCACCGTAAGCCGATCCTCTTGGAGAAGGAAATTTGTGGTGGAAGAGATGCTTTGATGATGAAGAGGAAAAGAAGAGGATGAGAAGAAGAAGAAGAAGAAGGGTTTTGATGGAGGAGAGAATATGTCATTAGAGAGGGGAAGGGTTAGTTTTAGGGGATGAAGGAGAGAAAGGGTTGGATTCGGACGGAGGTTTTTTTTTTGGGGGGGGGGGGGGGGGGGGGGGGGGGGTGGAATGGGGTGGGTTAGAATGTGTAGGGGGTGGGTTGTGAAGAGTGGGATTGTTTTGTTTTAAATACAAAAAAAAAAAAGGTGGGTGGAAGAGTTAATGGGGTGATAATAACTGCCCCCCACGTAATAATCCTCTTGGGCCAATGGGTCCTTGTAATAACTTGGACATGCTTCTATGCATGCCCTCATGTGGGCTGGACACACCATTTGGCCCACAAACCCAACACCTTGAGTGTGTGACGTTATGAAGGGGCCCGTCTATCCCCACCAAACAATTTTCCAATCCCACTGATCAAAAAAAAATAAAAAATAAAAATCGGTGTTTGGCTTGTTCCCACCGATTCAATTCGACCGAATTCGATCGCCATTTCAAGTTTTGAGGTGACCGGACTTGGTTGCCATTTCAGGTTTTGAGCGACCGTAATTGATCGTCATTTCGGGTTTTAGGCGATCATAATTGATCGAACAGGGTTCCAAAACTATATCTACTTATTTTTTGTAAACAAATAAATTTTTAGATTTATCCATCATATTCTACATTTATTCTTTCATCCAAACAACAATTAAGGGATTAAAAAAAATGTAAGTAGATATACTTTCAATTAATTCAAATTTTTATAGAAAAATATTTTATTAAACAAATATATATCATTTTTAAGCTTCGTTTGAATCGTAGTTAAGATGAATTTTTGTTTGAAAACAAAAAAACGTACTAGTTGATCCAAACACATTTTATATTTAGGCTTTTGAAATTTGTCTGTAACTTATGTAAAAAAAATTGTTCTTATATTCTACATTTAAGAATAATGATTTATTCTTCCTACATTACAACTCAGACTTGGAGTGATATGAAAGATTTAAGGAGGATACACGTCGTGAGATTATGTTTTGAAGAAAAAAATTATAAACTTTATTACAAATCTTGTTCGACCAGATTCGGTCGCGCGAAACCTGAAATGGCGACCAAATCCGGTCGCGCGAAATCTGAAATGGCGACCAAATCTGGTCGAACTGATCGGATCAGTGGGGATAGCAAAACATCCGATTTTTTTTATTATTATTGATTGGTGGGGTAAGAAAATCGGTGGGTGGGGCTAGACGGGCCCGTTATGAAGGTCGAGAACAGTAATCGCAAATAACAATAATGAAAAACGTTTACCAAAAAAAAATGATAATAAGGATAATAATGAAAAATGTTACTGGCAACCCAAAATTTTATGTTAAAAATCTTTTTTTTTTTTTTTTTTTTTTTTTGGCAGATAGCCCATTGGGCATGTTAAAAATCATTTTTAACTTTGCATGTATGCGTTGAAAACTTATATATTACACGTGATAGATTTATGAATAGTTTAATCCAAATATATATTATAAAGAAAAAGATGTTTAAATTATATATATATATACTTTAAAAAATAACATAAAAATATACAATATATACATGTAACGATCATGTCATTTACATGTTGATTTGACGTCATCCATGATTGAAATCCTAATAAGGAATATCAATACAAGCAAAGAGCTAAACTATATATTTCGCTTAATTTGACTTATTGCTTAATAACAAAATATGTAATCATGTGGTCCAGAAGACAAATATGATAACTTACATATATATAATATACATCTCACATATTTGAACTAATGGGCATGATATATATGGTTATAAAGCATGATATATATATCAACAACAATGAATTAACATGCAAATTTTCACTTTATCGCCCAAAAAATACATGATTAACTTCTATGATCACATCACACGTACCCTCAACTGATCACTAGCAATCCAAGAAGTCATTTGTTCGACACAAAAGTCCAAACAGAATAGATTTGATGTATATGTACATGGAGAGTTTAGTTTCTTTCGTCGTATATGTTATCAATTGTATCCCACTAATCCATCATTTACAGTGCAATATATTGTACTCTCCCATGCAGACAATTCATGGCCTATGAAGGCGACATGGTCGCCCTTTTTCAATTGCAATTATTATGTGGTGCAAACAAGAACCGTTGAAACTGTTTTGTGAGAGGTAGAAGATGACAATAAGGTCAATACATATTGGTTTTTTTCCAATCAAGACTGTTATATGTCACTTGTTGGTTTCCTTGAGAAGTTGGGCCAGTATATGCTGCATGGACATAATTGGTGTGTGCTTTAATTCAATTGGCTTTATATTCTTGTTACTTGTAGATGGTGACTTTGGACATTAGTTGGCAAAATATTATTTTTCAATGACTAATATTTTCTTGCTGAATTTTTTTTAACTCAGAGAAATGCAAAATTTTATTGACAGACAAAAAAAAAAAAAACTTTTCAAGTGTTCCCCTTTTGGGTTAGGTGTTAAAACCTACACACCATATGTTCATGTGAAAATTAAATCATATGATATGTAAATAAACAAGAAAAACCAGCAAAAAATAAAATAACCCCCAGATGATCAGTTGTATAACTCCAAGCAACCACTTTTATTAGTTCAAACCCCCCTTCAATCCCCCAGCTCTCTTCTTTTTTTAATAAATAATATAAAATAAGTGAATAAACCCAAGTTTTCTATTAAGTATTAAAGTACAATATTTACATCCATGCCTTATTATCTCTAACTAAAAAATAAAATAAACACCCCCTTAAATTGTAACTCCCGAACCCTAACAAACAAATCAACTCACTCATCCAGCCAGTGAACCTTTCCCTCTTTTTAACTTTCTTTATTATTTAATTTTTATCCCAAGTTTAGTTTAATTTTTTGTTTTTGGTCTTGATTTTTTGTGGAATAACTTTCTTATTCTGAAAATAGAAACAAAATGAGCTTTAAAAAAATGGCCACCCACATGACATGCATGCCACGTCAGCAGTGACCATGGTCAGCGCAGTTTTGCAAAAATGGGAGGTTGATATTAGTTGTGAAAAAAATTTAATGATTAATTTCAAAGTATTATTAAAAAAAAATAAAGGAATTTGTGGTGATTGTGTGAATACATCTGTGAAAGAAAAAAAGGCCGACCCCGGTACCTGTGAAAATATATATATATATATATTTCTTGATACAGACCGATAAATAATTTATTTAATTTATTGAACATCACAATTTAGAAGGATGAAATCAGGCAATAATAAATTGACTTTAAAAAATCATAAATCTACAAATGTCCATATTTCAATTAGAAAAATGACAAAAAAAAAAGTCTTCTAAAATTTAAAATACTCAAATCAGTCGTTTTTAAAAATTATGTAAAAAAAATATCATTTTATAATTTTAAAAACATAAAAGACTATTATATCTATATATAATTAGATATTTAACATATTTCATACAAAATATTTCACTCCCTTAATTTTGTTAATGTGTTCATACATTCTTATGTAGAATTTTTTTTGCTCTAAATTCTTTGTGATTAGATAGGATTTTATGAGATATATGTCAATATAATTTGAATTTTTTTTATAATGAACTCCATTAAATGTTGATGTTTCTTTAAAAAAATAGATATGTAATAATGATGTCATAAAAATATGTGAATAACCAAACAAAAAATATAAATAAAGATTTAGAATTTTAAAATATCATTTGTTACATTTAATACACAACACAGATTTAAATTATATAGTATGATTATACACAATAAAAAATGACAAACAACATCAGGTAAAATACATATAAAAAACACATAATATGGTATATAATAACAAAACCACTGAGGGGATTGATTTGGGTCGTATTGAGAGAGATTATTGTTTTGTAGGAAAAATAAGTTTTTTGGTGGAATAACCTAACAAGGGTTAAAGAGATGTTATGATCTAATTATACAAGGGTAAATTAATCTTTTATATTTTTAAAATTATAAAATAAGACATTTTTTAAGCATAATCTTAAAAAATGATTGATTTGAGTATTTTTCTTTATTAAAATATATAATCTTAGACCAAATCCATTTCCATTAACCTGACAAGGACCGGAGGGATCAAAGGGGGAGAATATGCTCCCTCATTTTTTTGAGAGGGAAAAAACGGGTCAGAAATAAAATTGATGTTTGGGGTTTTCTGGCATTTACAATCCACGCCGATGACCTCATTTTTTCAGTCCGTATCGGCTGGACGGTTATCATGTAGGCCCCTTTATTTTTATTTTTTTTTTTTTATTTTATTTTTAAGAAAGACTTTGTATCCAGAGTAACTACGTATCAGAGTGGAAGAAATTGGACAACTAGATCATTAACAACGAGCTCAAAGCTAAGCGTGCAGGGACGCACATCGGGCTCCTTGCATATTATACCTTCGTTTGTTATGTAGAAATGTATCCTAATAATTTATATCTGAATCGATAAAATAAACTTTGATGACTATTATTCTAAAGCTCCGCCTGGTAGAGCGGTTTGACAATGTTAGTGTTGGTGGGCCCCAATGGACACAAGCGTGCAGACAAACAGGTTTTCCTCTCTCGCATCGAGCATGGTCGCCTTGTCGTATATATGTTTTTGGGCGATCCGGCCTCCAACGCTACAACCCCCCCCCCCCCTTTCCTCTCCCACCCCCCTTGTTGCGCAAACGCGTTTGCCCCCACCACTCCACCAAACGGACCGTAAGAGGGACTAGAATTGTTTATGATGACTTATTTATAACAACAAAAAAATTAAAATTAAAATTTTTATCATTTTAAAAATTTTATTTTATCTAACACTTTACATACATTTTAAAATTTTATTTTATCTAACACTTTACATACATTTTAAAAATGTGCGACAAAATGTGTATCCCAAGATATTAATACCTAAATTAGATTCCCAATCTACGAGGAGTAAAAAAAATTCACTCCCGTTCCATGTTGGAATCTATAAAAAGATGCTGCTACACAGGAAACATTATGAAATTAATTAATACAAATTTCCATCAAGATTTATCATATATGAAAACATAATTTTTCACTTAACAATTTTTTACATTTTTAGGAAAAATACTTTTGTTGGATTTTTTTAAAAAAATTTCACAACACATTTCTCGGGTGCTTAGATTTTATACGTGATTTTTTTTTAGAATAATTGTTATTCTTCCTAGTTACTCTTTCGGTTAGGAATCACTATAGTGCAATTCACTATAGACAAATATACATGATTGATCATTTTAACTATATATAAATTTTACGCTTGATTGCCCTTTTAATTGTTTAAAGATACGAATATCGTTTTTTTAAGTTAACTATGGATTATTTAAAGATATGAGATAGATGGGGGTTGGAACATAACTCTTTAAATGATGTTATTCTTATATTAGTAGTTTGTATATGGATACACACACGAGAGAGAAATGTGTGTGAGATACATGATAAACATGAAATGTTGTAACATGCGTATGCCATGATTTAATTATTTAACATGGATAAAAATTGTTTAAATATATCTCAATTGATCGTCCCCGCGATCGCTTGGGCGATTTGGTTGACGAGAAACGTTGTTTTATTCAGAAGCACCAGAGTATATTGGGAGAACATATAGGAGGCCTTCTACAACTGCATCCGAGCCTGGGAGCAGTGCATCGGTGGAGCAAGGGAAGTGCAATTCCACAACAGGCGCCTCACAATTACAGCATAGAGAAGGAGTTTGATATGGTGGTGTTGTCTCGGTTAAATAGCTCTTCTAACCAGAAATCCATTACTGAGATAGCTTCCCCCATGGCCTATCTTTATTTTTACATTTTACTGTTTTGCTCTATTTCCTATTATCTATTTCAGAATTGTACTTCAAAATCTTTAATGAAATTGTGATAGTAACATCTACCTTCTTCAAAAAAAAATTGTTTAAATATATGATTTCTTATAGGTCCCTCGCACTATGGTGTAGGGTTTAATTGGGACCTCTCTCCCATGGTAAAGTTCTTATGGACTAATTTCGTGGTCCTGAATTTCCATAATTTGTTCAGGGCCCGTGATGTCGCGATGACCCCCATTTTATAATGCTAATATGATGATTTATCGTATGTTAAAAACTTTACAACCTATTAAAAATTTTGTACAAAAAATCACAAATTTTTATTATATAATTATATAAATAGATATTTATTCTAAAAGTTATTCATGTATTCCACCATTATACACAGCGGCCTGATAAGAGATTTCATAAAATATTTGAGTCAATTATATGTGTAGTCCTTCAAAGCTGTATACCAGACATGAGTACATGACCTAGGTGATGTCCATGGCCCCACTCCCACCATGACACCCTCAAAAAGAATTCTTCAGATAATGCAATTTTTTCAACAACACTTGCAAAAAAAAGTGTACCATTCGCTGTCCACGTGCCTTCCATTACCCAACCGAATCTTCTTCGGATTTACGCACACTAATTACTAATTACTCCTCCTTAATACATAATTATACTAATTAAAACATACCTTTATTAATGTAAAAAAGGACCTCCAACACAACCCCACATCACCTTTAATGGACGGTCACCAACCCTCCTTTGAAAAAAAACACACTTTTTTGTAAACAATTTTAATCTCAGGTGAATGAGAATTCATCATCGATGATTAACTATTATTTGGTTTCCATTTTTCGCTCTGTTGGTTTTGGATTACTTATAATTCAAAGGAATTATTACAGTTCATCATCTCTTGTGGTCGCTCTCTCTCTCTCTCTCTTCTTTTCTTTGCTTCTGTTAGTGATAAGCACGCCTGGCATTCATCATTCCCCCCACTCTCTCTCCAAGTCTTCACTTTTGGGCAACTTTTGTTGCTCGGACCAATTCAGTCTCTATAGGGTCGGTTTCTTCTTCACTTGGAGATTTTTATACGAAGTTTGGGGCGCCGACTCGGTTTTGAAGACGACGGACGGGTGAGATCTCTCTGTCGATCTTAATTTATTCTTTTTTTTATTTTTTTATTTTTGTTTTTTAATTAATTTGTTGGTTGGTGTTGAAAAGATTGAATTTTTATTTTCGGTCCCTTCAAAAGGTTTGTGTATTAATTGTGTGAGGACTTCTTGCTTGGATCTGGGTGTTGATTGTTATTGTTTTTTATATAAAGAAAAAAATTGAAGTTTTTCCCCTCTCTTTGGTGTTGTTGAATTGGGATGAATCGGCCTGAGAATTCGTTGAAGGTGGGTTTTGCTTCATTGCTAATAGGTTGCGGTTCTTATGCTCGGATCAGAAGATGTATTCATTTGCTTTGTTTGATTGATTCTATCGAATCAGCTAATCTTATGATCTTGTGTATTTTTTTCCCCTTCAGAATTATGTATGGTTTCCTTTATCTGGCTTTTTGTGGCATTTGGAAAGTGACGGACTTTGATGTGTCAATGAGGAAATATTGTATTGTTAAAAAAATATTGATTTCGGCATAGATTTATGGGTTGAGTTTTGGTTGTGTTGCAGGAGAGTGAGGTTGTTTCATTGAATTCGGAAAACAAAATGGCGGTATCGATGAGGGATTTGGATTCGGCTTTCCAAGGGGCTGGGCAAAAGGCGTATCCTTTTTTTGTTCTCATGATACACCATGCATTGTTTTGTGCTTACTGTTCCACTAGCAATTCTGGAAATAGTAGACAAATTCATCTGGATTCAATTCTTTGATTCTTTATACTCATTTGGTAGCGCACCTTTATTGGAATCCAATATCTTTTATGTACAAGAAAAACTTGATTTATAGTATACTCATAAACTAATCATTGGGTCTTGTACCGGGCAGCTGTGAGCCTGTGAAGGGATTCATGCGTATTCGGTAGTTGATTGTCTATGGAAGTTTATTGTCTGCTGTTGGAAGGTGAATTCAAACCAAGATAAATGAGGGAGAATGGAAGAATACAGAACTCTTTTGTGAATACCCTGTAGTTGTAAATCGTAATGCACTTAAATTATGGGAGGCACTATACATTGTATAATCGCTATCATCTTCATTTCAAGAGTTCCATGTGCGCACATGCATTCAAATCCATATTCCTTGACGCAACACAGGGGAATGGAAATATGGCGTATAGAAAATTTCTGTCCAGTACCCATCCCGAAGTCCTCCTACGGCAAGTTTTTCACAGGAGACTCATACGTGATCTTGAAGGTATGCAATTTCATATCATGTTTCCATAATAAATCACACTTTTTTCTCAAAAACATAATAAATCAAATTTGGAAATCCATCACTTGACATCCTCTGAGCTTGTTGCTTCTGATGCATCAGGTGCATTGCATTTCCACAATTTTGAATCACTTTTCCAAGACGGTAACCTTTGTGGTTTGTGCAGACAACTGCTCTTAAAAGTGGTGCTTTTCGTCATGATATTCATTACTGGCTGGGTAAAGATACAAGCCAGGTGGTTGTTGAATCGTAGATATATTTTCTGTATTTTCTTATGCTCCAAGGACAAACAACTATTGTCCTCCTGGTGTATTATTTTTGGTCTGATGATCTTATATCCATGTTACTATATATAGGATGAAGCTGGTACAGCAGCTATCAAGACTGTTGAATTGGATGCAGCTCTAGGGGGACGTGCTGTTCAGTACAGGGAGGTGCAGGGTCATGAGACAGAGAGGTTTCTCTCTTATTTCAAACCTTGCATCATTCCTCAGGAAGGGGGAGCGGCATCTGGTTTCAAGCATACTGAAATTAACCAACAAGATCACGTGACACGATTGTATGTATGCAAAGGAAAGCATGTTGTCAATGTGAAAGAGGCAAGTTAATATTTCTATCATCGTAGTTCACATATTATCCATGAAATTTGACACTTTTTTTCTGTGTCCAGGTTCCTTTCGCTCGTTCGTCCCTCAATCATGATGACATATTCATTTTGGATACCAAGTCCAAAATATTTCAGTTCAATGGTTCCAACTCATCGATTCAAGAGAGAGCTAAAGCACTTGAAGTGGTCCAGTATATAAAAGATACGTATCATGAGGGGAAGTGTGATGTAGCTGCTATTGGTAAGTTGCTTATTTGAATGTCTGCTGGTGACAACTTGATGACTGTTATGAGTTAAGACTATTGTACCTTCATGAATAGAGGATGGTAAATTGATGGCTGATTCTGAAACTGGGGAGTTCTGGAGTTTCTTTGGTGGCTTTGCTCCTCTTCCAAGGAAGGCAGCTGCTGATGATGAAAGAAGTACAGAGGCCTTCACTGTGAAACTGCTCTGGTAAGCTTTTCATGATGTCATGTTGAAATTCTCCATACATTTTTTTTTTGGAGAGAGGAAATTCTCCATACATTAACCGTGTAACTGCGCTAATTTTCTTAAATGTTATATCACCGCATATCAATCCTTTTTTTCTGGAAGAAGGTAATGTATTTTACAGTTGACATTGGACTTAATTAGTATCTGCTTATCTATTAGCATTGAGAAGGGGCAGCCAGAACCAGTCCAGTCTGATTCCCTGACAAGAGAACTGCTAGACACTAACAAATGCTTTGTGCTGGACTGTGGAGCTGAAGTTTTTGTTTGGATGGGAAGAAGTACATCACTTGAAGATAGGAAAAGTGCAAGTTCAGCTGCAGAAGTAATGAATGCTTCCTTGATTTGTGTCTCTCTGTTCAGGTTTTGTGATTGAATATTTGATTCTTAACATGCCAATCTTCGCACAGGAGATACTCCGTGCTTCAGACAGGCCAAAAGCTCATGTAATCCGTGTTATTGAAGGATTTGAGACTGTGATGTTCCGTTCAAAGTTTGAGGCATGGCCCCAGACAACTGAGGTTACTGTATCTGAGGATGGTAGGGGCAAAGTAGCAGGTGAGAGATTTTTCCACATTGAAATGCATTGCACTTATGATTGTGCTTTCACAAATTTCTTTGTATTTATTTGAAACATATGTTATATAATGACACTGGAAATTTTATGTTTTTACATAGCACTCTTGAAACGCCAAGGATTTAACGTGAAAGGCCTTTTGAAAGCTGATCCTGCAAAAGAAGAACCTCAACCATACATCGATTGCACAGGCAACCTGCAGGTGTTATTATAGATTTATGTTTTCTTCTTTTTTCTTTTTGTGTATTTATGAGGTTGTGTCATTGTCACACAGCTGTAAGTATCAGATGCTTGGAAGGTACTGGTTTTTATATCTGTTTTGGGGTGTACAGGTTTGGCGAGTAAATGACCAGGAGAAGACCCTAATGCCATCTTCCGAGCAATCAAAATTCTACAGTGGAGATTGCTATATTTTCCAATACACATATCCTGGAGAAGAAAAAGAGGAATATCTTGTGGGCACGTGGTTTGGAAAGCAGAGTGTCGAGGTGGAGAAATTCATCGAGCATTATTTTTTCCCCTCTTTAAAATTTATAGTTGTATATATGACCAGTAGATTATCCGAATAAGGCATAATGCCACAATGTCTGCCTCGTCCCCCACTTTCCCTTCTCTGTTTTCCCAATTTGTACAATGCATTCAAGGTTTTGTAGAGTTTTTGGATAGATTTATATTTGTAAATTGAAATGGTTCGTCACTGTGTTTAGGAAGAGAGGGCTTCGGCTATTTCACAAGCAAGCAAAATGGTTGAATCTTTGAAATCACAAGCTGTACAGGTAACATTATTTTGAATGGTATGATATGTATCATAGAGTTGGTAAGATGACATTTTTAGGTGTGTGTGTGTGTGTGTGTTTAATTTTGCTGATGATGAATTTACAGGCTCGCTTCTATGAAGGAAAAGAACCTATTCAATTTTTTTCAATTTTTCAAAGCTTTATCATATATAAGGTTTGTTCAACCATCGATTCTTGGGAGGTGGATGAAGTCTCCTTTTCTATAGATTTAATTTATTCATTCATAACTCTCAGTGCTAATTATGATTGGTACAAAACAAAATTTGTCAGGGTGGTGTGAGCTCCGGATATAAGAAGTACATTGCTGAGAACTCCATAGAGGATGAGACGTATTCAGAAGACGGAATTGCACTATTTCGGATACAAGGTTCTGGGCCAGATAACATGCAAGCAATTCAAGTTGAACCGGTATGTCTCAGTTTTTCTTGTAGATCTCCTTTGTAATTCAAAACTTAGTATTTTGTAGAATCCTGGACTAATTCAATGGGTACAACTTTCTACCCCCTGCGGGAAGGGGGGGTGTGAAGTTAATGTTTACTAAACCGAATAAACTACAAAGGTACAACATATGAAAGGAAAGAAAGAGCGTGGGAAACTAAGAGAAGGGGAAAAGAAGAAGGAAACTAGGTAGGACCAAGCAGAAATATCTCATCCTGGGAAGGAGAAACTTCGCCCTAATCCAGTATAACATTTCTTTTCTGATTGGGGATATTGGTCTTTTATATTGGTTTTAGTTCTGACATGGATAATATTTCTACCAAATAATTAGAGATAAATGTATATTTGGAATATTTTCATAATGTATACTTCACAATTCCCCTCCACTCAGCTATCAAAGGATTTAAACTCATGTTGCCACTACTGGTACCCTGTTCATTGATATTCATTACCTAGAATTACTGCAATCAATTCTCTCCAATAACACATTATTCGCTGCTGGTAATCTTAGGAGGCTCCGATTTTTCACATAAGACGAAAAATTTATGTTGGATATCTCCATAATCTCTCATCATTTCCTTGTATTTTGCTCCACATAACATTGATACATCTTGAAGAACATGAGAGCATGTCGTCTGCTAGATATCATCAATGCTTACACAGTTACACTCAGAACAATAGGCATATACAACAACAATTTTCTGCAGCTACCATTATCTCTTGACGTGTTAGATTGTCGTGGCGCTATAGCTGTGTAGCTTGGCATTGTTGAGGAGTCCAGAGGGTTATATTAATTTCAGAATCAGTCATAGATGATCAATTAGTTGTTCTATGACAGCCAGGAAGACTCAATCTGATAAATGAAATTAACCTCAGTCAATCTTGTGACAAGTGATTTTACAAGTTTTGAATTTCAATACCAATGCTAACGTAGCCTGATTATTATTCTTCTCTAGCATAATGAGATTTTTAAAATTCCTTTCCGGGAATTGGCTTTTATAAATCAATATTTCTGGTCATTCATGATGTTGAGCATGGCCAACCAAGCTATCTTATTTAGAAAATATGATAATGCTGGTGCCATATGCTCTGGTTTAAGGGAATTGGCTTTATCTTCTGCTCGGTTTCACATTGCTAAATATAAAAATATAAGTGAAATTGCAATATGTCTGACAAATGGGTGCATCATTATATTGCCAGATCAACCCCACTCTGAATGTCTTCATTGTCATAGCTTCATGGTCCTCCATGTTCATCTATGCTTCACCATAGTTATGTAGTACTTTTAATACTTGATGAATTCTCATCTTAAGTTGGTTGACCTTTTCCAATTCTTTGATTGATAATCTTTGTCATGCAAATTGGTTACTTGTTCTAATCAATGAGATTTTCTTATGGGTTGGTTTTATATTATGCAGGTGGCAATGTCTTTGAACTCTTCTTATTGTTACATACTACACAGTGGTGCTACTCTTTTCACATGGTCTGGGAGTCTCACTACTACAGTAGATCAGGAGCTCGTTGAGAGGCAACTAGATCTTATAAAGGTATGGTTATGTTTTTTAAATATGGTTAATTCAGTTATGTGAATACTCGGTTGTCTCTGTTTAGATAGGGTGAACTAATACCAAATTTATTTATCGTGATTAATTCCTCAGCAATGTTTTCTCTTAAAATATCAAGGCGCTCTAAATGCATCTCTTGAAATATGGATTTGGATGGTTACTCATTCAAATATCATTGAAGCCATTAAAACTTTGGACTTCCCACCATTAATGAACCTACTTGGGTTTTATAATGCTTGGATGGTGGTGCTCCCCCTGAAAATAGTTTAACCATGTGTTATTTCTTTGACCACATTATATATAGGGAAGTCCTGTCTCTGGATTATGTCTGTTTTGTAAAGAAAACACTGCAGATATTGTCACTTCACAATTTCAGATATCAATATCCCCACATTGTGTCATACATTTCCCCACTGTTTAAGTAATATTGTGTCAATTGTTTTCACAGCCAAATCTGCAGTCAAAACCACAAAAGGAGGGTTCAGAAAATGAACAGTTCTGGAATTTACTTGGTGGTAAATGCGAGTACTCCAGCCAGAAGATTGCAAAAGATCCAGAAAGTGACCCACATCTATTCTCCTGTTCATTTGCAAAAGGTAGAAAACAATGACATGCCAAAAGTTAATTTTCCAATGGAAGAATATCCAGTAAATATTTCCATGGACGCATTTCCATTGCTCTTTTTTAATTTTATATGTTGACGTCACCTGACATTAAATGGTGTTTTCTCTAATGACTAATCGCTGCCGATGCATACCTGGGGTGCGCAGGAAATCTGAAGGTGGAGTTTGATTCTTTTCTTGGATCTTTATCATCTCCTGCTCAATAGGCTTATTTATCATGATTTTCTCGTAGGCTCCATTTTCCTTTCCTTCCATATTTCTGATTCTTTTTGTTGTGGTAGGTGACCGAGATATTCAACTTCAGCCAGGATGATTTGATGACCGAAGATATATTCATTTTAGACTGTCGATCAGAGATCTTCGTTTGGGTAGGGCAGCAGGTTGATTCCAAGAACAGAAGCCAAGCTCTTAACTTTGGAGAGGTATGATAGATGTGCTATTAGCAGCATAGTTGTACAATTGGATGCAGTATAAAGGAATTTCTTGGTCAGGTTGCTAATGCATTTACCATTGTTTTACTCTAGAAATTTCTTGAACATGATTTTCTTCTTGAAAATCTGTCCCGGGAAACTCCAATATATGTCGTCATGGAAGGGAGTGAGCCACCCTTTTTCACTCGCTTCTTCACATGGGATTCTGCAAAATCTGTGGTAAGCAATTATGTTATAAAAGATAGATTCCATACAACATTTACTTGATGATGAATCTAAAGAAATTGTGATGGCTCTTAGATTGCCAACTCTTGAGTTGTTAATCATGTTCAATTTAGGGGGCCTTGCAAAACTTATGAATGCTAAAGAATAGGCAACTCATGAAAAATTGAAAACTTATAGATGCCAAATAAAGGGCAATCCTCCTAGAGGCTGTTAAATAAATGGAGCAATGCATCCTAGTCAACTGTTCAGGAGCCCTTCAAAATAAAAAAGGTTTAATTTTTTTTGCCTGTGTATTGCAGATGCATGGAAATTCATTTCAGAGAAAGCTTGCGATAGTGAAGAATGGGGTTACTCCAACCGTAGATGTAAGAAAACTTTGTCAGAGATTCTGTCATAGTTTAGTAAATTATATTAATTTGTCTTTCCTGATAAAATTATCTTTGCAGCATTTTTGTATGTTGTCTTTTTATTCTCTCTCAAGAAAAATTTCTCTAGTCTGATTAGTTAGGCCTGTGGTTGCTAGACTGCATAGATGGAATCCAAATATAGATTCACTAGAGGGATATGTTGACTGCAGTGGGTTTTTTCCTTGTTTAGTCCACATTCCACTAGAGCAACTCATTCAAAATATATATCACAGCCTTAATATGCAGCTTGCTCTTCTGTTATGATGCATTACCCTGTCATGTGTACTGTTCATGATATTGGGTGTGGATGTATTTACTTTTGAAGTTCACATTTAATGTCCATGAAGGTTAGATCTGAGTGAGAAATATAACAAATGAAATATTCTGTTTATTTTTTAATTTCTTAATGACAAGGTGATAGCATATAATTACATGATCCTTCATTGGACTCCACATCATAAATTTGTGGATCTGTTTAGTAACTTTAGGTTATACTGTACCTGGCATGGAAAGGGTGCAGACAGTTTCAGGTGCATGCAGTATGGTCTTCTAATCTCGAGTTTTTTTGTATTGGTGGTTTTATGTCTAATTTATATTTGTTAGTTTTTTTATATAAATGGAGCTAAATAACTATTACCCCATGTAACTGCCTTATTATATTAGCCTGGCAAACTTCTGCTTCAAATGACCATGGTAGGAGTTAAGTAACTTCTGAGTCATGAGGTTTTTGTGAGCAACTTTTAGTCTAACACTTTGACCAAACCAAACAACTGAAAATTTTTGGGCTACAGAGGCGTCCAGTTGTCATACCCCACTTATCGGAAAAGTGGACCCATATAGTTGCACGCATCATGCTCTCATCATTTTCTTTTTCAGATATTCCTTGTCTCCTCCATTTTTAAAACGGAAATTAATAATAAAAAAATAGTTCTACTCTGTTGTGAAAAATGAACTCCGCGAATAAATAAATAAACAAAAAATGTACTGAAATGAAATTATGCACCTGAATTTGTCCTTCCCTGTTGCAAAAGCCCTTGGATTATTTACTTTGGCAAACTCTTCATTCCTTAAATTTTGCCCTAAAACAAAAGCATATTCTTGTATCTACCATGTTTCTTGCATGTGAACAAAGATCTTAATTCTTTGCTTGCTCAGAAACCTAAGAGGCGAACCCCAACATCATACAGTGGAAGATCTAGTGTTCCAGACAAGTCTCAGCGCTCTAGAAGCATGTCCTTCAGCCCAGACCGCGTTCGTGTCAGGGGCAGGTCTCCGGCATTCAATGCACTAGCTGCTGCTTTCGAGAATCCTAATGCTAGGAATCTTTCGACCCCACCTCCGGTTGTTAAGAAATTATATCCAAAATCCGGTACACCAGATTCAGCAAATCAGGCTCCCAGGGCAGCTGCAATAGCTGCCCTCACTACTACATTTGAAACACCTAAAGCAACCATGATTCCACGGTCTGTTAGAGGTATGGACATATGCCATTCATAAAAATCACATTCACCGTGCTTTCAATATTGATGGATTAATCTTGCTCTTCTTTACTGGATGAAGGGAGTCCTGAGGCCACAAAACCAAAACCCGAGGCAATTGCCAAACAGAATTCTGATTCTATGAGCATTAGAGCCCTCACAATACAGGAAGATGTAAAGGAGGGCGAGGCGGCTGAAGATGAGGAGGGGCTTCCCGTATTTCCCTATGAACGATTAATAGTAACATCTAGTGATCCTATCACAGATATTGATGTGACTAAACGAGAGGTAATAAATTTGTCTCTTGCCTTTATCATACCTTAATCTAGCTTCTAATGTTGTGTGTAATGCTTGCTGCAGACCTATCTATCTTCGGCAGAATTCCGAGAGAAGTTTGGCATGACGAAGGCAGCTTTCTATAAGCTACCCAAATGGAAGCAGAATAAGCATAAATTGGCTCTGCATCTGTTCTGAGTGTCAAATGTTTATAGTCCCTCTTCTGGTCCTTATCACCAGCATGTGGGAGGTGGATTTGCGCAGTCTTAAGATCTGTAGGTATACAACTACTTAAATTCAAAGTTTCATTGTTTAATCATTTCTACCAAATTTCGCCTAATGGTTGTTCCCCCTTTGTGCAGAGGGGACCAAATTAAAGGGGACAGCATCAGTGCTTTTTATTTAAACTGCTTCTGCTCCCAGGATTGTCTGATATACCAGGTTTCATCATTTTTTCCACCCTTTGTTGTTTGGATATGCAGCTTTTGTTTTTTTGTGAGCTGTTTTGGTTATTCTTTATTTATGGTCACAGGTTGGTTGTGAGCTTGCATTTTTGTTTTCATTTCTTCTATTTTAACCATTATTTTTCTCAAAAAAGAAAAAAAAATTAAAAAAAAGGAGTGGCTGAGGACTTACATAGATTGTATTTGATATGTTTGAGAGGGATGGAAAGTGTGTATAGCAGGGTGTAAAACATTGGTGCTGCAACAAATCGCTCCTTGTTTGTTACAATGATTACTTTTAATTTTATTTTATTTTTTGTGTGTTTGTAATTGGTATGTGAGTCTGATCATGAAAAATAAGACTTCATTGCAGGGACTATAAACTTTCATCTCCGATTGCTAGTGTTATATTTAATCTTCACACACAGGTTGTCTCCTTGTTTCGAATTTCTCAAATTTGGAACCTGCTTTTCTGATATCAATATAACGTTGGTCCTGGTGATGCTATCTGCAACTGCTGTTTCTATATGCCGATTGCTGAGCAGAATTCCACTTTTTATTCTGATTTTTTTTAAGCAGACAAAGCTCAGTTAATCTTAATCAACGAACATAAATTTGTAAGTTTATTACCTCTCTAAATGATTTGATTTCCATTCAGCCTCCGCATGCACTATTTTATTGTCACAAAGCCACAGCTGATGTGAATGTGAATAATTTATATTAAGAATGTCATACTATAACCTGTTTGGATAGATAATTAAGTTATTATGAGATTTATGACTATTCTGATATAAATAAAAGTAAAATGATTTTTTATTTAATTGCATTTTGATTTATTTTTGTTGGAAAACATAATAATAAAGTTTTTGTTGTTTTGATAAAATGTAAATAAAGTGTGAATAAGGATTTATAAAAGAGTGAAAAAATGATAATAGTTGATTTAACCGTTAATTTATAAGAGATGATGGTTTACACATTGTTTTTGGTTTAATAACCTAAAATAACTTAATTTCAGGGATCGGTTTAAATTTACATACCAGTTTATTCTGGCATACAGATTTTTATTTATTCCACCTTTTTAAACACCGTTTTGAGGGTATTTCATCTTTTCCCATTTATTCCAACCCCTATTTTATATCCAAACTCGGGCCAATAATAGGCATTTGTATATCCACTTTTTCTCTGGTATAACAATGCTAATAACAGAAAAACAAAAAACAAAAAACAAAAAAAAAGACTAGAAATGGAATTTCAGAATATGAAGAAAAAAATTTGACTCTTTACTAATCCATATTCTTCATGTATTCCTTGGAAAGTCTACTGTTCGTTATCAGTTTCTGCTCTTCAACAAGTGAATGCCCAGCTTCCAGTAAAGCCTCCATCGTGTGCTGTTGTCAAACAAAATAATAAGGCAATATGCACATATTCTATATGATTCTCTCCACAAGCTTTTTTTCTGAGTAAAAAAACGTGATGTCGCTGCTGAACATGAACAGTGAAACATGCTAGTTTAGTGATTATGAACATTTCAATGACATTTGACCAACTTTTAAACTCTTTCAGAAAGAATTAATGATTGCATTAAAACTAATTGGAAACGCTATCAAAATTCACTATGCAAAAAATACTATTATTTCATAGAAACAAGGTCTGACTATAGGTATTAAGGGTGGCCGAACCCAGTAATTCTGCCATTTCTGAAAATTCACTATGCAACAAATACCATTATTTCATAGAAATTCCATTATAAGCTTCACCAGAATGAATAATCAACTAGCTAAAACAGGAATTGTCCACTTCAACACAAAAGCATGGGTAATAATACCCTTCATAGGTATAGAAAAACAGGAAGCACTCACCTTTGGGGGTATGAATGTAGGGAGCTTCCCAGATTTCCTTCCCTTGAGAAGCTTCTCTCCAAGATTTTCATGGCCACCGATATCCGATACCCACTGCAAATAAAAGGAATCAATTATTCACGTATAAGATTGATTTCCTTCCAACAGTTATTCTTAAAAAAGATACCTGCAATATTGATTTATCATAAGCGCGGGAACGAAGAGCTCCATAAAAATCCAAGGCTGCACAATGAAAAGAAAATATATAATACCCCAGTTTGATAACATGCCTATGAAGGCCAGAACTCATATATTTAACACTAAGTACGCATACCTTGGTTAGGAAATGTGTCCACGATGCTTTCAACTTCATCTTTTGATATCCCATCTTTGTCAAACATTCTATAGACAATATTTATTATGTCCTCACGAATGGCTGCCTAGTGCAGATTTAACAATTCAGATAAATGAAATAGATTCAATTAGTAGGCCACACCACAATCAAAAAGAGGATACTAATTAAAGTGGTCAGAAAATGGATCATCAAGCAGACGAGCAAATACAAGTTAAACGGTGAAATGCTAAAAGAGAAACAAAATAGACAAAGATTATACTGCATGATATATAATGATCATGCACATCACATCATGATAGGATGGAAATTTTTTTTTTTTTTTTGGTGTTCCTCTAGCACTCAAATTGAAATGAAGAACATTAAACAGTCATCTTAAAATGCCAAACTTACCAATAGAATTTCTCCATTCGTCCATCACGAATGAGAGGAGCATAAAGTGTTGACAAATCATTTCCTGTCACAATTATAGGAACTCTATGTGTGACATCTGATTCCCTCCACTTCTGCCCGACACTTACCCTTGTTGGGTTATCCGCCAGATTCATCAGTGTTCCAACAACAATTTGGTTGTTAACTGTCCTTTGTGTATGTCCTATATGAGAAAAACAAAAGAAATAAACTCTACATAAGAAGAACAGAGCTGAATATAAAAATTGATGGGGACAACAGAAATCACAATATCAAGTAGAGTTTCTTGGTCGTTCTTTGTTGTTGATTGAATTTCAAACAACATTGATCTGGACACAATCCCAAGACTTCTACTAAGAAGATTATATAGGCGGAAAACAAAAAATGATGGCTCAAAATTACATTTACGGATTTACAGTTTTGTATAAGCATAAAATCATGCAAACTATCGATGTTGCCCACATGTCAAAAATCTATGTTTTGTATAAGCATAAAAATGGCTTTCACATATGAGGTATTCATACAATCTACTAATATTAGTTGATGCAAGGGAAAAAAAAATAGAACAACATACCAAATATCCCCAGCCCAGCATCAATGTCATTGATCATCAAACAACTAAGCTTCCCCTGCATAGAGTCATTGTATACTTTTAATATACCAAGAGAAACACCAATAATTTTCTTCGTACACCCACAAAACTATAAGAAGATTAATAACTAATATTTCAAAACCAAGCTGTTGATTGAAAATAATCTGAATTAAATTATAGCCACTCTTCACACATTGCGTCACCCACTGGCAAATGTGACTGCTGTTGTTCACAAAGAATTTTCAAATTTGAAATTGCATTGGATAGCGGTGGAGAAAGCGAAAAATTCATTTTCCACATAAAGCACCATTTCAAGAAACAGGGGAAAATGCATCTGTAAAGTCAAAGATGTGGCTGTTAGATCTAGCTCCTCAGTGTGTAAGCCTATGCATGCATGCATGGAAAAAAAATGAAAACAAACAAAAACAAAAACATACAGTACTTCTAATTGGAACTTTTTTTCCATGCCACAAACAAAAAGCTCATGGAACAATCATTAGCACGCTTCTGATATATTATATTAGAGAAAAGTATTCAATAGTGAAGGCAAAAAGCTTCTAACTTGATTTTGGATCACTTGAGAAGCTGTTCTATACCGTTCACGGATAAGTTTCCCTGGTTCCCCTGACAACAAATACATGATTCTATTTTAGAATACACAAGAATGCATTACTATCCAAGGCCAATAAGAGTTTCATTACATCGGAAAAAGCACAAGGTAAAATTTCATGTTATTCTATCCAATATGTCGATTTTAGTTTTTGTATGAACTAAATCCTACATTGTTTAATATGATATATTTGTATCACAAGAACTTAAAGAATTAATTCAACAAAAAAGTCAATGTATAACGGCAATCATATCTGAAGATGTATATCAAGAATCGGCAAACAATTTAGCTTCTTTCAAATGTTAAGACGAGCCATTCTTGGATAACACTGTTACATAATTAATCCCTCCTTTTACTTTCTCTTTCCTTTTTTTGTCTTGGCAAGTTCCTCCTTTCTTGTTAGTTCTTTTAGATTAATTTCAATTGTATACTTCATATACAACTCGCACTCAGTGTCAATCCACCACCACTAGATAGCATGTTATGAATACTTGCAACACGTATATGAGGAGACCTTCATCAATGCACCACATGAATTCATGCGCACGCATGCTTGAATGCAATGCACATTGCTCACCCATATCTGTATATACCATTCTCACTCCAACACACTACAGAGATGAATCTGCAATGAAAATTCTGTTTAATGCATTTGGAGGCACCTATTCTATTAATAAATTGGAATATGTAGCCAGTGTAAAGATTAATTGTTATGATTATGAGTAAAACAAAGGACAAAAACTTGTTTTGCATCAGAAGGACTTAAAAATAGATTCAATATTAAATAATAAGTGCAACATGTCCTGTTATTTTATTAAAGCCATGCCATTGTAATCAATACCCAGGAAAGTACCCTTTTATAAATCTTTTTATAAGTAGAAAGCAAAATTTGATCCCAGTGAATGACTTTATAATATTAATTGCCTACCGTGCTAACAATACTAGCAAGATCATTCTTCAGAAGATTTTACATTAAACTAGTGAATAGTGGGCATAGCTAAGAAACATTTCATCTTTCTGCATACAATAATAAGACAACATCTCTTACCTGCCCTCTCTGATTCCAGTTCCCCAGCCGACATAATGACTGGTTCTACTCCCATGGCCCGGAAAATAAGTTCTGTTTGAAATGTTTTCCCTTGTCCTTTCCCTCCCCAAATACCTATAAGATCAAATGTCACATCTGTTTTAATCTTGTAGATATAAGCATAGTTTACAATTTATGAAAAAAATCCACTCAACTTCTTCATGTTTCAAATAAAAGGAACAAGAAAAATGAACAAAATGAATAAATTATGCAACATGAAAATGCCCGGTAGACCCAACAGTTAAGTATTTGATTGAATAAATTGGCTGATTAAAAATCTGAAAAGTGAACAACTATAACATAATTTGGAAACAGCGTTGCAACTTTCATGAAGACGCTTGTTAACTTCACCTCAAAGGGAATCCACCAAGTAGGCAAATGGTCCTTACTTCACGATGAATAATATTGTTGTCAAAACATCATATAGAGTGTATCCATTACCCTTGCTGCTCAATTGCATATGTTACCTTATCGACCGAGATCTGATATTATTATGTAGTATGTGCCTCACAAAAGAGGGAGTCAACCCATGGGAACTGCTCATGACATTCAAGAAATTTGGTTGGACAGAACTTACAGAAGAAAGGATTTTTTTTTATTTCTTCTTTTTTCTTCTCATGCTTGTTAGGAAGGTCGACTTCTTATCCACCTTATAGGAGTCTTCCAATTTTAATAAAATTTGGTAAAAAAAAATATACACATGTAAGCACATATTCTGCAATGGTGCTGAAAACAAATATCCAACATACTGACCAAGAATTAGAGGAACTTTGACATCGAGCTGTTGGACAATGTAGTTCTTCACAATGTGGGAAACTGCAAATTAAATACGAATACACAATGCATATGAGAGAAGAGACATGAAGATGAAGATCATATTAAACGCCCTATTTATCCTACCATTTACATAACAAAAGCATTAAAAGATTATTGAAATTCAAAGTCTTGTTGGTTTCAGCAGGAAACCATATATTGGCATGAAAAACAGAAGAAAAAAAAAAGGTTAAATATCAGTAGAGAACACACGTTACACAGCTGAGCCAAATGATAAAATCACAAAAGCTATAATATTTGGAAAAAATTTATATCGGTACATACTGATGAAAATCTCATTAATACGTCTTTAGATGGATGGCACGTCCATCAAAGAGTTAAATTTTTTTCATTAATTAAAAAAAACATTGATAGAAATTTTATTAATGCATTTTGATAAACACGCGTCCTCCATCCATACACATACCAATAACAATCATATCAGTACGTCTTGATATGAAATTTTTCCATAATATTCAGAGTTGCATAATATGAAGATTACAAAATTTAAAAAACAAATAACTTACTATTTTCAGCTCCATTCAATAGAACTTACCAATTTTATCCTGCAAAATAAACCGACACCACATATCAAGCTAATCGGTCAAACTTACAAAAGATATGAATCAAAAGCACATCTTATTAAACTTGCTTAAATAACTCTTCTTGATAGAACAAAAAAATTATGCATCACATAATCACCATGAAAAGTGGAGCAATGTAATAATCGCCTTGAAGGTATTCAAACGACCTTGTCGCCTTCTGCCTGTAATCGAACACGATATCCGCTGCGAAAACAAAATCGCAATCAATACCGCTCTTTTAGAACTCTTTCAAAGTGGAGAGAGAGAGAGGAGGGGCTTACAATCCTGTCCAAGGAATTTCCCGACGAAGAGATCGTCGATAACTCCGGACCGAGCACCGACGGAGATGTTCATGTTCTGCGACTCTTGACCTAGCGCGTACAAGTAGTCCCTCCCCTCCGAATCCTTCGCCTCGTATGACGACTGCTTCGAGATCTGCTTCGGCGGCGGATCGGACGGTTTGGGCTCTACTTCACCTCCATCGAGAGATTGAGATGGACTTTGTGGTGAAGAGAAGGTGATCCTGGCCGGGAGCGGCCTCGGATTTCTTCGGAGATTGAGGGGCATTTTGGGAAAGAAGCACTCGGAATTACAATTGCAGAGAAACATTTGAGTTTTGTTTTTGTTTTTTTTGGTATTATTTTTTGGCGCCACAGAAAAAAAACGACCACTATCCATTCATCAACGCCTTCCATTCTGATGCGTCGCGGAGGAGCAAAACAGACCGGGTTTATCGCCGCACCTAATCATTTTCATATATGGGACGTGATTACGTGCGGCGAACGGCAGGTGCGGCACGTGAGTCGTCCGATCGCGGGTCGATCGCATCGGACGGTCGGGTGCGATTCCGTCTGATGCGATGGACTGCGATGGACCCGCGATCGACGGCCCACGTCGCGGCCGCACCTGACCGTTCGCCGCACCTAATCACTCCTATATCATATATATATATAGGGAGCCGATTCAGTGCGGCGAACGGCAGGTGCGGCGTCATCGTGGGAGTCGATCACGGGTCCATCGCATCAGACGGTCGGGTGCGATTCATCTCGACCGTTGGATGCGATGGACCCGCGATCGACGATCGACGTCGTTTCCCGCATACTGAATCGCTTGCGTATATATATATATATATGGGAGGGACCCCGTGGCTCACCTTAAGGTCGAGCTGGAAAGGCTATCTCTGCATGTTTGTCTCGATCCCATAAAAATTCTTTCGAATAATCGTTAACAAACAGATGAGTAAGTCAGCACAATAACTGTTTTTGCAATATCATCCATGGCTGTTTTTGGATGTGACATTAAAAACAGGAGATTCTAAGATTCTTGTGTTCTAATCTCAGCTTTTGAAAAGCTATAAAAAAACTAATGGTTAAAAATTCTCATACATCCACTCATAGCCTAAAGAGTAACTCCCATGGTAGTTTATTTGCATTCATGGATCAAACCATGACTGAAGGAATAAAACTACTTTTCCATTGCTTCCAAATCAGAGTAAAATTGTGGATTTGATTTTTTTTCATTCAGAAAAATTGAATACCTTCCCACGTCACACCTAACATAGAATATTGTATGTATTTCTCATACTAATGATAAATGATTTTTATTTTTAAGTGATCTTTCACTCCTTCTTATTTTGATTTTAGTTTCTAAATTTAAAGGATATATTTCTTTTTAATTTAAAAAGAAAACCAAATAACCCTCCTATTCTCCTACCCCGTTTGTGTAACGGAATAGACGAGTATAAGGGCGGTATAAGGGTGGTATAGGAATGGATAAAAAAAATAGTTGTTTGTTTGAAGAGTATAACTTGGTATTACTAAGCCAGTTTAAACGAGTATAAGAGAGTATAACAATTCTAAGCAACCCCTAGGATAAGCTATACTCAACTTATCTATTCCCATGGACACACATGTTAAATCAACTTTTTACACCTCATCACATCAAATCATCTATCACCTCCTCTTATACATCAAATGTCAAATCAACTTTTTTGCACTTTATTTATATTTTATTATTTATCAAACAAACAACTCAACCTTTATTCTTACGTTTTCCAATGAGAATAAAAAAAATACAACCAAACAGAAAATCTTTTATTCTTGTAGATTTGTTATCTATACTGGCATAATTATCTATCCAGAATAACTCAATTCCGCTATCCAAACGGGGGGTAAGGACTAAAAATGAACATATCTTTAAATTTGGAACTAAAACCAAAATACGAATAAATGAATGATCAATCAATCTTATGATTTATGGGAATTTAAAAATAAAAAACCCAATGATAAAATATATCTAGAAATTGTTTAATTATCTATGTACTTTTAATATATATAGATAATATAAAAAAATTTCATTCACAAACTGTGGCTAACCTCCCTGTATGAATTAATTTTTTTGGAAATTATATGAATTAATTGTTAATATAAATAATAAATACACAAAACCGAAGTAAGAACAATAATGAATTAACAGACAACAAAAGCTGAAGAGACAGCAGAGGTGAAAGATTCACGATACAACAGATCAATTACAGCTATGAGCATAGATTCCAATTGTTGCATCTTCCAAAATCTAGAAACTGAAGGGGACTCTTTAAACATGACATTCTGGGGAGCTAGGAAATATGCATCTGTGGCATGGATGAACATTTTTTGGCGAAAACACAAGGAAACTAAATGCTTCCTGGCAAAACATAGGTCACGTATTATCTGTGGAGTATGTAAGAAAATATTCCTGCACTTGTACCTTTCTAAGGAAAGGTTTACCAATGGACCTCCCTGTCTATAGCCTTCACAGGGGCGAATTTTGACAATACCCAACTAGGTGCAGACTCATTAAGCCATAATGCCTTGCCGGTATGTTTGTTCTTGAAATCGGGCGCCTTTGGATTCAACTGCAAATGCAAGAGCACGGTGGAACATTGGACCCGTGACTTTGTGATTCAAGGATCATAGGAAATATATGCAAAATAAGTGGGAAATGCATTGGGGCACCTTCTTTGATCGGTTGTCCCACCAATCTTTTGGATTTTCCACCAAGTCCTTCCAGATATCAACATCCGATTCAATGGGTGCTATATAATGTCAAACAAGCAGACTGACTTAGTGTAAGCTTCAAATCCCAAGTGTTCAGCTTTCATGATAACCGAGGATTGATACATAGCTAATCTAAAGAATGGAAAAGCAAACAAGTCTGGCAACAATGTAATATAGATTCTCTTCTAAGAAATTTTTTAGCTCATTCAGGGAGCCTTTTGTTATCTAAATGAATGAAAACAAATGTCCCTTTGCATGCTAGGTCACTGACAAACATGAAAGGCCAGTTTCATACTTGCAACACGAAGTCATATAGTCCTCAAACTATCAGCATAAAAATTGCTAAGTTCAATATGAATTATGAAATGTCTATCTTCATTGCATATCAAACAAACTAAAAAACAAGAGCTTGTATATGTTTTTCTGATGCCTCACATTAAATAAATAAAAAATTTCATGCTATCATGCAATATGTTCTCTGCCTTTGTATCTTGTGAAGTATATAAGTTCTTTGAGTAGAGCTTCCTTCACTCAAAACTTATTGACATCACTAATAAATACACCTTTTAAATATATTATTTGTTTGAGTATATAAGTTGTTTGAGTAGAGCTTTCTTAACTCAAAACTTATTAACATCACTAATAAATACATCTTTTAGATATATTATTTTCTTCTACTCATGCCAAGCAAGGATGAAGTGTTTGGGCTACCAAGACAAAGTCTAGGTTCGTTTCCTAAGATCAGTCACTTGTGTGCAAAGTATGCCAAATATTAAGGATGTATTTGATCTCTCTCCTTCGACTACTCTGGGTGATCACCTTCTTCGAGGTTCAAATCTCTATATGCCCATGGTGAAAGTTTATATGAGACAAAAGTAAGGTAAAAACGGGATTAAGATATCCAAAATATTGCTAGACTGCTCTGGGATGAAGTAACAATAATTAAACGGCACAGAGCAATGATTTGTGTCCATAACTCATCAATGTAAAAAATGCACATGAACGAACGAAGTAATGTTTACCTTGATCTGATTTCAGAGTCAAAGTTTCACCAGACACTTTTCCTCCCTTTGGTCCATAATTATTTACACCAAACACCAAGCCTTCCAGTTTAGGCAAGACCCAGTCTGGGGCGCTGTTAAGCCATAGAGCCTCCCCAGTAACCTTGTTTTTAAAATCTGGATAATTTGGTTTAACCTGCAGAAGAAGGATATATAATCTGCACATTGGAATAATAAAAAGAGAGGAAATGTCAACTAAAGGGAAATTATCACCAGTCCATTAATCTTATCCGATCGCTTATCCATCCACTGGTGAGTATTATTAACAAGATCAGTCCAAGAAGCATCTGCACCAGACAATATTTGAGATGAAATTAATTTGAATTACCCCTCAACGACAAGCTTATCAATCTAATAAATACAAAGTAACCCTAAAGCATGTAACAACAATTTCACATCCGTTACCCATTTAGAAGATAAAAGGGAAATGGAAGCTAGTGTTGCTGACTTTTTTTTTCAAGATTGGGACACATTCTCATTAATCGAATGAATGTCCCTCAAACAACATGAGACGAGATCTCTGTAAAACGGTGATGCAAACCTTGTTGACCCGATTTTTTACTCAACAGTACACCATCGCTTTTTTCTGCTTTTGGTACCATGCCTTTAAGTTCCATCAAAACCCAAGCTGGTGCTTTATCAAGCCACAATCCCTCACCCGTTTCCTTATGTATAAAATCAGGATACTTTGACTTCACCTGCATAAAAAAAGATACAAGAACTGCATGCCTCAGCATAACAAAATTATCAACTGATAAAAATAAAAATCACTCACATGTCCATTAAGTTTATCAGTCCGCTTATCCTTCCATTGATGTTGATTCTTAACAAGGTCAGTCCAAGAAATGTTCCCTGTAAAACTCAATACATACAACAGAAAGTGATGTTTGTATGCTTAGAAGGTTAAATTCAACAGTCTCAAACAATAATTACAGGCCCTTAACTATCAAATCAACCACCGGTCAAAGAGATGTAATTCCATACCCTTGACTGATTTATCAGTCAGTTCTACACGGTCTTTTTTCATTTCAGAGAATGTTTGATTTTGCACTTCAAATACCAAGCCTTCAAGTTTTGGCAGGACCCAACCTGGTGCACTACTGAGCCATAGCCCCTTCTTTGTATCCTTGTTTTCAAAATCTGGATATTTTGGATGCACCTGCATTGGATTGGATGTAATAATCATGGAAAAGGCAACTAAAAAGGAAAAACATCGTACACTGAGAAGAAGGATACCCTTCCATTGAGCTTATCCATCCGCATATCCCTCCAAGAATGTGGATTGATAATCAAGTCATCCCAGGAGACACTGTTCCCTGCAATACCCCATGGAACTGTGTGCAACCTTGATCGGTCTGAAAATGAATATAAAAAAAATTGTGTGTGTGTGTGTGTGTGTGTGTGTGTGTGTGAGAGAGAGAGAGAGAGAGAGAGAGAGAGAGAGAGAGGGGGGGGGGGGGGGGGGTGGGGAACTAGGCCTTAATATTTCCACCCATTAGTATTCACAATAATTCAGAAGCATGCATATCAGATCAAAATGAAACTAGTAAAGCTCTTCAATATGAAAGAAAAAGGCTAGTGGGTTTGGGATTTAAGTTCACAAATGGAGAATCCTTGATCATAAAAGCACCATGTAGATGAGCCTTCTTACAGTTACCAGTTACTACATGTATATTATTTAAGTCATTTGTGAAACGATAAACTATGTTCAACTTCAAATTCTCAGCCTCTTCAATAATAGTGGCAACGCATCCCACCATCTCCAAACTTACCGATTTGAATTTTCCACCAATCCATGACAAGTGACATTATCAAAAAAGTGGACATCCGGAAACCCAGAAACTTCTTCATAAGTGACTCAATGAATAATGATACCGCATAGGTCATCAAATTGTATGATAACCAGGAACAGTAAGTGACCAGGATTCCAAAAAAAAATTTCTTTTTTAAATAAAAAAAAAAAGTCAGGATAGACCCTCGGATACAACAGCCACTAGGGCACTCCTTGTCACAAAAGGGAAATTTAGAATAATTTCTACGGCAAAGGAAATTTAGGAAGAGAATCAAAGTTTCAGATGACAACAAAAAAACCCTATAACAATGCTTGTGCATTGCAAAACAATGCTAAAAATGCATATACTAAATAAAAACTGAGGGAAGAATCTCATGGTCCAATGCAAACTTTATACCGGCTATCTAAAATTCTCGTACAAGCATTTCAATTTGAACTCGCCATTCGATGAACCAATTATCAAGAGTGTCATAATGCACAAGCTTCATTAAGAATAACGGTCACCATCAACATGGGTAAACAAATAGAAAGCAATATAAACTGGAGACCAATCAACTGTGCAAGTTGCCAATAATACCTAAGCTTCCACCATGTTCATAATACCTAACAGTTATTTATTCATAATGAAAATAGACATACCATCTTTTTGGGCCTTCCTCGCTGTTTCTCGATTAGAGGTTAGGGATTCCAGTTTCATAATAACTGTATCTGGATCCGTTTCACTGACTGAATGTGAGTTCACCTTGGCTACAGAAGAACAAAATCAGGATATCAATCAAGAGAACACAAAGGAGATAATAAAAAGAAGTAATCAATAAAACCTCAAAATAACCTAAAATATAAAAATTAACTCATGAAACGTGCTTGAGATGGTATATCAAATCTCCGTAAGAAAACACGAATTCGACTTGATTTTAAGAGTCTCGATGAATTTGTTTTACCTGGATGTTGATCGGAGACTCCTTCACGTTCAGTGGATACTTGCCGGGGGATCTGCCTCGGCTCCGTCCAACCCCACGAAGGCTTCTGAGGTTCTTGAGCATGACGAACCATCGGATCGCCCAAATCGTCGAAATCAGAGGGTGGAGGTTCCTTGGTGCCTTTCTTGCGTCTGTTCACGGAAGTCGACATCGATTTCATTGAGGATCCCAAGGCGGGGAGGGCTTGGGACAGACATTTGTGGGTGTGCGAGGACGAGAGGGTCCTCAATAGTGCTCTCGACGGGTTCATTGAGGGTAGAGAGAGTGAGCTTCAAATGAACAAAGACTGGAATTTTAGGGTTTCGGACGCAAAAACCCTTCGTTAAATCGTGTCACGAACTCACGACGTTGGAGCGGGAAGGTTGGGTCGTCATGTTATGGCGGAACCACGTCGTTTCAGCTACCGAGCAACGATTAATTACACTTTTACGGTGAATGGTGTTTTGGTCATATGTGATGACCGAGATAACGAAAGATATAATGCCGGATCAACAGACAGAACACAGAGGGCGTGCGCGTTCCTTCGGGGAACGGGATCAGGTTAGTTCTAATGGACATCAATTTGATTGTCTAACGTGTTCATAACCGTTCGATTTTATAATTTTATTGTGATTGAGATAATTTGTAAGATTTCAAAGCTAAACATAAAACACAATTAAATTTGAAATATTCTTTTTTAGGATTGAGATAATTTGCCTGTTGCACCTAATCCAGTCCCTTGGGATGGGGTGGGGTCATGTGAAAGACTTCACCACCACCCATTTGGTAGCCCTTTATAAGAAGACCAAAATGATGCGGGATTTGGGGGCCACCCATTTGGTAGCCCTTTTTAAGAAGGCCAAAATGATGCAGGATTTGGGGCCGGATTGGTATCACTTGCATCTGGTTTTATCTATTCCCTCCAACCACCCTGCCCTCTCTTCCAAACCCTCCCCCGCTCACTTCGTGGGGATGGAGAAGTGATTGGGAGAGTAGTCACTCTACATCAATGTATATGATGACAATAATATTTGAAAGTGAAGTACCTACTGTATTTTTTAAAAGAATTAAAATTAACTTTCATACATTACAATAATATAATATAATAATAGAAGCAGCTGGAGACTACTCATGGGCTATAGACAGTGCTAAATAGCAGATTAAGTGTATCAGACGTCATTTGAAAAACATTAACTTTATCCTAATCATTCTTTGGGTTTAGAGGTTACAAATTTAGGCACTGGTACACTCAATTTTTTTTACAATTCAAAATACAATCTTATATACCTCATTAAAAATCCAATGAAACATATACACATAATGATGTATATAACTAATTAATTTTTTTTAACACTTATTAAAATAGGTTTATTCAATTCAATATAAAATGATATACATTTTTTTTATCACAACACATACCTCATTAAATAATGTTTATTATTTTTCAAAAAATGAAAACATGTAAATTTTGAGTTTTATATAAAAATGAGATCTTAACATTCCTACAAATTTTAATGGTTAACATTTTCCTACAAATTTTTATCATTTTACGTGATAAAAGGTCTTGTAATTTTATTTTTATTCACCTTCTCAAAATACATTTTAAAATATCTTTTTTTTTTCTATTTAAAATTTAAATGATTTTTTTTTCCAACAAGACAAACAGTTCCCTAACCACATCCACTTACCAAACCAGGCCTCAGAGTCCACACTGATGGTGAAGGCTACTGGAAAGCCAGATCAAGACTCTCACTATCTACAAATGGTGAAAAAAAAAAACTTTACTTCATGTTTTTCTCTAATCATCGACAGCTACCTCTTCTTTAGATTTCAAGGGGGTCAACTTTTGTAGAGCCCAAGAAGGTGTACGAACGCCAAGCCATAATCCCTGTCCATTGATTTTCTTGACAAAATCAGGATGTTTTGGTCCCACCTACAAATGCAAGAGCACGAAACAGGAAAACAAAATGGAGGAATCACTCATCATCTAAAGTTTCATTACAGAGGTGACTGAAATCTAGAGAAAATAAGCGGGAGAGGGGGTACCTTGGTCAATCGTCGGTCCACCCAATCATCTGGATTATTCACCAAGTCTCTCCAGGGTTCATCTTCTGCATCCAGAAGTAATGAAGACTGTTCAACATTGTAATCTTTACAAGAAAGAAATTATTTGCACATGAGAATCACAAGGAAAAGAAGAGACATTTAGGCTCGAAACTGCATACAAAAATAACAACATGAACCATTCGTTCAACAGCATCAATTAATGTAAGATCCTGTATCATGAAATATATAACATGATGTAATTTGAAACACAAATGCAGTGAAAATAGTTGGTTGTCCATATAGTAATGAATAAAAAGGGCATCCAATCTACTCTTGACAGATATAGTCACAGATGAAAAAAGGGTACTTCTAAATCAAAGAAGAAGAGTAGAGCATCAGTAAACAACACATTACTCCAAACTGCAATTTTAAGTCAGCTGAGCTTGAAATTCCAAAATTTACTATAAAAGGCCTATTTGATCAAAATATCAGTTCAGATCTTGAACACAACCGTGTATAAATAAGAACATGGATAGAGTACCAGAACCTCACATATAGAAGAAGAAATAAATTCCAGATATTGAAATATTTTAATGAAACAAGCTGATTGGCCAGGTCAATTTTCCTATGTATAAAAATCAATCGGCCAGGTTTAAATGTCAAGGGCCTAATAGAATGCTGCAGTGAAAAGTCCAAGAGTGTAATAATAACTAATAGAGTTCATCAATTATCAAGAAGGCAATGGACAAACAAGAACATGATGATGCTTCTTTAACCTCCTTTTCTCTTCTCTCTCTCTCTCTCTCTCTCTCTCTCTCTCTCTCTCTCTCTCTCTCTCTCTCTTTTGTTTTGTCAATACTCACCACCGCTTTTTCCTTCTTTCAGTCCGTGGTTCTCTTCATCAAACACCATACCTTCAACTTTTTCCAAAACCCATTCAGGAGCAACATTAAGCCGAGCAACATTAAGCCAAAGACCCTCACCAGTCTCTCTATTTTTAAAATCTGGGAAGTTTGACTTCACCTGTATAAGAAAGGGATGTATAAAGGGCATGGGAGTCATGATATAGAAGAAGAAAACAACCAAGGAAAGAAAAAGAATACCAGTCCATGGAGCTTGTGCATCCTCATATCCCTCCACTTGTGTGGACTTGCAAAAAGTTGCAACCATGGGTGCTGACATCCTGCAAACCTCGATAATGAATATGAGAGTGTTATTGCTCTTCAATACCATTAATAGCGGATTTAATGTCATGGATAGCATCTCCCAACTAGCATGCTTCTCTTCTCTCACCAGCTTCTTCTCCCAAGAGATAGATGCACATGACTGTGACTTGAGGTTCTTTCCATTCTCATTAAAATATAGCATTACCAATTAATTCAATGGAAAATATGTCTAAGAATAGAAATGGAAAATCTTTTGATATCTGACAATATTAAATACATTTTTAAGATAAGTGAGAGAATAACTAGCACGTTCATTTTTTTTTTGGTGATTAAGATTTGAGATTTCAAGGGCACAGATAGGAACTCTTGATTAAAAAATATAAAATAAAATTGTAGAGGACCTTTACAGTATCATAAAATGTTCCTACATATACCAAAGTTACAATTGCATCATACGTTTAGTTTCCCTTGCTGCACTTAACCGATGAGGAGATCCATGATTTAACAGCGCATACTAATGAGTGCAGTCCAAAACATATCAGTCTATGGAAGGGATAAACATAAAATAGTTATGTTAACCTTGACCAGGTTCCTCGGTCAGAGTTTCACTGTGACACTTTCCTTCCTTTGATCTTTGATTAACAAACGCCAATGCTTCAAGCTTTGGCAGAACCGAATCTGGTGCCCGATGAAGGTATAGCCCCTTGCGAGAATCCTTGTTTTTAAAATCTGGATAGCCTGCCATAATCTACATAATAAAGAGACGTGTTAACATCACAAATAAGGTAATAACATGTTAAGGATTAGCTTTGGGAGGTTCACCCTCCCAGAGACCTCTCATCTCCCTTCTTTTGCTTTTGCTTTTGCTTTGTTGTTATGAAGATTACTTGTCTCTTTCTGTTCGATGGGTAATTTTCCATTAACATAATTGCTCATATCCTCTTTTCCAAATATATATATATATATATATATATATATATATATATATATATTATTACGTGCGGCGAATGGCGGATGCGACCGCGACGTGGGCCGTTCGATCGCGGGTCCATCGCATCCAACGGTCGACGTGAATTGCACCCGACCGTCCGATGCGATGGACCCATGATCGACGGCCCGTGATCGCTGCCGCACCCGCCGTTCGCCGCACCTAATCAATTCCCTATATATATATATATATATATATATATATATATATATATATATATATATGTATGTATATAATAGAAACAATGTACCAAAGGAAAAGACCACCTTTCCATTGAGCTTATCTGTCCTATTATCCCACCGCTGCTGTGGATTAGTAACAGGTTCTGTCCAAGATGCATTGTGATCTGCAAAAATACTTACAACTTGGGAGTGAGAGGTTAATTTCTGAAGCAAGTTCAAAACAATTTAACATCATACTCACACAATGCATCAATCAACCAATTCCCTCAATGCTTAACATGTATTTCTGTTCCACAACAAAAAGTAGTGAGATATAAATTTTGATGATACCATACAAGATGTGAAGTGAAAGAGATTTGACAAGTTGGAGTGACAGTTCAAAGAGTTCTTGATCATGAAAATTTGTATCGGATGTGTATATCCATTGCAAAGGCACCAATTTTTCACATTACATCCATGTATATAATTCGCCGTAAGGCTGAGGCATCTACGTGTCACGATTTCACAAGATCATTGTCTTAGGCTATTTGGGGAACTTGGGTGTTAGGCAAAATGAACATGTAACATAAATAATGATCCCGAATCTCTTGTTGAAAAGGATGTCTAGCAATGAGTTCATGCCCACAACATGTCAGTCTATCGAAGGAATGTACGAAAAATTAGTTATGTTAACCTTGAGCAGATTTGTCAGTCGGCATTTCACTGTGAGATTTTCCTTCTTTTGGCCTTTGATCAACAAACTCCAGTCCTTCAAGCTTTGGCATAACCCATTCCGGTGCATAAATAAGCCATAGTGCCTTGCCAGAATCCTTGTTTACAAAATCTGGATAGTTTTCCCTAAACTACATAAGAAAGGGACATGTTACCTTCACAAATAAGTGTAAAATAGAAGAAAACAGTTCCATGAAGGAAAAGAAAACCTTTATAATGGTCTTATCCATCCGATAATCCCACCATTTCTGTGGATTAGCAACAAGGTCTCTCCAAGACGCATTGAAGTCTGCAAAGCTCCATACAAATTGTGTGTGTGTGTGAGAGAGAGAGAGAGAGAGAGTGAGAGAGGTTATTTCCCAAAGTAAGTTCTAAACAATGTAACATCACACAGTGCACAACCAACGATTTCCAGTAACGGTTGACATGTATTTCTGTCCTGAAAAAAAAAAGGGAAAAAAAAAAGGAGCAAGATCTTTAAAGGCACAATGGGGGAGTTCTTGAGGACAAAAAATCACAATCACATGTGTGTATACGGACTGAATCCATTGCAAAGACATCAGCTGTTCAGATGACCTCCATATGTGTGATTCCCTATAAGGCCACATCTACATCACATTTTTATAAGATCATCGTGCTCGGCAATTTGAAAAGATTTGGGTGCTTGATAAGCATGCTAAAATGAACACACAACACAAGAAAGTGGGAAGGTATAGTTTTTTTACTGAAGTTCCACCTTCGGGTTATAACAGATTGCTTTTGCCTGAAGCTATAGTAAAATTTAAGTACTTGTGAATCCTAAAATTATCAAACAGTGATATTATGTGAAATGTAATTCCATGCACATTCTCCAATTTGTCATGCTTCCACCATGATAATGACCTCCCAATTGCATCCATAATCCTCGATCAAATATTTCTTCAGCTGCTCGTTGTCATTAAGGTCTCCCCTGGATTACAACCCCCTCTAATTTCCCTGTTTCACCAAATTACAGCTGTTGGCAATGATTATAAAGTAGCAAGGAAACTTGCTGATTAGTGCAGCTTTAAGGCCTGATGGGCATCCTTTTTTTTTTGAAAAGATTAAGGAACTGTCTTATTAATTATTCTTAAAAGTGCCCCTGAACACCCAGATAAACGTCATTACCAAATGTTTACTCAGTAATTATATGATAATAGAGGTTATGTAGTGGGCATACCCAAACTATTCAAGTGATTTACACCATTGAAAATTCCCCATGCATACTCAAAATCTTTCAAGTATGTGTCTCTCAGATCTCATCACTTGAATATTGTGAATCATTCATACTCTATATCAGATAAAATTTATGAAACAATAGCAAGTGAGCCCAGTCACCAAAGAGTTATAAAACATTCTTTACTATGATGATTACAAGAAAGTGGATACAAAATATTCTAGACGACAGTTCTTCTTGTCAAGTTTGACTGGTGCAGAAATAATTATAAAGTAAAATAATTTATAAAAGATATTCTCTCTAGATTGAAGAGTAGATACATTTATCATATCCATCTATGAAGCTGATAGGAGATACAGATATCACATAAGCAGTGATAACTGATAAATTATCCATTCATAAGTTGTCAATTTACAATTACATATCACATCAGAGAAGCCGAATTTACCTTGATTATTTTTAGTCGCTTTACTTGACTCTTTCTTCATCGTCCCGTACTTCTTAACAAAATTTAAACTCTGCACCACAACCTACAATATCCCCACGTTGCACGTCAAATTCATAAATATCTACACATTACATACCAGTTCCAGAGGAGAACATTAAATTCTAATGATGCAACCCACAAAACATGAGCAATCAACTTATAACTAACATTTAAGTATTTAACAAGGCAAAAAGTCTCGATGACGCATTTGAAAAGATAATGAAACATCACTGTGCAAACTTGAATATGAAAACAGCAAATCCAGAGAATCATGAATCTTCAACCACCCCACCCCCCAAACAACCAATCTATCCCAATAAGCTTATGTCACGCCCCAAAAGGGACCAAGAGAACTGCAATAATGATGTCAGATCATAATATCTCTGCCTTTTCATGATTGAAATGCCGGATGTAAACCCACAAAGCATGTCATTGAGACTGAAAACATATGTGAACTTTCACATGAAAAAATTGGTCTCAATAATCTCGATAGATACCTTCACATATGTTTTCGCATTACCAATGGAGAATGGCGTGGCCTCTCCACTCAGTTTCCCGGTCACGTAAACAAGATCATTTTCCTTCAAATGAAAAGCGGCTGTCTCAGCCAGCTCGCCTTGGAAGGTTATCGGAATCCTGGACACATAAAAAAAACCTCAACACGCACAGATTAAGAAGGCTAGAACCTTTAACGAAAGGGGGGTTGAAACGGACCGAAAGTGGGGAAGATAAAGATCGTCCGTTTTGCGATGGGTGAGGACGGTGGAGGCGCTGCAGGTGCCGTCATCGGACGAGACCATCTCGACCGGGCGTTCGATGACCCCCACAAGCTGCACCGAATTGGCGATCTTCGTCTGGTACGGGATCTCGCTCGGCCTCCGCCACTCCGTCGGTCCCGGGGACACGTTGTGCGTCGGATGATCCGCCGGTTCATCGGGACCGGACGGTCGATGCTTATTCCCCCAGGTTGCGATCCCTTTCAGGGATGATCGACCGGCGGGGAGGAGTCTTGGGAGGCGATTGTGGTTCGGAGAGGAGAAGATGGTCCTCGATTTGGTCCTCGATTTGGTTACCCTCCACAGATTCATGGAGGGCGAGGCCAAAACCCTAGTTTTTTGTTTTTTTACGAATTGAAGCGGGAAAGGAAGAGGAGGTTTTACGACAAAGAAGAATGTCGTGGGTCGCGAATGGTTTTTTTTTCCGTATAAAGTTTACAAAAGAATCGGTTAAATAGAGAGCCCGGCCCGGCCCGGCCGTTCACATCGTGTCGGCACGGAACGACTCGTGGAGATGATGTCCGGTCCGGCCCGGTTTTCTGGCCCGCGTGTCTTCAGGTAGTCATGAATAACTCTGTCATTAATTTTGAATATAAAATGCGGTGGATCCTATCTTAGTAATATCCATAAGATCTTGATTACAAAGTGATCACATGTTAAGAGGGATAATAATATCTTCACCGTATCATCTCTAATATTTTAATTTTTGTTCCTATTTAATGTTTTATTTGATCATTCGAATAAGAGTATGTATTTTATAGGTGTCAATTAAAAAAAAATTACACGTGACTGATGAATTTAATGATAGGTGCTCATCATAGTGACATAGCTTGTAGTCTTGAGTCAGAGATTCGTTTTGTTTTTCTCTTTTGAGCACGAATGATTGTATATATTAGAGCACAAGTTTGTTATAAAGCAAAGGCCATCATACACTGACATTTTGTAGTCTTTTTTGTAGTACTAAATTATTAATATACTATATATTTTTCTAGTAGAAAAAATGTCAAGTGGAGGCATTTGATTAATTCGAATATAAATTTCAGGTTTTGCAAATCTGTGACAAAGTTGATATTGCAAAAGTTATAGTAAGAATAATTCTCTTTTATGAGGTGGATGGTTAATGGTTATTAATTGGACATTCTAATTGTTCAACTCATCTATGACTGTCAGATCTAAAATATTCATTAAATTCTATTTTTATTTTTAAAATATCAAAAATCCGAATCACAGTGACTTGTAACATTCTTATCTTACTGTAATAAAATCTAACTGTCACAAACAAATTTATCAAATAAATTTGTGTAGAATACTTGAGAGGGAGCTTTTGATTGGTTCAACACTTACAACCACAAAGGGAAGTGGGCCGGATCGAAACAGGATACGCCCTGACCCGATTACGAGCCCCATGAAATAACGGCTTTTCCGGTTTGACCTGGTCCCACATCGTTGTCGGTTGGTTGCGGTTATATACAGCTCCCGCCAGAAAACGTGGCACCACCTATTACAACTCCACCTCTCCTTCCCCCCCACAACCTCCTCTGTTTTAATATTCTTCATCATTTCAAATACAATAATCAATGATGAACAGAACAACCTCTCATGAATCCTTCTATGCTTCCTTGTTATAAGGTACCCAAAATTTCTTTCCATTAAATCTCATACTATTGTCTTTTCATGTTTTGAACATACATTGTCTCTCCCCTACAGAGATTCTATTTCTACATACATCCTCTGCAAATACACGACCTCTACATGGCAACAAAAACAGAGGAGCCCAAGCAGAGGAGCAAACTAGCTCCATCAAAGCCCGAAGGAGACTCGTCGGTCCCATCGGAGAAGCCGAAGAAGCCTGGGTACCTGAAGCCGACGATCAACTCGTGCCGCGAAGTCTGCAAGCATAACAAGAACCCGGTCGCCTCGGGCTCCGCCGCGATGAAACAACGCCTCCTCCACAGCAAAAAATCGACGGACAAGTCCCCGCCGCCGCCGCAGACGCTGAAGACGCCCATCTCGCATGTGATGAGGGAGAAGGCGGTGGGACCCACATCGCCGACCGCGAAGAGCATCATCGCCTCTTCGAGGGCGTTGAAGACGTCGAGGAGCGGCAGAGCCCAGACTCTGAAGGGCAAACCAAAGATCGCGCAAACAAGCGTGACTGAAGAAGAAGTGAAAGAACCGACGGCGTCGGTCGTGGAGACAACCGAAGCCACTCCTGCGCGAACAGAGTCCGAAACAGAGGTTTCGGAGGCGGGCGTAGCAGAACAAGCGACACCCACACCGGAAGAGCCCAAGATTTCATCCCCAACAGCAAAAGAAGCCGAAGAAGTTGAGGAAGCGAAGCCGCCCACGAATATAGAAGAGACCCAAAGTGAAGAAACCAAAGTTGGGAAGGCAGAGGAGGCGACGGTGGTTGAAGAAGAGAATGTTGAAGAGCCCATAGTGAAGGAGGAGACGGCGGTGGTGGTGCAGAAGAGGGAGGGGAAGAAGGAGGCGCGGCAGGCGTATAATGAGGTGATAGAAGAGACGGCGAGTAGGCTTGTAGGGAAGAGAAAGAGCAAGGTGAAGGCACTTGTTGGGGCTTTTGAGACAGTGATTTCATTGCAGGAGGTGGAGGGAGGAGGCCAAGGACAGGCGAAGGAGGAGGAGGAGAGGGGTTGCGGTGGGGCTTGATGTGCTGCTGTTGTTTGAACGTGTTGCCTTGTATGTGGTGTATGACTGCAGTATGAAAGAATGTAACAACATTTCTTCTTTTTTGTTTTATAATGTTCTAATCAGCCTATTTTTATTGTCTCCCTTTCCCACTACCCAGAATCTTGATAGGACGACAGAGACCCGTCACGCATTACATTTTCAAATCCTTTAAAACAACAACTTTCTTCTAAGCAGCCCATAGTGTAGTATATACCGCCTCATTATAATGGATATTGTACTATCATAGTATATATCGCAATCCGTTTTTTTTATATTTTCACTATGAAAGAAATACACTAATGCATTTCAATATATACTTTATTACATATAATAGTATGTACTTCAAAGGGTGAGTGTATAATTTTATATTTAAAAAAATGGGATCGACTGGGGCTATAATAAGGGCTACGTATATCTTTTTCCTTTTTAATGCATAGATAGGTATATATATGTGTGTGCTATTATTTGAGGAGAATGTGTTATGGCAAAAATTCTCTTGGATGGGCGTTTGCAAAAATTAAATTTGCGAACGCAGACTAAATTCTTACTAATAAGAGAGTATCGAAAATTGATTGACCATTTCACATCAGTATGCACTGACAGTGAATTTATTGTTTTTTATAGACTCTTAGCTGTAAGGGTCTATACCTGCAAAAATGAAAAAAAAACGCAAATGTCTGTCAATGCTCGTTTGAATAGCGATGTAAGTTATTCTGAGATAGATAATTATTTTAACATAAATAATGAATAATCAATTTTTATATTTTTATTGTATTTTTAGTTATTCTTGTAGGGAAAAAATAATAAATTTCTTGTTGTTTGGTTTAAACATTAATAATTTGTTGATAAAAGATGTTAAGATGTTGATAAATATTTATGAAAAATAAAAAGATGTAAATCTCTGATTTATAAAAGACGATGAAAGTTAATTTTGTATGTGAACCCCTTTATACTAGGGGAAATAGAAAATATAATTTCAAAGAGAATTTGAAATACAATTATCAATTTATTTTCACATTTTCTAACATATATATATACATATATATGTATATATATACGTATATATATATACATATATACATATACATATATATATATATATATATATAGGGAAGTGATTACGTGCGGTCGTGCGGTCGGTGCGTCCGCGATCACGGGCCGTCGATCACGGGTCCATCGCATCGGACGGTCGGGTGCGAATCACGTCGACCGTTGGATGCGATGGACCCGCGATCGAACGGCCCACGACCGCGACCGCACGACCGCATATTATCATCGGCGTATATATATATATATATATATATATATATATATATATATATATATATATATATATATATATATATCCATTGCAAATAAACAGATTTTTAAATTTAGTTACACCTATCCCACTTTATTCACCTATGTGTTCCACTAGCCAAATAAGGACTTAAGCGGGCGTTTGGTTTAGCGGATTGTTGATTTTAAGTATTGATTTATAAATGCAAATAATATAAGTGATGATATTTAAAATGAAAAACTGTTTGGTTCAACAAGATAAACAAATTCTTATTTATAGTGTTTATAGAAGAGTATTTATGTCCATTTTATGAGGAAAAAATTATTAATATTGGTTCATTTTTTAAAAATGAAAAGATTGAGGGCAAAATGGTCTTCAAACAACCAATAAGTAAAATACTTTTTAAATAAGCGTCAAATTGTTTATTTATTTTAAAAAAAATGTACTCATCAATATGTACTTAAAACAAACACTCCAATAAAAAAATAAATGCTTATTTTAAATGATAAGTCAAATAAAATTTTCCAACAAACCCAACGCCCTTTAGAATATATAAATTTATTTTTACATGTTATATTATATGGAAATATACACCTTGAAGAAAATCATGTGAGCCACACAAGTGAACTGCCCTAACATCATCCAAGTATGTATACCGTAGGACTAAAAACCATAAATAAAAACCTAAGGCCTAGTTTGACATGAAGATAAGGGGTTGGAATAAGAAAAAAATTGAGTTAAATCATTTATTATCTCATATAACATAAAGAAAGAGATAAAATATGGACAATTGTCCACATTTTAAGTTAAAAAATGGTTATAGCAGTATCCGCTATTTTTATTTAATTTGAAATTTTTAGCCCATGAATCCACAATAAGACTTAATCCAGGGTATTCAGTTATATCAACATAAGTGGATTTGGCAGTGAAATAAGTGATTTTATATTTAGTTGTGTTTTAAATTATTATTACTGGAAAACATAATAATAAAGTTTTTATCGTTTAAATAAAATGTGAATAAAGTGTGAATAATGATCTATTGAATGTGAAAAAATGATTTTAATTGATTTGCCAGATGATTTATAGGAGATTATGACAATTGATTTATTAGTGGACATACATATTTTTTAGGTGGAATAACCTAGAATAACTTTAATTCTATTTCATGGAATCCATATACCGGTTTATTCGGACATATGTTATCACTTATCAGAGAGTATTCGCTATATCAAAACACTAAAAATTATTTTTTTCTGCTTTATTCTAAGTTATTATGTGGCCCGTATCTAAACAGAGACTAAAAATAAAAAGGACAAAATCGATAGTTAACTCTGTTAAAAGTGAATTACATCGGTTTTAATATCTATAAAATTAAAAAATCACCAAGTTTTAAAGTTCATATATTATTAAAAAAATATCATTTCAATCATAATACATGGGAATTTATTAACATGAGAATTTAAAAAAAGACATGAACATTTTTATTATGAGATAGGCTAAATTAAATTTTTCATATTTTATAAATACCTATTTAAATGTATTTATTAGAATAATTTTATTCAATGACTAAATCTATTAACCAAATATATTTTTTAACAACCTGTAACAATTTTTCTATTTTAAATTAACTAAAATCTAATTAGTTAACTTTCTATAGAGTTATATCAAAATTTTCCAAATAAAAAAAGTTTGATATTTTACCATATTTTATCTTTCTCAATTTGTTATATAATCTTACTTGTAATTTTAAAATAATTATTTATGATGTGTATTAAAAAAATTGATTAAAAAAATAATCAAATATATATGTAATGGAAGTCATGAACCATGTACTTTATGCATTTTGAGTTTTTTTATGCAACAAATTGAATTTTTTTAAAAGAATGTAATTTATAGAATGTTATAATTTATTATTTAATTTTATTATTATATTAATTTATAGAAACCAAACATTTTAAACGGGATTATGTGAGGCAAATATAGATTTCAAGATACAAAATTCAAAATGTAATGAATATGGATTTCAAATGGTAAAACTCAATGTGGGGTGAGTACAAAGTCCAATGAATTTTTTTAAGGTACCGTTTGAACAGGCGGGACGCTGTGTCAGTGGAAGCATAAACGCGATTGCAAAGTGCTGAAAAAACGAGCAACAAATAAACATTGACTACACAAACTCAGAGCAAACGCGGAAACTACAAATTCCATTTGTTTGACCGTCTACATCTGCGGGAATCCGTCATCACCAACACGAGTGGGACGCGAATTCAAATGGTACATAAAACTAGTTGAGTTTAGATTATATTAAACCACACTCTATGCGATCCGTTGTCATCCCCGCTACCACTAAGGTAGCATTTGATAAAATTGATTATCGTTGGATTTAAAACTGATTCTATATGAAACTGTCTCTCTAATTTTCTCAGATCAGGGGTTTTTAGTATTATTTGCTTGAAATTTGTTTGCAAAAAACTATCATTACAAAAACTGTTTGATTACACAATTACATAATCAACATTTTACAATCACAAATGCTGTTAAACCGTACAACCAAACGCTACCTAAACCAGATATATAAAACCAACTCCCATCAGATTATACATCCCAAAATCCCAACCCCTAGAATAGAATAAATAAATTAAAAACAAAAACTAAATCAAAATCAAAATAAAAATCAGTCACAAATATATAGCTGGTTCAAATTTGCGAAGGCGTCGACAAGGACCAAAACCCAGCAATCGTGTACCAGCAGTATTTAGGCACTGTGCAAAAGGTAGCTTTTTATTGTAACAAAAAAAGCCCCCGTTTCTTAATGAATGCCGTCCCCATTTTTATTTTTATTTTTATTTTTATTTTTTCGAAAACCAAAATCACAATCAAAACCATCTAAAAAACACAGATCTACCAAACAAACAAACAACAGAAAATAAAACAATAGATGATGTGGCCAGGCAATTGTGGCACGGATCGTAAGACGAGATCTCGTGCAATCTTTCACTGCCCCTTTTGATCTCGGCTCCAAGCGGCAGTCGGGTCACCATTATTTACGGCGCCTGCTGTTGACTCAGATATGGAGCCTTTCATAATTTTTTGTAGTTTTGAAAAAGAAAAAACTTACATAGATCGAAATCGAAATTAAAATATTTTGAATAAAGAACACAAAAAGGAGAGAAGGGAACCGTGGAGGCGGAAACACAAACCTAAGATTTGAGGGAAAGGGAAGCTAGGGTTTTCACTGCAAAGATGGGGTTGTGTTTATATAGTGGGTTTCGGCGAATGGGGATTGTCCACGTGCAGCAAATCCAATGGTTTGTGTGGGAGCGTATAGGATTGATCAAGGATCGTCTATACTAGATGAAAGTACACCAATCAGACGGCGAAATTCAGAAGGGTTTGGGTTCACTGATTCATTTGACACTTTCATTTGACAAAAAGCACAGGCATCGTAGGACTGGTAAACGAACCAAGCCGCTCTGGCTCGGCTCGGTTTGAACTCGTTTAGGCTCGTTCATTTAGATAAATGAGCGAGCTTGAACAAGTTTTAAAGCTCGGTCAGGCTCGTGACCTGGATCAAGCTTCATTTTATGTTCAAATTCGACTCGTTTGTGTTATTAAAACTTAGTTGAAGTTTAACTAAACTCCTTTACAAAATCAGAATATTAAATTAATACAAAGTTATGGTCGTTTAAGCTCATTAACTTGGGTCATTTATGCTAAAATTTTGTTTTCAATCCCTAAAAACCCTAAAATGAAGAAAAATGCTAGGCTCGACTAGTCTCGTTTATAAACGAGCCGAGCTTGAACATGTCAAAGTTCGGCTCGTTCGGCTCGTTTACCACCCCTACAGGCATGTTATCAAATGTTTTTTTTTTAAATTAATTAAAAATTTATTTATAACTTTTAATATAAAAATATTATTTTTTAAAAAACATGAAAAATACATTTCCTAAAAGTCAAGTTTATTTAAATCATTTTATTCAAAATCATATTTTTTAATCGCATGATCAATCATGTCTATTTATTCAAAAATTAAAATTCCAAATCACATTTTAATATATTATAAATATATTTTAATATTAAAATTGAATAAATCATACGAGTATATTCAAATTAAAAGAAATTTGTCATACTATTATAGTATGATATAAAAAAAACATAATTACATGACATACAAATTTATTATCATATATGTTAAATAGAATAAACTTTTTAGATTGTTCAACATTCTATAAATAATTAGTGTATATTGTATTTATTATTATATCAATCTCCTCTCTTGGATGAGGCCGTGAGGGGAGATTGCATATGTATATTGGATCTCCCATTTGGTTATATATCTCTTCTAACCAAGAGTTTGGGCTTGTGGACTTTTCTTTATTATCTTTGTTTTGAGTATACTTCAATATTATTTTCTCTTCCTTCTTTCAGAATTTATAATTCAAAGTTAGCAATGACAAGTAACAAACATCTACCTTTTCTGTAAAAAAAATAAAAATTATAAAAAAAAAAAATATTTGACATCATTTCTCTCGCTTTAATTTATTAATAAATATTCATGCAGTCTCACCTTAATGGCTTAATCACATCTACATTTATGTTTATTCTCCCATATGAAAGCATACAGTTTAGATTCTCTATGTGAGTTATTCAAATCTCTGTGCCCCCGTCAAACCCACACTTTTAAGTTGCACATATAAACAATATCCTATTTTTATTGTATGTGATATTTTCAGAACTAACATACATGTTTCTCTCTTAAATTATAAGCACATACTTACGTGCCACAATATAATGGAAGCCACAGAAATATCAGCAGGTTTTATACAGAGCTTTTCGCTTAAAACAAATTTTGAAAAACCTTTCCCAGAAGCATACTTTGCTAAATTCATGAAAACTATTTTTTTAACTAAAAGCTGCTTTTTGTTTTCTACAAAAAACCTGAGACCACAGGACATTTGAAAATAAATTTGGAATAAAAGTATGATTCCTACAAGAACTAAAAAATCTCCAAAAATTGTATGAACCCATTTCACCTGAGGACCAAGATGCATGACGCAGCCATTCCTATGTTACACTATTAGTAAAAAGTTCATAATTGAAGAAGGTGATTCGACAAATAGCACTGACCAAATCTGTGTTGATGAACCGAATAATAGATAATAGATTTTCTCCTCTTCCACAGACTTATGCAGCAGAATAGGACTTCAGATAAACAAAGCAGTAGTGAAGACAAGATCCTGAAAGGCTGAAACATGAATCATGGTATCTTCTATCATGTTCTCCATAAACTTTCAGAAACCTCAAGGAATCCATCACTATGAATCACCTGCATCATGACAGCATTAGTCTCAATCAATAAAAGTATCAACTGGTTGTCAAAATTAAGTGGTTGACAATCGTGCCAAATCCTCACATGAAGCAAATGATTCTTTGATTTAGGTGCAGGATGGAAGGGACATTAAAAGCGCAAGGGAGATGGTGGGAAACTACAAACCAAATGTTTCTTTGATTCTACATTTTTTTTCACAACATATAGCTACAAGTTTTCCAAGCATTGATCATGGAATCAAATTTCCATGTTGATACAAGTTAGCACGGTACCAATTGCATGCACTTTCACCCTCTGGGCACCTATATTTCAATTTAAGAACATCAAAATGCAACGCAATAGAAGTTCCAGAAGCAAATTCAGATAAACACAGGCACTCAGCAATCGTCCTGACAACAAATACAGCAAAAATGACTCTGGATTAGAAGTTACCTGTCAATTGATGAATCATTGGGAGGATAGATTCACAATTTGAGACAAGGCACTTGTTCTCTAAGCTGCAAATGGAAGAACATATAAAACAGTTTGGTTGCTAAGTAGCAAAACATAAACCGCCTTTCTATTAGAAATCATGTCAATGAGTGTTGATCAAGTTAAAACAATTTTTTTAAACTCATCTAACTTAATGAGGTATTCAAAGAACCAAACCGATGAACTAACAAGCAAAATCATAACACTTTTGGTGTATAAGACTTGATCCAATTAATAACAAAATACTAAAACAACAATGATGAATGATCCATACACATAATGAGCAGCTGAGCAACATCATCATCAATAACAATAATAATCATAATTATGATAGGAGCATTAAAACTCATATCCTACGCTCTCTTAATTGATCCTGAACAAATTATGAATTAAGAAAATTATTTAATGAGACCAAGATGTCCAAGGATGGTCTACACAGCAGAAATATACTGCAAAATCTTAAATGTAGGAAAGGTTAAACATCATTTCTTTCTTATAAGGCCACGAGTGCCATCAATGCAGATGTATAAAAATTGTCTATTGGAATAAAAAAAATTAAATTGGAGAATGAACTTTTTAATTGGAACTTTTAAAAACCCAAACCACTTCTTGACAGGTTAGAAGAGGCACACCCTCTTCACTAGGGGCCTAGATTCAAGTCTTGCTCCTGCTGATAAGAGAATATTTGACTAGGAAAAAATATTAAAAAAAGAGAAAAAAAGAACTTACCAATAAATAAATAAAACATTAGTCTAAAAATGACACAAATTACTACAAGAGGGTATCTGAACTTATGTCGTTGAAAGTCACCACAACCACAATTAAAATGTTACTCATATACACTGATATCATAGCATAATTAGCATTTGTTATGATATACCAAGCAACAGTTAGCCTCTGGTAGCACAACTGGAAGAACACACGCTCCAGTGAACAATGATATTGCTTCTTCAATTGTGGTAGAACAAGTTATAACAGAGATGACTTTAATAATAGTCTGCAAAAAATGCAACAACAAATTCATAAATAAGATAATTTGCCACCAGAAGTGAAGTTGTTCAGTCATGTGCCACGCAGAAATCAGGATGTGGAACAACACTAGAGCACATGTTGAATCGATCTGTCCTGAAAAAAAATAGTATTGTTTTTACGGCATGGCTGAGTGATCTGAAATAAGAAGCAAAAAGAAATATAAATAGGGTTGAATCCTATATGGGAAATTTTATGGAAATATAGATAGGACTGAGAAGTAAATCCCTGACAAGTTTCAACAAGCTAGAGAGAATTTTCTACTATCAATGAGCAGTCTAGAAGGAGCTATTTTTACTACTTACTGAAATTTTATACTACAAAGAATGTATGAATGTAAACTCTGACTCAAAACAGTTTTTCTGTGTTAATGAGATTCAATAATAGTTCTCTCATAGAGTTTTATTTACCATGGATAACAATATATGAAACTCAACGTTAATCAACATACTTGATAGATATTAGAGCAATGCTAAACAAATAATTTTGTAGACTGCTTTGTAGCACAGTTGCAATGGGGCTCCACCTCAGCCATGTGATTAAATTCCATGGAAAAGTAGAATTCCAAAGACCATTGTGATGGTGCCATGTCATCGCATTCTACAGAAAAAAAAAACTGTTTATTAAGCAATTTTCACAATATTAAGGAAGGATACAATATGTGAAAAACAATTCAGAATGAAAGAGACATTTTTCATTTACTCAATCCATCTTACCTAGAAATCTGTGCATCATATATAGATCTGTACTTTGTCATCTTCATCTCATGCTGTTTGCCATCAACCTAGCTGAACATCACAGATAGACAAATGCAAATCATTATAAAAAAATGTATCAAGTTTTCAAATTAGAGTAACCGTTGCAGCCGTCAAAAGTTCCAAATTTTAAGGAAATGCTTAATGTATAAAGAAGTATATAAGTCAACTGTTCTTAACATTCAAATCATCTGGATAACTCATGGCACAATCCTTTAAGAGAAAGACAATGGACTTTGACATCATTACTTTTAATTTGGGACATTTCAAGTCCCATCGCCATCCTGGCAAGTTCTTGTCTCAGAATATCACAGAAGCAGTACTGAAGCCATCAAAACTGTACTTCAAAATCATAGTAAAGATATCATATGATGGTTTCATCTAAAAAGGATCAATACATAACTGCCTCAGAGAAGAGGATATTGCAGCATTCACGGAATATCCACGTATGATGTACAGTCAATGTCTTGGAGAGAGATTCTGCCCAAGAATAAATCACTAACATGTCTAGAACAGAGTGGAAGACACTTGTGGTTCAGACTATTGTGAATGACACCCATTCCTTTCACCCATTTCTTTTCATTCAGTGGATCAACATTAAGATGGTTCTGCAGTAAACGGACTCGGTAGATATGAGTATCTTCTCTGTCACAAAAATGAGCCACACAACTACCTGATGGCACATCAAATGCAAGCCTAAGCAATGCCAAGCATAGGACGCCATCAACAGGCATTGGATCCGAGAGATTTCTATCACCCATCATTTTGATTTCCCTTTCAGTGGGGAAGTGGACTTCGTCAACCTTTCCATTGGAAACTTTCAGATGTTTTGTATAATGCTTGATGGCCTCCCGCTTGGTTGATTCATGCTTTTCTGCTAATGTTAATATACAGGAGAACCGCAAGTGGTAGTTAACGATTGTCTTGACCATTTTGAAGTTGTGGCAACAACAAAAGAAGTCAAGCCATCTCTTCCCAACCCCAGCATACCACTTTACAATTTCAGCATCTTCCAGGCAACAGAGTAGTTCTATCGGACGTGGGCGCCCCATAGAATTAGTAAATCCAGCCATCCTCACCGCCTCTCTCACTAGCCTAATCGGCGCATCAACTTTCATGCACAGTTTTGTCAAATCCTCCACTGTCCTCTCTTCATATCTCCTCCTATCCTCTTGCTCACCATCACTATCATCACCATCAGTTTCTTCCACCTCGTCTCCTCTGTTTCCTTCAATTATATTTTCTTCCTCAAATATCTTATTAGGTCTGCCGGGCATCAGATACTTGTCAACATTCTCTTGAAATCTGTCATAAGCTTCAACAAGCTCTCCAGGCAACTGATCCCTAATCCTTTTAAGGGACAAGAAATCCCCAGAAGTGAGCTTCCGATGCCATCTCCAACACTCCTCCTGAGACCCAAAGAATTCCCGCACAGTCTCCCCTGCCCATTCCCTGAAGATATCCCTGACCTCATCTTCGATATTGTATTCAAACTCAAACTTCTTTCCTCTCTTCAACTTCTTGAAGAGGTTATTAAATATTTTCAACCCCAATTTCTTCCTTATAGTTTCACGGGCATTCTTCAACTCCAAGGCCCTCATCTCCCGCTGTCTGAGGTACTTTTTACGTGCTCTAGTTGCCTTTTCTGACATCAACGGCCGCAACACCGATGGTGTAACTGCCCGAAGCACCATCCCAATGAATTCCATTTTCTCAGACACTGCACTATGTATCGCAGTCTCGGACTTGTCCACGTTCACACCCAAATTCCCCTCCAAATAATCAACAACCCGATCTTTCAAATTTAAGGCCAGTTTTTTAGACCCCGAAGTGATCACCAAAATCTCATCAAGATATCTCACTGCATAAACCTTCACCGGCTTATAAAAAACCCTACCCGTATCTGTAATCTCTTCCCTGCCATACCTCGGATTACTCCTACCAATCTCCAACCGAAGATCTTGAATTTCCCGATCCAGACCATGAAAATAAACATTCACAAGCATCGAATCCAAACAGCTCTCCTGAGGGAACCCCCTCCCCATACAAAATCCCCCAAACTCAAACCGAACAACTCCAGAATCGAAAAATCCGACAATCAGGTCAAGCAAAATCCGATCATCGACCTTCTCTGCAAACACCTCCATCAATTTCTCAACATGCCGCGGACCAAACCGTCCACGACAGAGACCGACACGGAACCACCAATTAGGGTTTTCAACGGACGACTTGAGATACCTTATCGCGGTGTGCCGTCCCATACCGACCCTGCCGCCATACGAGAGTGTCACAAACCGCTTATCATAAATAACCTCCAGAGCCATCCGTACCGCCTCCATCACCACCTTGAGCTTCAGATCGGCGACGATCAACGGCTCCCCCTTCCTCCCGAAAGGCCTCATCTCCACGCACCGCGCCCGGACGTCGAACCGGTCCTCCTTGAGCTCAAGAGACAGTTCATCGATCGAGAGCCGGTCACACGCCGACCGAGTTTCGAAGGCCGCGGGATCGCCGCCGCCGTGGCTGCGGGAGAAGAGGTTCCGGCAGGCGGAGAGGAGGACGGGAGGAGAGGAGACGACGTCGCGGACGATGTCCCGGAACCTGTGGCGCTCGTACTTGTTCAAGATTAGGGTTTCGAGTTCGGATTTGGAGATCGGATTCGGGGGTGGTTGCGAGGGCTCGTCGGAGAGAGAGGGAGAGGCCGATGCGGATTGGGAGCGGAGGGAGGAGAGGATTTGCGAAACCCTTACGGGATTTGATGCGTGTCTCCTCAGATTTGAAAGCATCGAAGATCACAGGGCGGGAGAGATGGAGGGTTTGGGAGGATTTTATGGGGGAGGGCTTTGGTTTGTCGAGGAGAAATGTTTGTGGTTGATCCTGACCGTCGCCTAGGTGTGGGGTTGGGACGTATTGGACGGTGGATCTGTGAGGTTCGGCATTCGAACGTTGGGTTTGGTTGGGCAATCGTTTATTTATGGGCCAGTGTTTGGTTGGGCTGTTTGGCTGCTAATGTTTCATGGGAGGAAAATGTTTGGTTGGGCTGTTGGGCTATTTTATGGGAGGAAAATGTTTTTTTTTTTTTTAAAGAAAAAGATAAATCTTGTTGCTGTGACTTATATCAATAAATTGTATAAATGTTTAAGAGGTTAATACATACAGAAAATAAAATATATGAGACTAAAAATTGGGCTAATGAATATGTCTAGTAGTGCTTAGAATGTTGGAAAATGTTATACTCAAACTAAATATGTTTTTATTTATTTTTAGATGATAAACATCGTTGCATTTCGAATTGAATTAAGACATTTTTAGTAAGTGTAAGAAAATAATTAATGAAGTATATACAACGTCTGACTAGATATATGTTTCACTAGATTTTTAATTATGTATATAAGACTGTATTTTGAGCTAAAGAAAAAAACTGAGTGTAACATTACTCCAGAATGTTATGTTCAGCCATGTTTTCAACCTTTTGATTTTTACAATAATAATATACATAATTTATTTATTGATGTATATATTTTTATAGAAAATGAATGATGTATCTGAAAATTATTGCGTGCGGCGAACGGCAGGTGCGGCTGCGACGTGGGCCGTTCGATCGCGGGTCCATCGCATCCAACGGTCGACGTGAATCGCACCCGACCGTCCGATGCGATGGACCCGTGATCGACGGCCCGTGATCGCTGCCGCACCCGCCGTTCGCCGCATCCAGTAATATCCCATGATGTATCTTGTTACAATAATTATTAGGCGCTGATAACCTCCGTAATACTTCGCATCTCGCATCATTCTTTCATCAACAAAGAATTCGGTAAATTTTTGTATTCTTGTAGACTCTTTACAAATCGACCCCAGGTTCTATCAATTTTACAAAAAGGCCCTTATCACTATTACAAATAAGTCCCTGTTATTTATACCCATGTCCTGATAATTTTGACTTTTTGCTGGGTTATTTTTAGATCAGCCCCCAGATTCTACTAGTTTCACAATCAGACTCTATTACAGATCCCTAATTCAGATTTCTATATTTATAATCAGGTCTCTCATCTAAAAACATGAGATCTTAAACTTCAAATTTCATGAAATTTCATCAATGATTTTTATCTCTCCTTTTCGCAGACGCCCAAGTATTATATTTGTCAGTTTTAATTATTTGATCTTTTTTTTATCTCTAGTTGTTATTATTAACTAGATTTTCTTTTTGGGTGGGGTGTGTGACTTTGGTTAGATTAATTTCTTGTTTGGAAAAATCATGCTTTTGATTTTGAATTTTTTTCTTGATTGATTTTGTGACGAAATTGCAGTATCATTTGGTTTCATACTTTCATTTATTTGACTTACAATAATTTTTAAACTAACTAGTTACAATTAAAAGCTAGCTAGCTAGCTCACATTTAAAATGCACCATAAGATATAAATGGCACAACCCCACAAATCCCTAACAGCACTCCCACATTTTTTTTTGTTGCAACAAACAATCCACGCATTCACCAAAAAAAATCAGCCACTCCCAATAGGCAATTATGGGGGAAAAAAAAGGACTAATTTCAGAAGACCGAAACGTCTCTGTTTCGTGAAACCGACTCTCCATCCGCCACTTCAATCCGAACACAAGATTTAAAGCAGCGTATGCTTAATACATACATGGTCTGTTACGTCCCATCAGTTTGTTTGGGGTTTTGTCTGGTGGTCCTCTCACGTAAACAATATATATATATATGGAAACAGAGGAGATTGAAACGTGTCGGCCACCACTACAGGGGACGACAGAAATTGAATCATACTTTGTCTCCTGGTTTACGTAGAAGAATAGACGTAGAATATGGTTGAATAAGGATGAATAAATAGATATCCCATCTAGGATAACAGAGTTTGAGTTTCAATTCTCATGCATCTTTTTCCTTTCTTCTTGTTTTTTTAAAAGATTATGATTTTTCTTTTTAATCAGTATCTTCTCACCTCTCATTCAAATGTATAGTTTTACTTTTATTAATAAATTCAATAATGTTTTCTAGACCCCATAAGGTGGCAATAGAACATTACCTATTATACCATTTACTTGATAACAACCTCAAGATTTATTCTGAGAATCATGAAGTATCATTAATTCTTTATGCATATCTCAACCAAATTATTATTATTTTCTTGAATGAGATCAAAACAAATAATAATAAAAAAAAGAAGATAATCAAGGTGATCTCCGAAGACTCATCTCTTCTTCTTGTTGTCTTCTCTGCATTTCCTCATCCTCAATAGTCCACTTGTGGCCATTGTTGCTGCTCACCTCGTAGCTCTCTCGGATTTTTTAATCATGTGAAATTCGAAAACATTGTTTTGTTCTTCATGGAGTTGGATCTTCCATCAACGCCTACCGGGTCAGGTTTTATTTATGTTTTGAATGTCATTTTTCATAGTTGGATTTATTTTTTTATAATTTACATTTTATATATATAACATTATTCGTTTTTTAAAATCTGTGTCGTTTTTGTTACATTCGTAAATGTAACAATCAACCGCATAAGTGTATTGATTTATATTTGTTACATTCATAAATGTAACAATGAACTACAGGTAAATTGAATGCAATGTAAAACATTTAGAAATACATATATATAAATGTAACAGTTTTTATTAAAATGAAACCAATAGTTCATGTAATATTTATTAAATGTAACTCACAGCAAAACAAGTGTTTGATATTTTCCATGAAATGTAAAGATTCGTTTTAAAATTATTTAAACATTGCATGAAATGTAAAACATTTATGTAATGTAAATGTAACAGTGTTAATGTAAATGTAACAAATGATGTAAACATGTAGGAAATGTTTTTACTGCTGTTTGAATGATTTTAACGAAAAATAATTTAGGTAGTTTTGATATAATTTAGGTAAGTTTTGATGTAATTGAAATAGAAAATTCAATTATTACGTAAAGATTTCAAAATTTAAATTTTGAAATAGGGTGTAACTGAAATTAATATGAAAGATTTGTAATCGAATAGAGAAAAAATTGGGATTTGGGTCAATGAGATATATTTTTAATAAAGGGCGTATCCGTATTTTACCATTTTATACTTTTTCAAAATTCAACAAACTATTCAAAACCAACCAATAAAATAATGACACCTCGCTTGTGATTTGGGGCCTATGTATCACCACTGTAATAAATTTGATGGTAGTATGCATCTATTTTTTTAATTTAAAAAAGATGAATAAATGAAAAAACAAGTTTGTTCGTAAGGATATGTAGGTATAAAAATATTTGAATAAGTGAAAATAATTTAGTTTTAATATTCCATGTCTTTGAGGAATTGTGTTATTCCATATATTTTATTTCGTGCTCCCATTTGAATCTGATTCAAATGTGGGCAGCCACCCCTCAAATTCAACATCTAAAAAACATTGTTTTCACAGCTTCTCAAATACCTTTTTTTGTGAAAAAGCACATAAAATGTGTCACAAATGCCCAACCCAATTTTTTTGTTTGGATTTGTTGTAGAGATTTTTTAGTTTATGCATTGTCAACACTACTCCACTGTGGATTCAAATGAACCATCAGTGACATATGAGGGACACATGTCAAATCATGTGATACACCTCTTATATATCAGATAAACCCACATGTTAAATTATTTTTTTATCTTTTATAAATCTTTATTCATATTTAATTTTATTCGACCACAAATTTTTTTTTGAACTAAAACCACTAAAATACAGTCAAAATTAAAATAGTTTATTCGACTGTCATAGTTATTTATATTAGCATCATTCGAACGAGACTCATATGAAAATGGGTGAATATCATCATAAAAATTCACATTTCAATAAATATAAAGTAAAACATTTTAATCTGACAGATCTTTGTCAATTTTGTCGGTATTTTTTTTTTGCTCTTACGTCATTTGATTTTTCTCGTGAATTCAGTGTCTTAATTTACACGTTATCTAATATTAATTTCTTAGGTCGTATAATTATTTTTATCTTACTAAAAAGTAATATAAAATGTTTTAGTGGATCATGTTTCAAAAGTGATTAGGTTTTTCTGTTAATTACACACAATAAGGAATACGTGTCTTCCTAATGTGCCTTCCTAATGTTGATTAATAGATGAACAACACCTTTTATAGTTCCACTCAGTTCATGGTGGGGCCTATTCAGGTATTCTTTAGTAAAAAAAATTAAGCTATATGTCTGCATGTAAAAGCACTCGTAGATGTATATGAGTTGGACATGGTCATTCAAACACATAACTCCAATTGACTTGTCCTCTTTTGTCACACCTGTCACATTTTGATAAGGGGTACTAGAGTTCAAAATGACCTAATTAATATATATATATATATAATATAGTCGAGTGATTCAGTGCGGGAATGCGAAAAACGACGGTCGGTCGTTCGATCGCGGGTCCATCGCATCCAACGGTCGATGTATGAATCGCACCCGACCGTCCGATACGATGAATCCGTGATCGACGGCCCATGATAATTGCGCTTCCCACACCAAATCACTATATATATATATAGGGAAGTGATTACATGCGGTCGTGCGGTCGGTGCGCCCACGATCACGGGCCGTCGATCACGGGTCCATCGCATCGGACGGTCGGGTGCGAATCACGTCGACCATTGGATGCGATGGACCCGCGATCGGATGGCCCGCGATCGCGATCGCACGACCGCACATAAGTATTTCTCTATATATATACTCGCGACTCATATATATATATATATATATATATATATAGAGGGGGGGCCGATTAGGTATATATATATACGGTCGGGTGCGATATATATATATATATATATACGCCGCACCTAATCGCCCCCGTGTATATATATATATATATATATATATATATCAAATGACACGTGCGTCGTCCGAAAAGTAGATGCATGCAATGATTAATCGTGACCGCACGAGCGTATAATATCATGACTATATATATATATATATATATGGTCGCGATTACGTGCGGTGTGCGGTCGGTGCGGTTTACGACGTGGGCCGTTCGATCGCGGGTCCATCGCATCCAACGGTCGACGTGAATCGCACCCGACCGTCCGATGCGATGGACCCGTGATCGACGGCCCGTGATCGCGCACCGCACCGACCGTAAACCGCACCTAATCGGCTCCCTATATTATATATATATATATATATATATATATATAATACATACGAGCATACACAGTCATTTTTTAATTCCCATTTCTAATATTGCATGCATACTTTGTGTCATTTGAATATATATATATATATATATATATATATATATATATATATATATATATATATATATATTCGATAATATGCGATCGGTGCGGTGGTGCGGATTCGACGTGCGTCGTCCGATCGCGGGTCCATCGCATCCAACGGTCGACGTGAATCGGACCGTCCGATGCGATGGACCCGTGATCGACGGCCCGTGAATCGCGACCGCACGACTGTATAATATCACGACTCATACGAGCATGTACACAATCATTTTTTAATTCCCATTTCTAATATTGCATGCATCTACTTTTGTGTCATTTGAATATATATGTATATATGACTATATGAGTCGCGATTACGTGCGGTTTACGGTCGGTGCGGTGCGAGATCACGGGCCGTCGATCACGGGTTCGCATCGGACGGTCGGGTGCGATTCACGTTGACCGTTGGATGCGATGGACCCGCGATCAGACGGTCCACGTCGCAAACCGCACCGACCACAAGTCGCATCTAATCGGTTCATATATATATATATATATATATATATATATATATATATATATATATATATATTATTTTTTAATAAATTTATACAATTTATTAAAATATATTTATATATATTATTATAAAAACATATGTTTTATCTGACATATATACTTTATAAAAAAGTAAAACAAGTATATATGGACTAATATAATATTTTTTAATAGGGATTTTTATTTTAAGTCCCCGAAAACTATCGAATTTAGATAATCCTACTTCTTCGTATTTTGGTTTTGGTCCCTGCATTTAAATGATAATTTAGGAATAGGTCCCTGGGAGGGACTTATTCCTAAATTATTAAGTTTGTGTTTTAGTCCCTAGGGACCTTTCCTAAATTATCATTTAAATCCAGACTAAAACCAAAATACGAAGAAGTGAGGGATTGATCGCTATGAATCCGGGACTTAAAACTAAAAATCCCTTTTTAATATTATCATGGATACCTAAATACTGTGTCTGCTTCGAGAATCATGAATCAAGACGGATAAACCATCACTACATGACAACTAAATGATTACCAGTCACTACATGACTGTATTACTGCAATAAAAAAACAGTACAAAATGTTGTTTGATTGTCCTATCAGTACTCATTATCTTACTACAGCCATTATTGATTTCATCCACATGGATAACTGATCACCACCTAATAATAGACATTTTTAAGCTTAATCACATCTATGGAGTAATGGAGGATATTCTAATCTAAATACAAAATGTTTTAAAATATTTAAAATGGTTTTAATAAGAAGGTCTAATCTGTTGGGCACCTTTATTGGTAGTGGGTCGATTTGTTGTTTTTTGTTTTTTTTTAATTCAGTGCTTGCGTGCGCAAGAGACAAATTAATTACCACTCGCTTAAAGATATTTATCATGCAATTCATGCATTCGTTCATCTTATTTTTCTTGAGGTGTGATGTGTGATATAACTCATTGATAACAATAATAAATATGATGAAACGACCTTTGACACCTCCCACCTTTTTAAAAGAGATTAAATAATTAAATTTTAAGGAGCACAATTAAAAAAAAACGAATCAAATTTTGAATTAAGTCGACAAACATTTTCACCTTTATAAAGAGGTCAAAAGATCAAGTCTTAAAAAACACAATTTATTAAAAAAAAAAAGTAATGTTGAATGTGAATATGAAAAGTTTACTGATAACAATGTTGAATGTGACATTCCTACATACTGATGTGACAGTGAAGGTACATGCAACATCGATTGATCTATTTAACTCGGAACATCTCTAACCCCACTCTTTTCATATCTTTCCTTGTAATGGAGACAAAATTTCTCTTATCTTATTTCTCTTATCTTTTACGGTGTATTTGTATACATTCTCAAAGATAAAAATGAAATAAAGTGAAGGAGTTTGAATCAAATGATAAGTGATGAAAAGTAAAAAAAATTCTATTTGACCAATTATCATGGTATTTATGCATGCACTGAAAAAAAATTCTTTCACTTTGCATCAAATTCTCATATATGGAAAAGGTTAAAAAAATTTTCTTATATTTTATAATAAGACAAAATAAGAGATGAAAAATGATAAAAATATTTTTTTTATTCTTTGTTTGGCAAAAAGTCAGATTTTTCAATGGTTAAAAAAATATTTTTATTTTATTTTTTCATGCATAAACACACCCTTAATATATTTTCATTCTTCAAAATAAAATCACGTAAATGTCATTCAAATATTAATTAGACCTGAAAATAATGGGATTGAGAAATATGTTCAAACATTAATCGGATAAATCAAAAGGTTGAAAGAGCATTTCGATATACAAATGAAGGTTACACACCGAAACGATAAGATTATGCCTAGAATAATAAGATTGAGAAATAGGAACTAAAAAATTAATTGAAACAAATCGAGAACTTAAAAATAGAAGAAAATGCCGTAACAAAAAATCTGACTTTTACGCTTTTAATAAAAAATATTATTATATATATAAGTGATCGATCTTGATATAGCCATGAAGATGATTGATTAACTTTATTCTTCACTCCAAATGGATAGTTCAAGAATAAAATATTTTTTTCAATCGACCAGTAGAATGTTCAAGAGTAACATACACGTAACACGTAAATTCTAGGTTCAACCATCAGTCACCACACACTGACACACAACCAAAAATAGAGTGTGCACCAAGACTGAAAAAATCATCACCAAAATGGAATGGAAAACAAGGCACACAAGAAAACAAATAACAAAAACAAAAGAGAAGTGTAAACGTTCACGGGAAACCCAACACGCGTCGTCGGCGCAAAAAAAAAAGTAGAAAATGATGTGACAAGTCAGGGTGAGACACATTTTTGAGACCACCGAATCATATATATCAGTCTCCATGAAATGTGCCTTCCAATCAGTGGCTGTTCTTTTATCCTTTGCGAGGTGTGCAGTGTATGATAAAGGGGTTAGCATAGCCTATACTTTCCCAAGTCCATTTCTTGGGGCAATTTTTCAAAGTGGTGATATTTGTGGGAGAGTGGGACCCTCTATTCATTTTTCTTGGTAGGCTACGAAATGAGTTTATTTCAGATACATTGTTATCGTGAATAGATTAAAATAAAGTGTTTCTCGTATATTCTCACCACTTCACTATCTTATCCTTACAACATGTAAAGGGTGTAAGGTATAATTATGGCAGTTTGTTTTTTGGTTTTTCTTGGCTAAAAATGTGAATGAGTAGGACCATTGTAATGATTACAAAAAATGAAAGTTAAGTGTTCTTATCAACCAAAAAACAAAGTCGAATACGTGCTTGGGATTATTACTACATGAGGTAAAAGATAAAAACAAGTGCTTCACTAAAATTACATCCAAACGGAGTATAACATAATGATAGATAGGTATGACGTCATCAGGGTCCACTGAATAAAACGTGGATGGCGTGAGAAGCCACGACGTTTTACCCCACCTAAATAGTTCCGCGCGAGACTCTAAATCGTACTGCATCGCCTACGTGGCACCCATCGAATCTTCCGTCGATCCGAACCCGATTGAGTGTCGGTGGATTCATTCGATAAAATCACGCGAGAAAAAAATATCGTTCGCGCTATTTCTCGCGTACGACAACGAGAAAATCCGCAAATCGATGACGTCATGGACAGACAGTGGTCCACGCAAATCACGAGGGGGGTTGACTTCAATCCGTAGCAGATCTAACCTCCAATCGGACGGTTACACGAGGGCAACAAATCGATGGTCAATATAATGCCACGTGAGCCCCGTCGGCGCAAGATCGGACACGCCCGCCATTTGGTGTACTAGCCGTTGAAATCTAGGGCACGTGTGGGTCCCACATAAGGAATAACAAGATCTTTTTCGAAGTCCGCCATCGCATCGGCGATTCCTCGGGAGATCCACGTAGAACAATTTTGTTTTGGATATTTTAATTTAACTTTGATGAAACGTTACCGTCTGATATGTGTATATTAGATAGACAAGGTTTCTACTAATTTATCAACCACTACTTATTATATATATACATATATAGCTAGGTTTAATATTGTAACAAGTAACCTTAGTCTGATTAGGTCACCAGGCTAGGTTTTCCTTTGGTTAGATGAATCTGCAAGTCAATTAACAAAACGTGGTTGACTAAACATTTTCCACCCTCAAATTACAATTCTATCTTCAAAATTAATGGAACAGAAGCTAACATTAAATTGGGACGGCTGGTATAATAACTTTTTAAAGCGAGATGATTTGGTTTTGTGGATAACTTCAAATTGAGTTGAAGAATAACTTTAGTCAGTCATCTCAACTTTATAAACTAATTAATGACACCACAGTAATGTTTGTGTTCTACTGAAAAAATTGTTACCATTACAATGGGTTAATTAAGAATCAATTATAGTCCAAATCTACTATTTTCAGCATTTTAATCAAGGGCTCCAATGGGAGAGCCCATCACCCGATTCACCGCGACAATCACAACGACGCACTTGTAATCATGCATTGATGTGTCACATTATCGCGATAGTTGATCGGCCGTTAATCGTTGAAGATAACGACACCGATTGGAACATCGCAAATGGCTTCGATCCGTGTCGTTGGGAGAGGTCCACGGGGACAAGAGAACACAAAAGAAAACGTCATTAACAAACTCCGTCCCCTAATGAACGACTCAAAATGATCAATATAATCAATGTTAACACCAACCCTTTATGCATTACAGCGATGTTTTGTGACAAGGCCATGCACAACCGCTCACGTCTATTCCATATGTTCTTAAATAAAAAAAAGGAAAAATTCATATAACCCCCTATAAATGGCACAAAATCCATAAAACTTCCTGATTTTTTCTGAAGTCCATATAAACTCATCAAAACATATATATAAATTCAAATAGCCCCCCGAGTTAAACTTCCATTGACAAGTGATAAATATTGTGCGAATATTATGTTTGGTTACTTCTGACTGAAAACATCATAAATGAAAAAAATTTATATAAATGAAGATATTACCATTTAGATAGAGTTTTATAATTTATTCGAATCGGTAAAATCATCATTTGCAAATGGAAATAAATTTTTGGTGTACAATGTTTTCAGCTAGGATTAACCAAACAGAATATTCACAGAATTTTCATCATATGTGAACAAAAGTTAAACTCAAACTGCTACTTGGATTTAGGGTTATATGAATTTCAGGAAATGTCAGAGGGTTACATAAATTTTGAACAGGGGATTATTTGAAATTTATAAAAAAAAAAAGGTTTAAAAACATCTAAATCCTTACAAATATTGAAAAATTCATTTAAGTCCTTATTAAAATTGAAACAAACATTCAGTTTTTTTTATGTTTGCAGAGACTTAAATGTCTTAAAAAAAAAAAAAAAAAAATCATCCGTTGGAGGACCTAATATACCTGTCGTATAAATCGGCGAGTTGGCGCAAAATTCAATAGCGACACGTGGCAGACAGCGGTCAGGGCTATACGTTGACGTTCGGGCCACCACCACCACCCTCACCAATTCAACCACGTTTCGCTTATACCGAAACAGAGCCCAGAATAAATAAATAAATAAAAGAAAAACAAAAGAGGGATAGTCACCGACACGTGGCGGTCACACGTCCTATAAAGACAAGTGAAGTGAAATGAAAGGGGGACGTCGGTCGCGAATTCCGAGAAACATTTGCGATTCTCTCTGTGTGTCTCTCTCTCTCTCGTTCGCTAGTCTTTGACGGGGGATTTTGGGGTGTTTTTTTTTGGGTTTGGGTGCCTCGAGATTCGGGACTGGCGGGGATACGAGGGATCGGAGTGAGATACGCGGCGGCGAGGAGGAGGAGGATGACGGAGTGGTGGAACAGGATGATCTTCCCCGTCAAGAGAGTCCTCGTCTCCTTCGCCGCACGTGTCAAGGCCCGCAAAGACGGTACCCTCTCTTTCTCTCTCTCAATCGATCGATCGACTTGATTTTCTGAATTTCTTGTGCTTTTCTCGCACGTGCGAGCAAGTGTGGCCGATGTTAAAAATACCCAAATCATTCATTTATTTAAAATCTTATTTAAAAAATGTTCTTCATCGTCTTATCACTAAAATGACTTAAATACCCTTATCACTCTTGATCTATGTAGGGCTGTATAGTTTGTATTTGTCGATATATTATCCTTAAATTTTTATTATGTTTTTCGTGTAATAATAGATGAAGAAAAATGATGAATTTATGTATGTCAGCATCTATCCGCTATCTAATTTTTTTGAAATATGATAAATTCAGTAAAATATAATAATATAGTTATGGTTATATCTATCATGAATATAGTTATCATATTTGTATTTTAAAATAATAGTTAAATGATAAAAGGATAGTAAAGTTATTTTATATGACATAAAAGTTATTTTATGTGACATAACTATGAATGGAGACTTTTTTGGGTGAAGTCTTGAAAATGAGCGTATTTTTTTTTATGTTTGGGTAATTTTTTTTGGGTATTTTCTCTAAAACCTGTGGGATTAGTTTGACAAGGGGATAAGGTTTTGATGATAAATTTTTTAATTTTAGAGGATAAAAAATCTACCAAATTTTTTTATATTTACATTTGTTAAAATTAGGATAAAAAGTGGAGATAAATGATATCCTAGCCTTTAGATGAAACAAAATATCATCATTTTTATTTTAAAATTGGACAACTGTCCGTAGTTTATCCTAAATATTTTTTATATCATATGGGAATAAACTGTCATTCCACTCATTTATTCTCATAATTACCCTATATCCCAACACTTATCCCCTTGTCAAACCAGCCCACGGAGTTTTTCAGATTTCAAATTAAAATGAATAAAAGATTGAGATCAGTTTTTTTTTAGTGGAGAAAAATTGTTATTGAAAATTGACTATGGACCCTTAATTTTTTCTGAACTTGATATGTAATGGGTTTTGTTAACAAGTTTTATTTTTTATTTTTGATGAAAAAAAACACTAAATACAAATATTGAAAAAAGGTAATTGACGTGTTTTAAATTTTTTTTATAATAATTAATAATGAAAAAAAATCACAAATTTAAGAGAAATTTTTAATAGGTTTTTGAGAATTGTAGTTTTGGATTTACATAAATGTTAAAAAAAAATTGTTGCGGTGCATAAATATTTAATAGTAGATGTGATGGTATTAAACGTACAAACAATAATTTGTGAGTGGTTTCTAATTTTTTTTGAAAGATTTTTTGAAAGATTGGATGGACTAGATTTTTCAGATCCTAAAATGGATTCATTAACATGGTCCCCCCCCCCCCCCAACTCTTTGTATTAATAATTCTTTTATGTGCCATGGCCACTGATTCAATGGCCTTGATTAAAACATGTCGGTCTGAAAGTGTCCATCTGTCAGATGGTCATGGGTGATTTGATTAATTGAATCCACCATCACCACATTCAATCCGTATAGGAACCAAGTGAGCCACTCACAATTTTTTTTTTTTTTTACATCTGAATTTAGATTTTCATTTTTTTATGAAGATGGTAGCTTAAATAGTTTGTTCATTTCACTTATTGAAACAGATTTATTTTATAATTTTTTCAACTCTGAAACCATATTTGGCATCTCTATTTAGATGTCCAATGGATATCAAGCTTTTTGGATATTTCTAACTAAGATTTATCATTGAAAAAAAAATAATGAATGTAAATTCATATTAAATTGAATGATATGTTGTGCTGTGGCTTGTGATTTTGGGTGACTTGTTTTTGGTATGTTAAGTTTTTTCTTTCTTTCTCTGATTTAATCTTATCCTATCACATGAGTGATACTTGAATCCAGGATATTTTTAGAGGTAGTTTGATATGGACCCAATTCTGTACCTAAATTAAGTTTGTCAAGAATCTAGAAACAATTAGTCATTCAATGTTATAGTTCAATATTTAAAATGTTTGAACAATAATGTGTTTAATTGATTCATGTTTGATGATGCATTTGCAGGGGGTGGGCTCCTGAAGCTCCATGACGACGTGCAGACGTGCGGGTACCAGGACGTGCAGGTGATGTGGGAGATGTTGAGGCGATCGGAGATGGAGCTGTCGAGCTCTCCAAAGCGCAAGCGGCCTTTTGGCGGATACTCGTGTGGTCGAATCGGAGCTCGATGAACCATTCATGATCCCAACAGCAGCCCCTTCTCTTTACATCCTCTGCTCAATAAGGTCACAGAGAGACTCCTAGTGGCTTAAGATGTATATAGTTTCTTTTGCATGTACATTGATGAAACCAAATATCTAAATGTGCCCGGCCACCCAGGTGAGACTGAGGCTTCAATTTTCCATTTAGCTATAAGTTAGAGAGAAGAAAAAAGTATGTATGAAATAATGGTCTTATTTTCATCAATGAGAGTTCTTGTTCTTGGAGGCCCTTTTTTTGTGTAGATAAAATCTGATATCCATATATGCCCAGGTGAGACTGAAGTATCTGTTGTTTCTCTTTTTGTTTAAGCACCTGATTTTGATTGAAATAGTTTCTCTGTAAGTTCCATTAGTTCTGAAACCAAATAGTTTCTTTTGCAAGTCGAATTTACATTTTCACATAGGCTGCATTACTAGACAATGCCTACTAATGTTTTAGGTCTCTGTGGATTGGCAATGGCACAAGATCCTAATAGCCTTGTTTTATATAACTTTACATCACTCGTTGTGCAAAGTTTTATAAGATGAGATTTATCATATATCCTCTTACATGTTAAACATGTGGAGGGTTTGGTATGATCTGACACATTTGTTGGTCTCTCATTAGGGATGAACATACACTGATGGGTTTAGACTAGACTCTTCTTTAAGTTTTTTTTTTCTTTCTGACATTGCGACAAGCCCATCATGACTTTGATTATGAAGGCCTATACAATGCACATGAACATTGACTGGCCAATTAAGATCAGAAAAGGCTGCTCCAATGCTTTCCCGAGGATATTATTAGATAACTGTAAGAAATCATTGATTTCCATTACCAAAAACAAAAGAGAGGTCATCATTCATTCTGTCCATATCATTGGTCTGAATGAAATGTCTTGTTTATGGTCAAAATGTTCTGTGGATGGATAAGAAGAAGTCTTTTTCCTTCTTTGTTTTTTCTTTTTCTTTTTTCTCTTGTCTTGTTTGGCTGTTTTATCATTGTTTCCAAAGGGATCTGAAGAATTTCCAGTTAAGCTTTTGGTACAATTTGGAATTGAATGGAAAATTGAAGGCCTCAACCATATATGGGAATCAAATGGTTGAAAATAAGTCTTGAATTGAAGCGGGGAAACGGAAAATAAACACACAATCATGCGAGAGAAGATTTTCACGTGGATGTGCAAAAGATTGCCCACGTCCACGGAGAGAGGAGATAATTTTTAGCTATTTTTCTTGATTACGAACTTTGTGTGAGGAGCTACATATCTGACTCTCTGTATTGTAGCTCAACTCGCTTTTCTATTCATAGTGACATATAAGATCTTGGGAATAACTTATTTGATGTAGTTCTTCCTTGATATCTGAAACTGGAATGCAAGACGCGCGCACACACACAAAAGAATGTGACCTTATTAAGGGCCCTCATATGGTACACAATTATTCCTCTGATAAGCAAGAGAGTCTTGACCACTTTTTTGCCCCTGCAATCATGCATGCTTTGGATGGCCAAGAGCAAATCCTGAAAAATCACTGTGATATGTACAAGTGAAAAGGCCACAACCATTCATGTAAAAGAAATAGCTTTCTCTGTTGATGCAACAATCCACAACTTTGTCCACAACACAATCAGAAAGTTTTTTCTTCTCCCATGAAATGAAAGGAAACATAAACCATCTATGTCAAGTCAACCTAGAAAATGATACAAATTTAATTGACAGCATTTTTAATCATAATCTTTTACTATGACATAACTGAGGCCTCTGTCAACACTCCAACTATTGTAGTATTTTAAATAGCATAGCTTTCTCAAGTGTTATTGAATAATCTGGCTCTTATATGCGTCAAAGTTAGATAAGCAATCTTTTAATCCCAGATTAAACTAGCAATAATGTTATTTGTCTGCATTGGGTGACACTAATATAAAAGTTTCAGGCAATTGAGAGAAAGATATGGTGGTCCGGCGATTGCGAGACCCATCGGAAAAGACAATGGTCCCTTACTATTACACCAGCTTGGATCAGCCACTGATTCTGGCCTTAAGTGAGCAAGTTGTTCAATTTCACATAAAATCTTAGGAGTGCAGCATCAGCAGACAGAGAGGACATGAAAAATTGGAGATGTATCATGTACGTGTGACTTGGAAGTTTCAGAGAATGTCACCAGGGAAGTTTCAAATTTCAATAGCTCCTGTCCATGGAAGACATTCCAACAACCATCAAAGAACAAATGTTGCTTCCCCAACAACAACAAAAAACTAAATAAATATGTGCAACATGAGGCAGGCTAATGGATTGTCTCACATATATAATGGTCATTTAGAATTTTAAAATAGAGACCCTAGGTGAATCCTAAAATAGAGAACCGTGTATTCATACAAAGATATTTTGTGATTATCATCACACATTTTTTACACAATTAATTTGGATAAAAACAAATCTAAATAAACTATAAACAAACAAAGATAAATAACAAATATATATATATAGAGAGAGAGAGAGAAAAAAAATATAAAAAATAAAAATGTTAAATTAAAACCAAAATAAGAAAAATAGCACATCATCCAATAATATATATTATTTGTAATTCAATTAACAAATAAATAACAAGAATTGAAGAAGAGAATAAAAAGAAATAAATAAGTTTTAAAACTGAAAATTTAAAAAGAAAAACAAAATAAAAATAAATCACAATTAAATAGAAAATTAAGATAATTTTTGGGGTTTAATGGCCCTTTTTGGATTGAGGCTCTAGGCGAGGTTAGACCACTAACCTCGCCTACTAACCTCGCCTACACCTAGGGTCAACCCTAGATTCATAAAATGAAACATATATCTTGTTAGTGAAATAAAAACAAGATAGAAGTGCTTTGGTCGTGAACTTGTTTTTATTTTCATCAATCATGATAATTGAAACTTGAAATTACCTTCATCAGAAGAAAGCACTGCAATTAAAAATTTTATAAATAAAAAAAAGAGAAGAATTAATTGGAGATCCCTAAAAAAATTCCTAGATATTACTATATTAGTGGATGTCTCTCATTTACAAGTCACATTATTTGTCTAAATGATTATTTAGCTGGCCATGCTTATGTAAATTAAAATTTTATTAATATAATCAAAATGGTAGCTTGATCAGCCCACCAATCATGAGCCACGTCAAGGAAACAAACGACAATTACACGAGAATAAAATCATAATTTCATTGCAATGGAATCTTAAAAAGGGAGCATATCTTGACAGAATATGAGAGGCCATATATTATAAACACATCTGCTTTTGCCCATAGTATGGACATTGTTATTCTTTATGGGTCATTCTCCAAACAAGTCATAAAGAAATCCATTTTGTTGTTTCAAGATTCTCTGTTAGTGTAACCCATGAATGGAATTCCATGTTGGAAGACCACCAACTTCAATAGCTCGCGATTAAGTGCGACGAACGGCAGGTGCGGCCGCGATGTGGGCCGTTCGATCGCGGGTCTATTGTATCCAACGGTCGACGTGAATTGCACCCGACCGTTCAATGCGATGGACCTATGATCGACGGCCCGTGATCGCTGCCGCACCCGCCGTTCGCCGCACCTAATCGGTTCCCTATATATACATATGATATTACATGATATAATATATTCCCTATTCAATGGCTCTAACAACTATTGTTCCCTTATTGTGTACCACAAATTAAATTAAAGTTCAATTATGAGCCTCATGAGTTCGGATGGAGACTTTTTTCTTTCTTTTTTTGGGTTTTGAATTTATCAAATACACCTGAACAAACCATATGAAAATATACTCAATACATTTCTGCATAAATTTTCATTTTATAATATTTTTTTTCTCAATTAAGTTTCATCTTTAAAGTTCCTTTTCAACCATCTACCAAAAAGAGATTAATTGGAAATTGATCATTAATTTAAGTTAAAGGTGTCAATTTTTTAATTTGAAAATACAAACCTATTGGGGCAAAATGATTTATTTTCAAATGTTATTTGCATTTAAAATTCATTTTTGTGTCATATAAATTTTCAGTGATAAATGTAAGATATAAAAAAATATTGATGTGATTTGATGATAACATAGAAATATAATTATGTGCACATGATTGTTTTTTTTTAGTTCATCAATATTTTTTTATTGAATGCACTGCCAAATGTTTTCTTAAACAAAGGCTTTAAATCGCAATAAAGGTAAGAGAATAACCGATTTGTGTTGTAAACAAATTCTTGATGCATTCTATGTCACATTATTATGCATAGTATGTTATTGAATTAAGATGAATGATACGGTCAAGAGACGTATTAAGTTGCACATCACCTTAATCACAATTAACTAGTTTATTAGAAAAGTTTGTTCATGATTTCTAATTTACTAAAAATATAAAAAAATTTCAAATCAGATGAGCTTTTCATCAATAGACAAAGTACATTAATAAACTTTTTATCAATAATTTTTAATTAATTAATTATGTGATGGACACGTGTCGTCTATCCAAACACTTACTGATGAGATTCTCATCACCATATACTAATGTGAAAATTTCTCGGGTGAAATGTTAAAAAACCTCAATGGTTTATCATTTCTTTTCATTTTCAAAACATCATTAAATATTAAGGGTGCGTTTGGTTGCGCGATTGCAAAACTGATTCTGCAGGAATCTGCGATTGCAAACCTGATTCCGCAGGAAGCTCACTTTCTCAACTTTTTAAAATCGCAGCTTTTGGGCACTATTTGTCTGCAATCGCTGGGTTTAAAACTGCGATTACAAAACTGTTTGGTTGCGCGATTGCGAACTGTAATCGCAATCGCAGCGCAATCGTGCAACCAAACGCACCCTAAAAGATCTTCTGTAATTTTTTTGGGTAATCCGATAAGATAATTTGACTATAAAAACGTATTAATGTATGAGATTTTTATTCCATAGAATATAAAGTGCTAAAGTTTTTATAGACTTACATGTATCTAAAATAGTTATACAATCTTACATATTAAGCATATAAGATATGATGTCAATCTTTGACGAGGTGGTAAACACAACCTCTCCTTAAAAGATTGTGTACTGAGATGTGGAAAGGTGTACCTAAGCTTAAGGAATAATTAAACTAGAAAAACTAGTAACTAAAAACCAAAACGAAATAAATGCATCCACTAAATTGAAGGGGAAAAAAATTCAATCGATACTTTATACTAAAATCATGGGCGTGATATAAGGGTTGTTTTGATAGTACGTGACACGTGGTATTTTCCATTAGTCGTGCATTGATGCCCATTATTATTTTTGGGTCCCACTGACATCTAATCTCAATAAATTTCTTTTATTAAAGATTCTGTTGTTTTATTAGTTGTAATCAAATCTCACTTTTATTTTATTGTGTTTTCGAGACAAAAAAAATTCGATTATGGAAACCCAATTTCACAGTCACATCTAAAACGGTGATCTTTCTTATTTTTTTAAAAAATATTGTTTTCAATTTTGATTTCGGTCAAAAGGTGGAGTGAAAAAAAAAACCAAAAAAATATTGCTTATCATTATTATCATCTAAAAATACTCGATTATTCTTAATCTAACATACCCAATTGGTTTGAGAATGAATTAAGATTTTAAAGATATTTGTTAAAAAATAAAAAAAAATACATCAATTATTCTAAAATTTAAGTGTAACGAAAAATCCTCGTATTATTGTTAAACAAGTTCTAAAATTTATCTAAACAATATTAGGTTTATTTGTATAAATAAAAATTAATTTTATACACATGTTAAATACGAAACTATGAAAATAAAAATAAAAACTGACTGACTTTTGAAGTAAGTAATATATATTTTAAAAAAAATTAGTGACCGGAATAATGACTGAAAAAGATCACCCAACCTTTTCATATCAGAACTTTGTCCATAAATAGTTGGATTAGTTCAACATAAGCACCATCTATTCAGTCGATCAGAACCGTCCAAGCAATATAGTAATTTTAATAATATATAAAACTTAAAAGAGATTTTTTGGGAGATTTTAGGACTAGGTTCAAATATAAACCCAATATTTCCTGATCTTGAGATTTGACTTTATTTAATTTTTAAAAATCGTAAAAAAAAACGACAATAGTATCGATTAGTGTCTGTTTGTTGGTCCACCCAAAGCAAACCCGGATTTCAATAAAAAAAAATGTCTCTTTTATATATCCATATATAATAAATTTTAAAAAATTGTGGAAGCTCCACGTAAGCAATGCTTACCCACCGAACACATCCGTGCATCAGATCAGACGGTCAAGACATTGATTTCCGTTTTGGCTGCTGTCATTACCACGTCAGTCTCGGTAGATTTTTTAATTTAATATTTAAATAAATAAATAATATATTATATATATACACTATATAGAGACATAAATAGAGCTCTTTATGGGATCTCGTATACAAGCTTTTATGTGCATTAAAAAAAAAAAAGTTTTTATGTGGGTTTCGGAAGGGATTCTTTTTGGGGATTTGATTTGATTTCCTTCTCAACACGAAGACTTTGATGAGGTACCACTAAAAATAGGAGAAAAAAAAGGAATGATTTTTTGTGATGAATATGAGATTTTGATTATTGGGTCATGATCAGATATTAATTTGGGGTACCTTTTGATGGGTTTTGGAGCGATATTGACGCCTCAAATCGCTGGAAAAAAAATCTGTTCTTTCTTTTTGAGGGGTGGTTCTTTAATATAGGATATGAATGGGAATAGCTCAAAAGGGGTTCCCCTGATTTAAAGGTGATTCATTTATTTTAGAAATCCCAAAAAGCTTCCTTTTTGTTTGATCATGCATGTAATTTTTTTCTTTGGGTTCTCTCTGTTTATCTTCTCCGTTTGAGAAGGGGAAAAATGGGGGTCCTCTTCAGAGTTTCTCTACATCTGGGTATTGTTTCTGAATCTCTCTCTTTTTGTTTTTTTTTCCTGAGTTTATACTGGATTTATAAATTATAATCAATATTTTGGTCCCTTTGTGATCATTTTCAGACCGGGCATTATTTGGGGTATTTGTTTTTCTTCTCTTTTGTGTAATCTGATTGTGTCTTGTTGTAGTTGTTTCTGCAAAAAATCAACTGTGATACTGATCATCTTTGTGATTTATACCAGATTATTAAAAAAATTAATAGAATTACATCTTTTGTGGGGTTAATGGTATGTTTGTGACCATAAAGTTTAGAATTTATCCTCCTTTTCGAGTGATTTTTATCCTTCTTATTTGAAAAGTTTCAATTTTTGGCTTTGTTGAGTGATTTTTACATGGTGGAAGTGGAAGATCCTCAATTGGGTTGATATATTGTCCAGAGGCATATTGGAAGTGGTGAGAGTTTCATATCTGATTTTCTTCTTTGATACTACTTGGGTGTATAACAAGGATCACAGTTCTGCATTGAAGTGCAGGTGTGTACTTGACATACTTTTTTATCCCAAAAATGCATCTCTGCCTGCATGGGTGTCTCTTTGCATGTGTGGTTCCATTTGAAGGTTATGCTTGGGGCGTAGGGGCTCATGGATTACGTGGATACTTGGCTTTCCTTGATAGTTCATGCCATCTTTTTGGGGGATACAAAGTCTGTTAATTTTTTTGATAAAGTAAACGGTGGGATTTGAACCAAGGTTTTGTCATCTACCTCATGGTGCATCACATGCAGATTTTGTTTTTTCCACTGGTGAATTAAAGATTACCTTTTTTTTCCAAAGACAAATATGATCATCAGTTAAGTAACCAATTTTTAGTGGAGAGATTTAGCAAGGGAACTGGACTTTTAATTTTTATATAGTTTCCACTGATGACAGTTGGAATGGGTGGCTGTGCTTTCTGAGTTTCACATCTATATTTGATGCACTATTACATTTTTTTCCCATTGGCTCTTGGTTGGTTTTGTGTTTTAAGATATTGTCAATAAACCCATGTTGGTCCACATGGTTCACAGTAGATATGCATTACTTGAAACCCTTGGAGCTTATAGATTATCGCCAAGTTAAGCTTTATCAAGCTTATGTGTGTTCCTTGGTGGTGAATTTCTACACCACCATTTACATGTTTACTCTCACTCTTTCATTCAGTAAAACTATTTTCATTTGATAACACAACATTGTTTCGCTGATTTGTTGACAAGTAGACCAATAGATAGTTCTATGAATGCTATGGTTTCAAGGCTAATCTGTTATCCTCGAGTAGTCTGAAATTCTATGAATTGAGATGACTCTGATTAGCTGGTGAGGTGCTATTTCATAGTTGAATGTTATATGTCTGTCACTGTAATTGCTATATACCTGCTTATGACTTATTCTTTAGGATCACAGAATTGGAGATCCCTTTGTCTTGAATGAATTGTACATGTGCATTATCGAAACATTAAATTAAAACATAGGTGGAAGATCAAACTCTGGTTGGGTTCAGATAGTTTCCTTTTATTTTGTCTTTTATCTCCTTTTGCTATGAATTTTTTGCTTCTGTAGTAAAATAAAATAATATAAAACAACTTCAACATCAGCATGACAAATTGCTGAATTGGAAAAAGTGTGTATCACTTATCATCTTCTGAATGTTAACATAATCAAGTAGTATATTTATATGTTTTCATGTTTTGAATATAACAACATTGAAATATGATTGTCTGCCTCTATAAGATGTGTATAAAATTCTAATGTTTTATTATACTCTAAAATACTCCTGAAGTGGAATTAATTCTTGTTAGCATGTGTACTTTACTCATGACATGTAGTCTCAGCAAGAAATCTGTCTCATGCATGTCTCACGTGTGAAGATATGTATTCTATCCTATGCACTCATTGTAATTATCTGTCATTCTAAGTATTCTCGACATCATTTTTTTTCCCAAATTTATGAGCATGGACTACATACATTTCATATCATACCCGATTAGTATGACCATATTCCGCTTGATCAACTCAACAACGTTTTGTCCTCATGTTTTCATCATGGCAATCTGTTTCTGGGTAATATGTATATCTAAAGTTGAGAAAAAAAGAGATGAACAAAAGGCTGTATATTAAGAATATGATTGTTTTTTAAATATTGTAACTAAGAATAGTTCTTTATTGCATGGTTTCATCTGTGTGTGGATTTGGACTCCATCTGGTTTTATTTAACTACATGAACTGTATAAACCATGTTATCATGTAATTAAATATTCATCATGTCTTCAGATTGGATTTTCATAATTTATTCTTTTTTAACTTATATTGTGTTCTTTATCTTGATTTAATCATTTGAACTCAATTTGCCTTCTCACTGTATTGCAAACATTTGAACATCTTTTCAACTTTCTTTTGTTTGGATTCGAAAACTCTAGCTGGTAACTCAAAAAATTTTAAGACAATTGGCAATAGTTCTAGTTGGGAAACATTCAATGTGACCATAACCGTTGGAGTTCGGGCATAGGTTCTATGTATTAGCCTGACAACTTTTTTGGCCTTTTGATTTGTTGTTAATGGTATAAAAAGAAATTTGTGAATTACAGGTGACATGCCCTTAATAATTCCGGATGTTCTATATTACTGCAGGGAAAGAAGTTGCTTGTTCTGCAAGAACTTAGATTCTCAACTCTTTTAACATTATCGATACTCAAATGGGTGACTATAGTGGAAAAAGAGCTTCTAATGAGCTTGGTATGACTCGAAGAGCATCTGGCATTGTTTTCAGGAATTCAAACAATAATGATAGAAGCGTACAACACTGTAACCGTCTCGGATGTAGCTCGAGACTTGAATACATGAAAGGAACACAAACTGTGAATCCAGCAAAAGCAAAGAAATTTTCACGCTTTCCTTTTCGCTCCACGAGTGGCAAAGCATCATTTGGAAGTTCCTCTAAACACTCTCTTGCCGTTAATGGGCTTAGGCAGTCTCTCCAAGATGAACAAATCTCAATATCCCAAAAGGAAAGAGTACATGCGGAAAGCAGTAGTAGCAGACAGGATTTAGAAGACTCGGAATCTGTTTCCACAGATACATCTATCCAGACATTACTTTCTGAACCAGAGGAAGTCGAGTCTCCACTGCTTAGTCAGGGTTCTCGTTATGCAAGTGAGGCATCACGAACTTCCCGTGGAACATCAACTTCAAGATCACAGCAACAAATCCGTCCCCAGTCGGTTATGGTTAGCCCGGATATCTCATCAGACCTTTTGATGCGGCGTTCCATGTCTTGGAGAAACACCAACCAGATAGCAAGACCTACCTCACCAAATCAGGGTCTAAGAAATCTCAGTTGCGCGTCAATATCTGATGTTCTCCCTTCAGGTTGTTCATCTTCGGAATCTGGTCGATATAGCAAAACTGATGGGCTTGAAAGAAGATATGATGGAGAGGGTTCTTCGAGAAGAGGTGGTAAGGGCGCTATTGATAAGAGAAAGTCTATCTCGAACCATGGTCCATCTTTGAATGAGCCTTCAACATCTCAACAAGTCATGAGAAGGACAAGAAATGGACCTACCATCGAGGATGGATTCTCACCGGTTAGAACTCGAAGGACACTCAGTGGGGATACCAGACCCAGGTCTCGGGAATTTGGAAGCAACCATTTTTCATCATCAGAATCCAATTTGATTTCACAAATTCCATTGAATGAGTTTTCCATCAGTGAAGCTTCATCTGCAAATCCATCACATTCGTTCCAAAGGCAACTTCCATCCATTTCGCGCCACACCCACGGACGGTCGGGTCCGAGCAATTTAAATATTCCTTTTAGGCACATTGATCATATTGAAGATGCCAATCCACGGATGTCATGTGGTCCTGTGGACCGAGACAGATATAGGCGCTTTAATATGGAAGGCATTACAGAGGTCTTTAATCTATAGAAAACAACCTGATGATTCATTTTATCATACTAAAAGATTAGCATGGCTCCTATGCTTTTGCTTTAATTTTTTAAATTTCTTTTTGCAGGTTTTGTTGGCCCTAGATAGATACCAACAAAATGAGGTGTTCACAAATGAGGTTGTCGATGTGTTTTTTTCTTTCCTGCTTAAGGTTTCATTTGATGAAAGAATTTTTTGTACTTGCAGGAATTGTTGGCCTTGGAGACGAGTTTGTTATATGGTAGATTCAGTCTCCATGATCAGCATCGAGACATGAGATTGGACATTGACGATATGTCATATGAGGTTTGTTATTCTTAGGCTACAATATGCCTCTTATAGCTGCTTTAATTTATTTATATGTCATACAAGGTTGGTTATTCTTCAGTTAAAGAAATATTAAAATATTTTATAATATTTTTTATAAAATGTTGAATGAGTTATTTATTTATTTAAATTCCTGATTGATCCTTCCCAGTTACATGAACACATGTTTGGCCCATACATTTTAACCAGTGCTTCACCAGTGGATGAACAAATCTTGGTGAAACTGGATACTTGTAATCTGAATCACCCTGATTATGATCATAGCACTCAGACTAGCTGAATCATGTAATTATAGAAAATAATTCGACCGATTATTTCCCACTCGCAAAACTCAACCTGGGAACTCTGTTGAGCGCTTGATCATCAGCTTCACTGGTAGTGAAGTGTCAATACTTAGTAGTCCCATTCTCTTGCCGATTGTAGGTTGTCATGATTTGACATCTTGATATTAATACAACATACATAAATTTTTAAACATGTGTGGTTCCAAAACTTCATATGATGGGGATTCTGGTTGTTCTGCCAGGATTTGTTGGCTTTGGAGGAAAAAATGGGAACAGTAAGCACAGCACTTACAGAAGAAGCATTGTCAAACTGCCTCAAGAGAAGCTTCTATTCTTCTGCCACTGCTGCCTCTGATAGTCCAGGTGTTGGAGATGACGATACTAAATGCAGCATTTGTCAGGTACATGATTTTAATTTTTTAACAGTTTGGTACATATTATTATCTGCTTAACATCCATTTCCCCACCCTTCTACGTTTAATCTTTGGAACCAATTGTTAAACTGATTATGTGGAAGCCAAATCAGTTTCAGATAATCGTTTGTGAATTGGTCTAAAAAAACTATAATTTTTAGTTTCTAATTATAGTTTTTGAAAGTCGAGAAAACAATTTTGGGCACTAATATACTCAGTTTGTCTTGCAGCCCCATTTGCAATTGCCACATCACTAATGTAGTGCATGAAATCATCTAACGCAGTATATACTCCAATATCTCAGTATATACTCCATTATGAAAAATGAAAAAAAAAATTGCATTCAATTCATATGAGTATGTATATCATTTATTATTAAAGAATGTACTTCCTTAGCTATGTATATACTTTAAAAAAATTCAAAATGGTGTGTGCTGCTGCAAATGGAGTTGAACGTATCATTTTCCAACAATTTTTATAAAAAAATGGTTTAACAACTTTTATTAAAAAACTGTTTATGAAAATTGGTTCCAAACAACATCTAAGGTAGCGTTTGTAAATGAGTTTGAACAACAACTTTTCACCTAAAATATTTTTTCAATATATTTCTGAAAGCATATTTTTGTTAGATTCTTGATAATCAGTTTTTTTTACTTTTTTATAACTAAAAGTTGTTCGCTCTCTTCAAAAGTTGGGATTGCTGGTTGCGCTTGAAAACAAGTTTGGATTAAGTATGATACTTAGAAAAGTCAAATTTTCAAAAGCTGTCCAACCCCGTTTTCAAACACTGAAAAAATCTCAACAGATTGATTGTCATCATGTATTCTTTCTTAATGTTTCATCATATTTCTCCTAACATATAGTTTTGGATGTAAAACAATTCACAGGAAGAGTATGTTATGGGAGAGGAGGTGGGAGATCTGCACTGCGGCCATCGCTACCATGTCGACTGCATCCATAAGTGGCTCAGCCTGAAGAACTGGTGTCCCATCTGTAAAGTTGAGGCACTGCAGTCTTTAATTCCATGAAACCCCCATCCATTCATCACTGGCTCACCACCTTCCCTTCTCTTTCGAGCTCCTTTGTTTCTCTGTACATACAAATAGTCTATCTTCATTTATTGTAATAAGGTTGATATGAGTACCCAACTAGTACTCAGGATCCGTCTCCGGCTTTAGGGTTGCTATGAGTACCCAACTGTAATAAAGGTTGCTATCATGCTATGAGTACCCAAATAGTCTGTTTTCAAGTGTTTGGAAACACTTGAAAAACGATTTTGCTATGAAAAAATAACACAGTTAAAGACTGATTTTGAAACATTTTAACTATGTAAGCAGATTACATTTAAAGTTATAGAAAGGTAGTTTTCTTTCAATGTAGCTGATTTTGTGTTCCCAGTCTATCCCATAAACACAATCCATTGTGATTGTTTATTTCTCTGCCTTTTTTCAAATAAAAATAAAGAGCCTTGATATACTCAAACCTGTTTAGCAGCCTTGTTTGTGTGACGTGGAAACAATTCTCCAGAGGGCATTTTTGAACATATGATTGGAGGGACTTAAAGATCATTTTTCACCGTTTTAAGGGCCTAAAAAAAACATCAAAAATTTTAAATTTTTTTGAAATTTAAAAATAATAGATGGGTAACTACAAACCTCTAATTAATTTTCTAAAAGGAAATGGTGAGAGCTGTGGATAGGGTTGCACGTAGGATGGGGACATCACATTTTCCCAAAATTATAAATGATTCTTGCATCGTGACATCTCATCTTGGTTGGAGAAGTCAGGATTGTCTCAAAGTTCTCATTCAGGTGGCAGAAAATATAGCCATGTCAAAGCTGATTAAACTTCACATTCAATGTGGAAAAGAATAGCAAGAATTTTGCACATCTTTCCATGGAAAAAAAAAACATTAGAAACTAATCCCAATAAACTCACTTCATTGTGAATCTATTAAGACAGAGAACATCCCAATGGAAATAGTGATTTTACCATAACAGTTTCACAGATGCTTCCGCTCAATCTTTTCACAATTCAATTTGCAAACATACAGCTATAAAAAAAAAGAAATTTTAAACTGTTGCAAGAATTCTTTTTATCAATGTTCATTCTGAGATCCATGGTCTTCATCACCTCTTCCACGTACGGATGAGTTCATGTATGATTTTGGTGGAGCAGATACATCCCCAACTCATTCTGTATATAATCACCTGCCATACAAAATCCCTTGAGAACACCTGACTTGTTAATAAATTATCTCCATGATATAGAGGAATCCAATCAGATTAACAATGAATAATTAATAAGCATAAGATATCATTTCATAACATTAATTGATTAAGTTGGAGGATCCCAATAAAAAAGCTCCCTATATTATGAATACACTGAATTCCCTGTTAGTTGTCATAGTTCATCAGGAAAACCTTATAATACATGGAAACTTAAGCACCACCCAGTGGTTGTATATGATCATTCACATGACAAACTAATTCAAAAAGAACTTTCTAATATATGCAACAAAATTTTAGAGAACAAAAATCTAGAACAATAAGAATGCCTATCCAAACATGTGCTACCCATGCAGAATCCAGCCTAGATGGCACAGAAATTTTTTTGTTTTTCACCCATGTCTTGTACTTGGAGATGACCTATTAGGATTTCCATTTTTTAAGGTAATATTGGCTTTCAGTTAAAGCAATTTGCACGAACAAATAAGCTTCTTCCATGCCTACGATAGGAGAGAATGTGCAGCATATTCAACTGTTACTGCATCATATCTAATTCATTTATGATAATATAAGTTGTCCATAACACAAACATAAATACGAAGAGGTTTCAAATTTATCAAGGTATATCAACCCAGCATTTTAGAAACAATGCACATGCCTCCAGTTACCCAAACACACACACACACGAACATTTATTATGAATTCATAGTAATCCGAAAGGGTTCATATCCTATTTCTCTAACTCCTTCCAAGCTGTTTCATGTCTGCACTCTTCATAGCCCATTAATGTTTCTTTTTTGGTTAATTCAGATTAGGAAAATGAACTTCCAAGTGCCCAAATAGAGTACCAGGTGCAACAATAGACCACATTACTTATAAACAGTAAATCTGTCCAAAAGAGATCATCCTAGTATCAATTCAAAACTCGGAGTGGCAAATGCAAGTGTAGAGGAGATGGAAAAGAACCTACATCAATTTCAGGTTGCACCTTCTAGATAACCATCTCCCTTTGATGATTGGATTCCATGCATCAGATGCTTAAAAAGTTATCCAAAGCTTGGTGGTCCTTGTTCATTGCATTCCCCGTGAGGCTTTCAATTGAACTGCATGTATATTAAACACCATTGCAGTCACTCCAACATACTAGTTACATTTTTCACGAGTATTACAGGAGCGCATTAGATCTGCACAAGAAATGGAGAGATTAATAGTTCAAAGTTCAAACAGTTGTGATAGGCAAGAATAAGATTCGCCCTCATTCACTTCAAAATTCAAATATATTTGAGGTTTAAACCATCCAAATAAACATATGAACTACAACCACTAAACCCAAAACTAAACATTAGAATTCTATTGGCAGAGCACGATGTGGATAATTTCAATTTAGAAATCAACATACTACTCAGATAAACTCACAGGGAACTAATGATATTAGCATATTAAATTTCAAAATTGCTGCCTGATTCTAGACAAATAGTGAAAAAAATGTCAATTATCAATGATATGCATTATGTTTTTGTGTTTTCCAAGTGAATATAATCTGGTGGACACCTAACCATTTCTTCAAAAAGATGGCAGTACCATAATGATACTTTTAATTAAATATGTCCTTTACTGATGCTATCCTTAGTTCCTTGGAATGCAACATTCTTGCTGAATGAAGATGAATGCCATCAAGTTAATATACCAGATAACAGAATTGTTTTAAGGGAGAAAAATCAAAATTTCAATGCACACATAGTCATACAACTCATAGGCCACCTGTGGAAGAAAAAATACCATACAGTTAATAAGAAATCAGAGATGAGGATGAAAGATGCAGTGAAGCAAGTATATCTGGCATAGAACAGTAACCATAACATTTGGAGGAGGAACTAATTGATAAGAAAGAAGAATTTTAAGTCCAAAAAAATTACTCACACCAATTATGTAGCAAAAACACCATTGGATAAAGCAACTTAAAAAAAAATTGAATTCATCATTAACGATCGCATAAAAAGAGAATGGTATCCATTTCAAGTATGATGAAAGAAATCCTAATTCGAGTGTCTTGATGTTTGACACCTTTTAGAATCTTTTAATTTTTCACCTTTCAAACAAATGAAGCTTTCCTTATCATTCGTTACTATTCAACATCTCAGGAATTGTTGCGAAATAAAATGAAATGAAATTACTTTTGAGATTAATTAAACATGGGTTGGAGTAACAGATATGAAATACATTGTAGTTGGGTAAAAACCATGAAGCATAATACAGTGACAACTGCAACGGTACAAGAGAGTAGGGAGTCAAGGTAGAATAACTTGGAATTCTTTCTTCAAAATTCTAAAACAAAGCAAAATTAAAAAAAGTATTTCCACTAATTACTACATGGAGACGGAAAATGAATAATACAGCAATGCCCATACTACTGTGTGTTGCTGCAATATCAGGAGTCAAATACGGTGCATTTTTAGAAGCTGCTCTCCCCATTAGAGACAGGGACAAACTCATCATACATTTCACCCGCAGAGAAATTGGAATAGTTTTATAGAGATCTTTTAAGAATATTAGCATATAAAGCTTTCTTGATGACATTTCCAAAGATGAGGGGGCATTTCTGGTTCCTGAAAGGGATCAGTCTATAGGAAAAGGCAAATATACAAAAGAAAGCCAGAAGGGGTTTCTCCTCATTTCTTTTCACCTGACCGCAACCAGATTTGAATTCTTGATCTCAAAGCACTTGTGATGAAATGATTGCCATCAGAGCAAAAGCTTGATTCTGCTGAAGTTGGGCTTTGTCTCTGTTTCCAGATCTCTTCTTTGAAAAGATTAGATTTTTTTATTGACAAATAGACAAGGCCATTGACGAGTATAAACATCTATTTTCTTTTCTAACAATGCTTATACAATGAGGACCATTATCTGAATACAGGTCACAGGATATATGTCTAGGAATTTAGAACAATAATTGTGTGAAAGTCTAAGCAATTTAAATTTTGGGTATATATAACAACCTGGTTTTTTTTCTCCAAAAATCTTTGACATATACAATCAATGATCAAACCACACTTTCAGCTAATCCACACTTAAGACACTTGTTCATACATATATATTGAGCTATTGAGTAACTTCCCCATATCCATAAGATGTTCAAACACAGGTGAATGCTCATGTGTAGATCTCATACAACAGATCAGAAACCTCCAAAGTCCATCAGGATGGCTTGGCCTTCAAATTTTTCTATAGTTACTATATACTTAATTTTTATTTGTAAGAAAAATGTCAGATAATTTTGCAGGAATGAAACCTGCTGATAAAATAAACCTATTTTTGGGACATGACATAAAGAGTCACATGCAAAATTATATAGTAACCAGGAATACTATATTGCCATATGGTTGCTTCATCATGAGCAACCTTCTCTGTAAGGAACTGTAGTACAAGAAAATTGATATCAGACTCCAGATAATGCCTTGACTGAGTTAACAATGTCAAAAAGGCTAGAATGACAATCTTTCACAGGCTATATCAAATTCCAGAATATCATCATATCCAAAAACAATGAAATGCGAAATCTGGGGATGTAAATTTTTTATTCCCAATAATTTGCATACAGAAAACATCTGAGAATACAATGTGAATGTTAAGAACTCAAATTAATCACCTATGAGAAAATAAACAGAGCAGCACGAAAAGGAAAAAAATATAAATTAAATGCTCCATGGAGCAGTAAAATTACATTTTAGTCCTTGATTCCTGAGGCATCAATTTTCTGGGAGATTCAGATAGATGATTCACAAGGCAAATGATCCTTGGCTTGTGAGATGTTGTTAACTGTTGAATCAGCCCGAGTAATACTTGGATATGATGTAGATGCACCCTTCAAATGCTGTGAAATCTTAAAGCGCATGTTTTTTTACACACAGCAGATTATTCAACAGTATCTTTCCTGCAAAACTTTTTTCAATTTCCTCAGGAGTGGACTGTGAATTACACGTGATCTTCACATCCGTGATTGTTGTGGATGAAGGCATGCCCTCACAATTGTATAAACATACAACACAACCAAACAGGGGACATTTTTCTGAAGTTCCCTTGAAAGTGGTTGCCAACTTGCCATCAACAAGTGCCCCAAAAAGTGAGTAAATTTGTGTGCCTTTGCCTTCCGTGACCATTCAGTTACACATTGCATGGGACAGCGGTCAAGGTAAGGGGTGTACCTCAAGTTCTTCTCAGACCCATATCCTTGAGCCATCTCCCATTCGAAGCCCAAAGGCTTCAGAGAGTCTTCAGATCTGTTTCACACTTTTCTTATTCTTCAAAAGAATGGAGGCATATTTTCTCAAGCAACAACGGCCAGTCCTTCCCGAGCTGTTGCGGGTTAAGCTCCATGGCCACCTTGAAATCCAAGAATGATATTGGGCTTTGGCTTCTCAGCTGTTGCATCCCTTCCAAAGGTCCGACACTACTCTGTATATGCACACGGTTTCCTGGCCAAACACCATTGATGACCTTCTGCTTCTGCACGATTGCTTTATGGTTTCCTGACTGGATCTCACACTGACTAGTTCAAAACAAGACCTCATTAACTTCTTCAAGTATACATCCAACCCATTATTCAATAAATTAGCACAATCCAACGAAACCCCTTCGAGCCCCTCTGCATGTGCTATCTGCTCCATCCGCTTCCTCAATGCCTCCGTATCAAACAAATCACCACTGTCAAAACAACTTGGAAAACCAGAACCAAACACTGCACCAGTAGACAATGCCCGCCGAGCAGCACCTACACTGGCTGGACGCAGTGGAATCCCAAGAGGGGCCTGTAGTGGGCTCCTGGCCAACCCAACCTCATCTTCTATGACGACATCTTCAGCCCGATCATGTGGAGACCGTCGGACCCACGGCTTCTTTAACATTGCCTCATCCTCAGCCTGCTCTGCAGGCGGCTCGTCAAGCAAGCACTGCACCGGCCTTTGGAGATCACATGAGTGCAAACCACCGTTCTCCATGACAGGCCCGTCGGACAGGTGATCCATGGCCACAGTCTTCCCATTGGGCCCGAGAGGGCTTAGACAATCCCTAGGCCTCCGATCCCGGATCACAGACCGGACCTTTCGGGGGGACGTGGGGAGGTCTCCATTCGACCAAATGGATGGAACCTGATTCAATGCGGGCTGTTGAAGACCATCCTTCCTGACTGTCCGATCATGAGTAGACGATGGGGGAGCCTTGGCATGGTATGCATTCTTCAAATCGCACGGATGAGCTGGTTGTGCAACGAGATGTTCTCGTGGCCGAGGGTCGAGAAGCAGAGCTTGTCGAACTCAGCCTTGCTGAGCTTCTGAGCCAACAACCTGTTCAAGAAGGAGAAGTAGCGGCCCGACCGCTCTGGACCAAGCTTCCCCACTATCCGGGCCTTCAGCTCCACGAGGTTGATCCGCTGCTGCTTCAGAGGCGGCGAAGGCATCTCTCTCAATGCTTCAAGCACGCCATACACATGAAATCAACAGATCGGAGAGACTTTCAAAATCGATTCCTTTTTCAAAATTAGGGTTCTCTCCTCTTCAGATTCCAAAGCAGTACCGACCACCACGCGCCAGGATCGAACAATGCAGTAAAAAATCTCATCCTGGAACGAAACCCTAGTGAAGAAACCAACTCAAGACGACCGATTGCATAAACCCTACTTTGGGGTCCGCCCGAGCTGAAAAACCCTAGGTGGTCGACAAAATGTCAGGCCTTTCTCCCTCCTCGGTTCGGGAGAATTTCTAAGGTCGATTGGGATCGCGAGATTGGACGTGCGTGCGGTGTGAGTAGATCGAGCGACTCGAATCACGCAAAACAAAAAAGAGCAAGAGAGGAACCGTAAAGCGGCTGACCTTTCTCAACCTCTCCTCTTCGAACAGCTTGGGATCGAACGAATCACTGCTTCGCTTCGCTTCGTCGTCTCCTCTTCTAATTCTGCTTAGCTTCCGCTACTTCTTCTGCTTCTCTCTTCGTCCCCGTCTTTTCTCTTCTCTTCTCTTCTTATGCAACTCGATTTTCAATTGCACCTCTTCGATCGCTCTCTCTTTCTCTCTCTTCCGGGGGGGGGGGGGGGGGGGACACTCGGGTTGGGTGTGTGTGTTTTTATTTTTATTCGGGCTTTTCGTTTTCGTTTCCTTGAATGGGAATGGTGAGTGTGCAAATAAATGTACAGCCAAACACACACATTTTTCGTTTTGAGTTTTTTAAGTTTCGATTTGCCTGTTTGAGTCAACGGGGGCGTGTGTTAGATTCCATGGTACTGAGTCTAAACATTTCGTGTCATATTCACCACAGTAGAGGAAGCGGCGGCACTCACAGTCCCCCCAATATGTGGACAATCAAGCAGACATATGAAGCTCGTGTGTTTTTCTTCAATCATTCCAGGAGGAATGTATATCAACATCAGACCTCAGATTATACAAAATATAGATCAATCACAATTCCTATACCACCCACCACCACTTACCATCCAAATAATGCTTCAACAGACCACTGCAATATGGGCTTTAGGTGCAATGGTCCTCCTTTACAGCAATTAGAATGTCACACCAAAGAACTGACATCGCATAACAGTAAAAGCCACATCCACAGAGAGCGAAATTCATATATTAAATCATATTTCAGAATAAAATTTGTCACATCACTCTAAAATCTGAATGTTACACTTCCAGAAGGTGAAGAGCATGACAATCAAAGAATATGTATGTTTCATGAGATGTGTAGCAGTTTAGGATAAGTAGAATTAAGAGGGGGGGGGGGGGGGGGGGGGGGAGAGACGAGAGTAATCGCATCACCAACAAAGATCTGATGAATTGCTTGAAAGATTGACAAATCTGTACATTGAATTTCAGAATTTGGACCTTGTCTTCCCAAAAAAGAACAAAAGAGGGCATCCCAGACACTGATTTGGTTTCAGATTTACACCAAAAAAATATAGAGGACACAGCCAGCCTACCTATTTATAGTCCTCCATCAAAAGTTTACTCGAAGGAGCACAACATCTATTAGGTTGAAAGTACTCCTTCCGAATTCATCTATATGTCAAGAAAAAAAAAGTGTCTGGGATTTGTTGCTCCTGAGCACCAATATCCTAGTGAAACAAAAGTAACCTACAAAATGAAAATGGAATGTCAAATTGATCATGCTGATTTCTCAATATTCTAAACAAAATAACAACTCTCTAATTCTAATTTGGAAAAAAATCAAGCTGAACCAACAAGAAACAATAAAGAAATAGTGGTCATGCATATTAAAAAATGATGATAGGGTATATAAATCAATAAGTTGTGAAAATTCATCATAAAATCAGAAATCCAAAACCAATTAGAGTAGTGATGCTTACCTGTACAGGACGAACACAGCAGACTGACATTTCATCTTCCTGTGGAAACCTTTTGAGGAAGCAGTTGCCCGCTGTTATAACTGGAATGCACAACAGACAGCTCCATCTTCCCTCTCCATTCCTCACCAGGCTTCAGTTTGATGGGTGCCACTTCATTTGCAGCATCCACACAAAGCATGCGCTGGTATTCATCATTCCCAAAATCAACCATAGCCTTGGCCTTCTTGTCCCAAGGATTCCATACCACTGCATAGAGGAGAGACAGTTTTATATCACCTTGTATGGATTATCTTTGCTCTTCCATTGCACAAATATAAAGATTTAAAAAAATGGACAGGATAATGCACATACAAAAGTTTTGGAACTAACCAGCATCAGGAAGTCCATCTTTTTTAATAACGAAAGTCCTTCTCCTTTTATGATCTATGACTGCAATTTTATTTGGTGTGCTGAGATATATTTTGTCAATCTTTTAAAGAAAGGACAAAAGGTTAGTATTGAAGTGAGAACAACGTAAAAAGAAAGAACAAAACTCTCAGACTACTGCAGGCTGAAATTAATTTTTTCCCCAAAATCTGGAACTGATACAAACTTCAGATTCAAACGTAATAGCGTTTTGTTGCTCTGTGAACAGCTCCTTGTTCTGCAGATTGTCAAGATAATTCCGTGTCTCCAATCCTTCTATCCGTATTTCACTGTTAACAAGCAAGTAAAAGTGTCTTATAATTTTTAAATTGGCAACAGGTAAAATCATTTTTTCTTAAATTTCACCCAACACAATGCAAAGGAGAATGTGACAGTGTTAGTTAAGACTTCATCAAATGCAAAACTCAAATTAAATGTTGAATAAACATATTGTATAATACCTAATCACGTAAATCTCCATTTGTTCAAGAAAATATGGCAGTTAAAGGAACACCTTAAATGTCAAATTAACTGACTCAAGCCACATGAATTTTATTTTATTTTATATTTGGGGGGGGGGGGGGTTGTGTGTCTTATGATACTTGGTAAATACTATGACACCGCATGGCTACAGAAACAATTTTTACAAGAAGACTGCTATACGTGGTAGTTTCCCATCCTATGTAAATAATCAGGATGTTAGTTTGGGGTGATGAGGTCATGAACATGACCAAACATTAGAACATGGAGATCCATTTGCATAAATAACTTATTCATCACAATTCTGATGTAACATACTTTTGCATATTGATCAGTGGCAGTCAAGAAATCATAATGAACAATAGCCAAAATGACACAGAGAATCAAATGCCAATGATTTGCCATCTACATGATACAAAAGGGAAGAAAACGGATATGTACCACATGGGAAATGCTTAAAATCAAAAGAAAATGTCTACTTCATCTACTCCAATCAGAAAAAAATTGGTATTTTACAACTTACTAAAATACAATGATAATTTGATCAACACATAATTTAGAATTGTCCAACAAAGGATGCTATTGCTATTTAAAGGATGATAAGGTCAGGTATGGACACAATTTACATATTATAAATACAATGCAATGTGTATCAGTTCATATGCAAATATTGTTCTTGATTTTAGTTATGCGATTAACATTGCAAGTAGACTTCATGTAATTGTAATTACTATTATGGACCTCTTTTTAAATAAAAAAACAAAAGAGGATAAAAAAGAACAGTGGACAACTAACCTGATGTCAGAAACAGATAAGTAAGTCTGATAAGCAAAAGTAAAAGAAAATGGTTTCTCGTTGGGATTCAAATGTCTAACACGCGAAGTCAATGACAGTTCTCCTGTGGGCCCCAGAGCCACCTTCAGTAGAAACTCAAAACTGCAGATAACAGAGAAACACTTGATGAACCATGCAGAAAACGAAAAAAAGTCAAGATTCACAAGATTAAAAAAACTTCTATTGATTTCACTTGCTACTCTAATACCTATGAGGCCAAACTTTTGCATCTTCAACAGATGGCTTGAAGATCAAATCTACATAAGCCTTACTCGAACTACTTTTTCGGATAGGTGATGGTGGATCTGTATCAATACTCCAAAACCGGTTCCTCACAAATCCTTGTCGTTCCAAAGATCCGTGACTCCCAAACTGCATTCAGAAACTATTTGTGATTTAATGATAAATGTAGTCAATAAAATGAACAGTAAATGGATCAAAACTAGGATTAATCAAGGAATAAATGAAGAGAAGCAACAGTACCCACTATTGAACTTTAGATGAGATCTTCTCTTTTTTTTTGTCCCTGTATGTTTTAAATAATTTATTCCTATGAAAGTTAGGAAGTGTAAGTCTGCTGGTAAAGTGTCACATAGGCAGGGTTTGGGTTCGAGTCCCGCTGCTAATATCATTTTCATGAATATGAATAAATATCATCATCAATTGGAATGAAACTCAAAATCTCTACTGCTTTCATGGCAATTCTGCGGGCAATGTGGGAAAATTTGTGTTTATTCATCACACCTCACACTGATAGCTTCACGATCTTAAAACCCATTATTGTAATGAAAATAGTGGGCAAATCAAAGATTCATGCTGTACCGATCACGTACAGATGAACAAATCTATCATACATAACCATTAAATTCAAAATTATCTTTTATTTAGTCTCTATAATATCAGCCAATAGAATGAAAATCAAGGAGATGGTATGACAAACAACGAATCTTGAACACATACTTGTGCTTTTAGCTGCTCACAGTTCACCCTCTATGATTACATGCATCATATGTGTCATACACTAGTAGCTTATAAAAGGAAACCCGAGGAATAAAAATGAACAAACCCGTGGAAAGCATATTGAAATCCCCCCATGTACGGCCTTTGGAGGCTTGAAAATAGCCTACAATGAGCAAAAAAGAAAAGCAAAAATCAGAACGTAGAAAAACAGATAAATTATAGATATTTAACACAGCTAATCCATAGAAACAGTCAATAAAGAGGTCTACATAAGAATAAATTTAATAGAAAAATGCCCAAAAGGGCCAGAAAGACTCTAAGATGCAATTGAGTTCACATCTTGTGGGATGTCCTACAATCCTTGAAAGCAAACATAGTGATATAATAGTCCAGCAAACTCACTTAATCCAGATAAATTATTCAATGACACCAACAGAATCATCATAGCAGAACAATTAGCCCCTAATAATTTCAGATCATTTATACAGAGTTGATAACAACAAATGAGATAAAAAATGTCGTAATATTTTCAGGCAATTAATACTTGTGCAGGGTCTGCGGAAGTCTGTTAGACATTTTTTGCTGTTTCCTTCCTTTTGAATATGATTAAAGTACATAACTATGTATCTCATTGATAGTATAGAGCACAACTATATATATATATATATATATATATATATATATATATATATAGTTGCACTATTAAATTCTCATTATTTCACCACACAATTAGACATTTCAGCTTCTTGAACTCAGGATTTATACATGGGTCAAATACATTACTCTATATGTCAATAATAGTAAGAGCACAAGCTTATACAAACTGTCTTGGTTCCATTGTTAAATTCTAAATATTTGCTACACCAGTAGAATAGTATAACTAACGTTCAAGCTTCTTGAACTCGGGATTTATATATCTTTCTTCCATTGTCAATTAAAAAGGTGCTTCACAATGAACACCAAAAGCCACAAAAACCACCCAAGTCTATCTAATTAGCAAAAATCCCACAAATTCATATATAGATATGCAAAATAATCTCATTCAATAATCAATATATGTATTTCAATAGCAAAGCCAGTGACACTCAATAATCAATATATGTATTTCAATAACAAAGCCAGTAACACCCAATTCTATCTAATTAGCAAAAATCACACAAATTCATATATAGATATGCAAAATAATCTCATTCAATTATCAATATATGTATTTCAATAACGAAGCCAGTGATCATTCAGTATATTACACTACAGTAAAAATTATCAAACTATATATCATTGTGTATCACTAAATATGCATCATTTTTTCAGCTTATAGAACATATATTACCTGATAAATTTTAAATATAATTCTTAATAAACATTATGATATTGTATGGACACGACCCTTTTTTTATCATATCATCGTATATTGGTTTATTATATACTTCTGTGCCATACAGCTTTGCTTACTGAAATGATGCAATTATTAAAAGAACAGGAAATAATTAAAAACGGACCAGTTTTACCTTATTGCTGACAAAAAGCATCTCCTCGCCAAAATTATTCTTCCAAGATGTCACCTGACCTCCATAGAGATAAACCTATAGAGAAACAAAACAGTGTGTTTAAAAGTTACATTTAGCTGAAAATGCATAATCGAATATTTTCCATGGGGGACTAATATTGTTTTACTGCCTGCTTTGACTAAACAATTGTATTTTTGAGAAAAAGGTGGGCTACCACCAATTCCATTAATAAATTCGGATATACAAATCCAAGCATGAAGAAAAACAAAAACATAGTCCTTTTATGAACTTTTTAAGTTGATAAGAAAACTCACTCAAATTTTTTTTCCCAAGAAATCAAGTACATTGGAACAATCAGAACATATTAAATTTCATATAAAATAAATCTTATAAATATGTGAACTGATGATTACAGAAACAGAGCTACAACAGAGAGAATAAATATGACATTAAAAAAAAACACAGTAAAACACATGTTATTCCAAAAACGCAGTATCAACTAATAATCCCCTCCTGCCAACAATCAATCCATAAAAATAGAAACAATTCTTTCAATAATAAACAAATATGCAAACCTCATCCTCCCATGCAGAAATGTAGAAAAACTAAATAAACATTAAATAATTTTTATTGAAGGCATCAACAAAGTAATTCTAGTAAATATCTTCTGTATCATTAGTGATTCATGTCAATTGTTCTTACAAATTAAATAATGATAAAAACGTAGACATCCAAGCAATTCATCCGAAACCAACTGAATCAACTAATTCTTGGTCTGTGGTAAGAGAATGAGAAGGAATTATCACATCTGATAAATCACCTACTGAGGAGATCTATTTACAACTCAACCTATTTCAAGAATCAACGAGACACAGAAAACAAACAAACAAAAAAACAAGAAAATCAGATAGTCATTAAAGATTTCCAATTCAAATTCTGAATCAACTAATTCTTGGTCCGATCAGAAGCTGAGAAAGAATTATCACATCCGATAATTCACCTACTGAAGAAATCTAGTTACAGCTCAACCTCTTCCAAGAATCAACTAGGGTACACACCATACAAAGAAAACAAACAAACAGAAAACCAAAACCAAAACCAAAACTTTAAACAAGAAAATCAGAAATTCATCAAAGATTACCAAATCAGATTCACATAAAACAGAGGAAAACACAAAGAGGCAGAGAATGTCAGAGAACCAAAAGCGGAAGCCGAACCTCGGCAGAGAAGCCTTTAGGCTCCCTGAGGACGACCTTGTCGAGGCCATTGACGCCCTTGCAGAGCTGGACGGGGATCTTCTCGCCCGACATCGATCAAGTCTCCATGAAACGACCCTAACAACCCTAATTTCAACCAGAGAGAGCGAGCAGTGGAGAGTGAGAGAACAACCGAAACAAGAAAAAATGAAATCTCAAATTCGCTCCAAAAGAACGCGAGACGCGGCATTATATATATAGTGGGGGAAGGGGACGCGACGAGTGAAAAAAGAAATACAAAGAAATACGAAGTGACCCCTCTCTGTACGTATGTGGGGTTCACTTTTAAGGAAATCGGTTTAACGGTGGGCCTATGTGGAATCACGACCTTCGATTCGCTGGGGCGTACGGGTGATGGACGGTGGAGATCTCACCCTGCGGGATGGAGTCGCTGTCAGCGTGGGATCCATGCATAACGGTCGGATGAGAAAAAGCGGGCTCAACCCCTTGTAACCGCAGAGGGCATTTTCGTGATTTTCAATCAGGCGCGAAGCAAGAAATCGGACTTAAAAGCTGGTTTGATAAAGCAAGAAGTTTAGCCCATGTTTGGATCGGATATAAAACCCCAGATAAACCCGGATAATCTCGGATAAAAAATTTCACTCGTTTGTTTACCCCGAATAATCCTGGATAAAGTATGCCAGAATAAACCCAGATAAATTGGTATATAGATTCCAATCAACCCTTGGAATTAAAGTTATCCAAGGTTATTCCACCCAAAAAATATGTGGACCCACTGTCAAATCAACTGTCATCATCTCTTATAAATCACATGTCAAATCCACTATCATTACTTTTTTACATTTTATAAATTATTATCCATACTTTATTCACATTTTACCCAAACAACAAAACATTTATTCTTACATTTACCAACGAGAATAATTCAAAACACAATCAAACACAAAATCACTTTATCCTTATTTATACTCACTTATGCTTTGATAAATCTATACCCTAGAATAAAATCTATCTCCGTTTCAAACGGGGGCTTAAGGATAATTTAGAAGACAAAAAAGTCTGTCAAACTTGTAATACATAATGGAGATAAATGTTCATTTTCATTTTCATTATAAATTTGGGGCAATTGTTTACAGTTTATCCTGATTATTTTTTATATCAAACAATGATAAGTTATTATTTCACTCACTTATCATCATAATTATCCATTATCATATTATAGTATATACTCCACTAATGCAGTGTGTGAATAATTAATTTTTTATTTTTCATAATAATATTCTGATCTATATGTCTATATATATATTTCACTCTTTATAATAAATATGTACTTTATTAATTTAAAAAAATTAAAACAATCGGAGGCTGCAGATGATTTTGATGAAAATCATATTTTTTGGGCATTTTTTTCAAATTAATCACCCCTAATAACTAAATTACCAAACTAATCACCATTTTCAATTATTTACCAAAGTAGTTACAAGATCCGATCAAAGCCATCATGTAAGCATTTTTTTTAATTGTCCCTGATTAAAACGCCAACGGAAGTGGCGTTTTAACACTTGTGAATTTTTATCTCCTAAAAACGTCACTGAGGTTGGCGTTTTACGTCAAAAAATAATTGACCCCAGTGATGTGCATTTTTTCTCCTAAAAACACCATTGAGATTGGCGTTTTTAATGAAAAATGCACATAAAACGCCATTAGGGTTGACATTTTTAATGAAAAATGCACATAAAACTCCACTGGATTGACATTTTATTAGAAAATAGCATAAAATGCCAACACCATTGGTGTTATGCTTCATTCGAAGAAAATGCCAATGCCTTCATTCAAAGAAAACGCCAATGGGGTTGGCGTCATATGCTGCTGCAGCAAAAAAAAAAAGACTAATTTCATTCAAAAGTTTTTGTTATGTGGTTCTTTTTTTTTATGAAATCAACAATCTTCAATTTCCAAAATGTATAGGATCATAGATGGAGTATAAATAATAGAATAAATAAATTATGTGCATATACATAACAAGTATAAAATATTTAATATGATACATACAACATGTAACGAGGTATATACAATAACTTACAACATTTTGGATTATTACAATTTGGATTATGCCATTTTCTTTGAATGAAACCTAAAACGCCAATGGAGTTGACGTTTTATTCCATTTTCTAATAAAATGTCAACCCAGTGACGTTTTATATGCATTTTTCATTAAAAATGTCAACCCCAGTAATGTTTTATGTGCATTTTTCATTAAAAATGTCAACCCCAATTGTGTTTTTAGGAGAAAAAAATATACATCACTAGGATCAATTATTTTTTGACATAAAATGCCAGTTTTTAGGAGAAAAAAATTCACAAGTGTTAAATGCCACCTCCGTTGGCGTTTTAATCGGGGACAATTAAAAAAAATAAAAATGCTTATGTGGCGACTTTGATCGGGTCTCGTGACTATTTGGTAAATAATTAAAAAAAGTGATTAGTTTGATAATTTAGTGATTAGGGGTGATTAATTTTAAAAAATGCCTTTTTTTATAAGATGTATAATTTTCCTTAAAATAAATTATAGTACGGACATTTGGGGGTGAGTGGACAAGTGCAGATTGGAAAATGATGTGTAGCTTGGTTTTTTTTATTTTTTTTAAATAATGCTCGTTCATTAAAGTATACAATGTTATAAAAACTATACATTGAGATTTACTAATATAATTTTTTTTTAAATAATGTTTTTTAAGTCTATGTAACCTCATGAAAATATATATGTAAAAATTCAAATAGCCCTCCAAGTTAAATTTTTATTGACATATTATGATTAGTATACTAATATTCTGTATGATTAACCCAGACAAGGACGGAGGCACTATGGGGCAAGGGGGGGCTCAAGCCCCTGCTTGAATTTTCTAACAAAACAATATGTGTGATTAAATAATGTTAGAAGTAGTTTAGTACCTTGTTATTATATGAATTAATTTTTTTTAATTTTTGAATATCCTACTTTCTATATCCTAATGTCCACGATATCAGAATTCTCTCTCTTCTCCTATAGAACTCAGCTCTCTCACAAGTCGCAACTAAATAAAAATAAATATTCTAATTTGAATGACATTTTATAATCATCTTTTCAAGCAATATATATTTAATTTAATTTATAAAAGTTTGATTTCACGTTTTGGAATTTGGGGTACAACTTGGGCGGGTTGGGAGGTTGGGGCACAACTTGAACCCAACTTAAAAGTAAAGGAATTCAACCCAAACTCAACCCAAGCAATATTGGATAATTAAAATTTTATCTCACAAGTTAAACAATTACATTTAACTAGAACATTTAAATTTATCACTCCTTATTTTAGGTCTAAGTTGATCCGAGTTATCAAAATCCTCAATTCAAACTCAACCCGAATTACGTTCAGGCTTGAATTAAACCCGAATGCTAAAACCTCATTTCAAATTCGTCCAAAATTCGTTGTGGGTAAGGTTTAATTTGTTCAAGTTGCATCCCTATTTTGGATTGTATTAAAATTTATAAAGTAAGGCAATATTAAATATAAAAAAAGAAATAATAACAATTGTATATTTAAAGCTCCTGCTTGACTACAATCTTGGCTCCGCCCCTGAACACAGACTATGATTATTCTATGAATATTTTGTATGATTAACTCTAACTAAAAATATAACATAAAAAACTTAAAATATGTTAAAAATGCATTAAATCCTCTATAAATGATGATTTTATTCCACTGGATAGAGTTTTATAATTTATCTAAAAGGTAAAATTGTTATTTATAAATGATTTTTTCACACATTTAAAAAATTATAGAGTTTTGATAAACTATGTTTTCAGTCATAGTTAATGAATCAGAATATTCGTTCATTTGTTAATTGAAAGTTTAACTCAGAGGGCTATTTGAATTTACATCAGTGTTATTAGGGGGTTATATGGATTTTGGGAAAAGTTAGGGGGTTATATGATGGGGATTGGGGTTATTTGAAAATTTTCCATAATTTAAATAGACATTAAGGCCCGTTTGGAAGTTACAAATTCATAAACTTAGATCCAAACAATTTTTTAGCTTTTAATTTTTTAAATTACATTCTTTATTTGTGGTTGAAAATATAATAAAACATAGTTTTTAAAAAACTGAGTTTAAAACATAAGATTTTAAGAATCTTATAGGGGTAGTCAATTAGGATTTTCATGGACAAAATGCTCATGTCCGTGGATTTATAAATTATGTGTTATTCAACCAGGACATTGGTTCATGGACAAAAAGTTCAGTGCTATTCAATTGAGACATTATTTTGTAGACAAAAAATATAGTGTCATTCGATTAAGACATTATTTCGTGGACAAAAAATCTAGTGTTATTCGATTAAGACATTATTTCGTGGACAAAAAAATTAACGTTATTAAATTGAAACATTATTTTGTGGATATAAAATACATTATTTCGTAGACAAAATGTCCAATGTTAATCGATTGAGACATTATTTAGTAGACAAAAAATCCAGTGTTATTAGATTGAGACTCCTGATAGTAAGCATTTTGTCATGTGTTATTAAATTTAAATAGGATTTGTAAAAACTTTCATAAGTCATTGATTTTTGTGGACTCTAAAGAGAAATGTATAAAAGAAAAAATCATTTCAAAATCTCACCAAAATGGGTGAGATTCTCATAGACTTTTATTCTAACATTGTGAATATATCTTCTTTTTTTTCTTTTAACATAATTCATTTCTTTTATGGATGATGGTTATCTTATGTCTTTTATATTTTTATTCTCGTATCATACTCAAAACAAAGTATTATCTAAAATCTAACTCTACACAAATAACACCATAAAAAAACCAAAATTCCTACAACTGATAAATTTTTTACAAACATATGCTACAATTATATAGTAAATTTATAATTTACTATAAAAGTCTATGAAAGTATGTGAAAATCTATTAGAGTTAATATTTAAAAGTATGTAAAAGTATGTGAAAGTCTATAAAAGCTTATAAAAGTACATCACTTAATGGTCCGTTTGGTTACACGATTTGGGACGATTCCGCTTTTTGAAAAGTTAAAATCTCAAAATCGTGCAGCCAATGGAGTGGATTTCGACGGAATAAAAAACCGAATTCCTTTTAATTTTTTTCTCGAAATCCGTGTTTTAAAAAACTCAAAAACTGTGATTTTTTATGGGAATCGATTTTTTGAATTGAAAATTTTTTTTCTCTACTAAACATTAAACTCCTTTCAAATATTGATTCCTAAATTAAAAAAAACATTTCAAAAAATCAAATGTCTAAAATCATCTTAAAAAACAGTTATATTCTAAAAACTACTTTTCAATGTGTGTTTTCAAACTGAGCCTAAATAACGTCCATGAAAATCTATCAAAAGTTTGTATCGAATACCCCGATTAGTATTTCAACTTCACATCGGAATGCATCCTGGGTATCAATAATGTTTATTCAGACTATTATGATACATGGCTGCACCATTCACTCATGATTACTGATTAACCCGTACAGATTCTTCTTTCCATCTCCACCCGTATAGGCAGGGAAACAAAACCCTAACAAGCGTCGACCCGACAAATCTGATCCTCCCCGTCCGCAACACCGAGAGCAAATCATTCTCCCTCATTTTTTCCGCTTTGTAGGGCGAGTGATGGACAGCGACATGGAAGAATCGGCGAGAAGGAAGAGCATGAAGAGGAGATTCGTCGTTCCGGGGGACTCAACCGCGCACAAGGTTCTCGATCGATTTCCCCAACTCATCTTTTATCGTTCGATAACTTCTCATTTTGTTCGTAAGAGTTTCTTTTATCATCGAATCGCTACATTATCCATCAATACCTGATGAATGTTTAGTGTATTTTATCGGTTGCGCCGAAGGACCCAAGATGCTTAGCCTTCCTGAAGGAGAAACCTCTCATACACGCATCCATCCCTCTAATTTACAAAAAAAAGTTGAAATTGATCATCTAATCCCAGATTACATGTATCAAAAGTTGAAAATTATATGTTTATTGTTCAGGTACTTCATTTTTTTTTCTTTCTTTACCCAATTGTATGAATACACTGACTCTGTGATGATTTTTCTCCCAGCAATCCGATCATGTAAAGACTCGTCCATACTCTGTATCAGGAGAAGTGGTATGCATTTGATGACATTACCCTGTATTGTGGTCATGTCACTTGGTTGTAGTTTTTAATCGTTTTCACATATCTTTTGGTGTTGTAGAAATTCATACAGGAGGAAGACACACGGCTGGAGACAACTAGGGAAAGATGTAAGTGGTATATGAATACTTGTCTAGTTATTATATTTTGATATTGGGTGTTTTGGACACATTCAGTTTATCCAGATATTTTTGGAATTTGAAGATTTTGTGGTTTCTTGCAGTGAATAATGTTCTCAAAAGGCATGAAGATTTACAAAAGCGCCTTATAAGGTTTGGGTTTTGGTGTTGATATCATTTCCAGTTTTATCTCCTTGACAAAAAGAGAATCTGCCAAAGTTGTTATTTAAGGTTTCATTACAGTCAGGTACAACCCATGTAAAAGGAAAGTAAGAAAGAAGAAATAGGAGATAATTGAAGCATTATAGTGTACACGTCTGATTGTGCAGTTCTTTTTGTCGAGAATATTATTAGAATGGAGGCAAATGCAAATAGACTATCCGTCTATCCTCCTATCTTATGCACATGCACAACATAAAATTATAATATTTACAGAGACTGACTGACATGTATCACACTTCCAAGACTACCCAAATTTGCCAGTAATTGGTTAAATGTACTGGTACTGGGAAGAAATTTTCACTATTGATCAAGCTTTGGATTGTGTTTTCTTTTTTTCCCCTTTCTCTTGTGTTGTTTTCTGCAAACAAATTTTCTCTCTTATGTTGAATGTTACCATAATAAAATTTGGTGGACATCTAACTGTTATCCAAAGAGGTCATTGATCTGTGAATATTCTCATATACTCTATGTTATTAGAAATTATTTTCTGTACTCCCCCCCCCCCCTTCTACAGGGATTCTGACAAAATGATTTATGAGCGTCTAACTAAAGAATTTGAAGCTGCGCGGGCTGCTCAAACTGAAGGTAACTTTGCATGGAGGCTGTTTTCAGATTGTGAGTTGCTAAGCTGTTTTGTGCTGACATCTTATTATACATGAGAAATTATTTCAGTGGCATTTTATTTTCTAAATCTCTAGCTCTGTTTGTAATATTTTAAAAGAATCTGAATGTATATGTTGCTTTAATCTGCATAATATATATTGAGCTATTGAGGACTATGTTTGGGTTGAACTTTTTGGTTCATTTCCCAGAAAATATATCCTCTTTCAACGTCTAAGAGAATTGATAGTCCCTGGTGCATGAGCAGGGACTAAGCTTTGTAACTGGTAGTGTATGTCTCCCCAGTTCCCAACCCCAAGTCTTGATATGCCTCTCTTCTTCTGAACAGTTGCCCCCAGGAATTAACACCATCTAGGGGAATTGGATTTCAGGTTAGATCAGGTTTTGAAAAAGAACATCAGACTATGATGGATCATACTTCAAACTTAGAGATGACTATATTCGGTTTGATGAAGGACACACATATTTTTAGTTGGTGGGAGTCACTAAAGCATAGACACATGGAAAATGATCTATTACCCTTGTAGGCGTGTCCCCCCCCCCCCCCCCCCCAAAAAAAAAGAAAAAAAAGACCCCATATGTCCCACACTGCTCATGCCCGTTTAAGGAAAACATGACCCCATTTCTTTGAAAACTTGAAGCGTCTTTCTCAAAATTTCTACTACGTTTGTTGTACAAACTCACTTTTTAGTGGATGATATATATATCATATTTTGCATGATAGTCTGGTATGCGTACTTCCTTTTGCTTATCCACTGAAGTTGTTTTTATACCATTTTCATAAATTTTCTTTTACTTGATCTTAATCAAGTTACCAATTGACCATGTTGTGTGGTAACTGGTAAGGCGATTTTTGCTGTGCCATTGTATTATTGAACTCACTGTCATCTGCTTTGTAGAGATAAAATTGGATGATGAGCAATGGAATGATGGGCTACTAGCCACAATTCGAGAGAAGGTACCTTATTGCTATTGGTTTTGTTATTATGTAGTTATCGTATTACCACAGGATGATGCTTGTATATGTACCTGAAATATATATGAGGACGAATGAAAAAATCTTTTCATCATTGAATACTTGCTTTATTCTTTAGTAAAATGGTGCCTACCTATGGAAGATGAAATTTGTTTATTTGGCTATTTGTAATACTTGCTTCACAGGCTTGGCTATTTGTTTCATTGAATTAAGTTGCTTGGTGATGAATTTTTTTTATTTGGATCATATATCAGGTTCATATGGAAGCTGAAAGAAAGGCTATGGAAGGGAAGGCAAAGGCTGTGGAAGGGAATGCAAAGCCTCTGGAAGGGAATGCTCCCATTTCTCTGAATTCTCAACCCCGAGCAAAAACTACTTACCGAGTTGGGAATAAGGTACATCTGCATGTCATGTGATATGATGTCTTTATGCAACAACACATTAGTGCCTGCTTGTTATCAAAATGATTAGTAGATTATGTGCTATTTGGATAGAGACATACCTTTCTAGGGTTTATGACCGTTCTAGGAATATATTATTATAACAGTAGAATAAGTGATTTTCTATTTGGTTGTGCTTTTAGTTATTCTCGTTGAGAAATATAATATTGAAGTTTTTGTTGTTTAATTGACCATGGATAATGTGTGGATAAAATGTGAATAAGGTGTGAACAATAATTTATATAAGTTTTAAAAATGATTTAAGTTGTGGCCCCCTGATTCATAAGATGCAATGACAATTGATTTGACAGTGGGGCCCTTTTATACCATTAGAATGGATTGGATGAAATAATAGAATTCTAGGTGGGACTTGGAATACAAATATTAGTTTATACTCACCTACTCTGGTATGACTATACCCACTCATTCATTGCAAACAAGCATCTTTTTAGGCTTATTCTCTCCTATTCCTCTCTATTCTTCCCCTATTTAGCAACCCAAACGAGCCTTAAGAAATAACATATGATTTTTTTTGTCTTTCTATTTTAATTGGCTAGAATATAGAATACAAATTCAACTTATAGCTTGATAAATATTATAGCTGTTGTTGAGGGAAGCAGTAGAGGCTTATTCAGTTTTCTTAAATTCTATCTATGCATTTCTTTAGATAAAGATATAAGAGTTATCCCTTTTCCACCACCTGGAATAAAACTAAAGCAATGAACACAAGAATAGTTTAACTTTAAATTAAGATGAATAACACTTCTATTCCAATTTCAAACGAGGACTTAAAAATTGTAGGTATGTAAGGCCTCATCAATCATTTTGTTGTTTGAAGATGTTTGTTTTTTTTCTTTAATTCAATTAAAATTACGAGTGTGGTAAGGCCTCGTTATTGACATGTTAGATAATCTATGGTCTACAGCTCTGTAAAGTGGATGTTGACTAACTGCAATTCAAGCCAAATGAAGGATCTCTTGTTGTCTCTGGTATTCCATAGTGTGGTGATGCTAATCATGTGTGTGATGCTTCATGATTTGATTGCTGAAATATTTTTCTGTTTTCATAGATGCATATATTCAGGTTTTATTTGCTGAATTCGTTGTAATATATATATATATATATTGTTTATGTACTTTACATTATTAATGTTGTAACAACGCATTATTGTATTTGCCTTTGTGAGTTATATTGATCATTCATCAAGTCATTTTATGACTCCCATAACAACATCCCAGCCTGCTGAATGTGAATGGAGAACACTGATTTTTGGGTGAAAGAACCAACATTTTATTTGCATATTTTCTTAGAAAATGTATTAGTCACACTCCATCGGCAAGAAGGATTTTGAGCATATATTTTGCAGTTATTGGACTAGTTTGTAATTTTTATTTCCAGTTTATCTTAGCTATATGCATTCATAGGAAGATTCCATGTAGAGTAGATATCCATTTATTTTTAATTTTTATTTGTTGTTATCCCCCTCGTGCTGGGTGAAATGTTTTCCATCTTTTTTTTGTTTTTTGGATGTTTTTTCATGTTAATGAATTTGGTGGACATCCCACCCTTTCATTCAAGAACCAGGTCTCTTTGTTCCCTTGGCTGGGTTGCATACTTGCATTGCGATTGTTGTGCACAGGAAATGGCAATGATCACTGTTAGAAAATGTCAAATTTTATATGTATTCGTTGCCAAAATTTACTGAAAATCTGATGGCAATTTGAATGTTAAAACATTTTTTTGTAGTGTACATTCATGAAACTTGACACATTGAATTTGCAGCTTATTGTTATGTGAGCAGGTGATTTGTTGTTTGGATGGGGCAAGAATCGGCGTACTATATGAGACTTCATTTGCTGGTAACCACTGAGCAATCCTGTTCCATTTATTCAGAGTTCTAAATCTTTGATTTTCCTTTTTCTGTCCTCCTTTCATGACTGACAAATTATATCATCAAATGGCATAAAACTTGAAACAATTGGTCAATGATATAGTAGTATCCTTTGGCAAAGTTCTAATTGCTAAACATACATTTATTCCCACAAGATGGCAATAGGTTTGCTAAGGTTAAGCATCTTGTCAAATGGGAACCATTGATTTTAATATTTGCAACTTGCCTGTGCACTTGCAACTAACTGGCTGGATCTTATTGATGGGTTTCACAAAGTCCCAACTTGTAGGTTCTTTAGTTCTTTCTGTGACACCCATAGGCTATCAAGGGAACAAAGAAATAACTCAATGGCTTTTCTAACACCAAATGTGATGAAGAGACAGTCTGTTGTTTTCATTCCTATCAGTTAGGAAACAGGAAATCATTATAAAAAAAATTCAAGGTGCAGGCATGGAGACTAAACACATTTTGACTTTTCTTGTTATCTCGTAAGACACCATTGGTATTTGTAGAATCATCTTGCATCACACACACGTCAGGCATGCATGTAGAAACACCTTGCATCAAACATGTCTGACATAGCACAGTACAAGGAAAGGTGTCATTATTTATTGATCTCCTGGTTACTTTGCCATTATTCATGCATACAATGGATATAATAAAAGGCTGTGGGTATACATTGAAGAGCAAACTTTTCCAAAACCCCTATTCTTGGTCAACAATTAGTCAATGGCAACAATATCACTTTCAACTCCATTCATAGCTGTCACATTAGTTTCTTTTATCTTCTTATGTTTTCAAACGCTTCCTTAATTCCAAGACCTCTCAATGTAAAAAGTCCAATAACAGTTGGTATGCCCTATCCGGGCTAATTTTCTTTTAAAAAAGGTGTGCCTTCTCCGGTTCTCTATTAAAGACTGGCTGGACAGCTTTTAATAAGTTCGCCCCCAATTAATATTTGACATTGGTGTCTCGGTACTACCTACCTCAAGTAACTTCAGAAAATGTTCTGGCTAGATAAGAATATGGGCACCGACATAGGATCAGGGCACATACAACTCTGCATTTTCAAATTTCTGGGTTGTGAATACATCCATGTTAAATAATATATTTGAGTATATGTTTTCTCTCTATCACTAAAATAAATGCAATAAGCATAATTTTGTTCGCACTATGTTTTGTATAGGCCTGTATTATTGTTATTGATATTTTATATCATGGTTTGTATAAATATTTATATGTAGCACAACTTGTCACCATACATTGTGTATATAGTGATTTGATTTGTCAAGTTCAAGGTATCACTGCCCAAGTTTTGGGTGTTCGACATTGATATATTAGTCAGCTACAAATACCAGTGCATCATAGTATGCATTTTTTTTTGGTGAAGGTCGTCTGAAGTGTGGTGGACTTTTTTCTTGCATTATTCTAAATGTCAACAGGATACTCAATATGATCTTATTATTGTTCTAATGTCAACAATGTGTTTTCTTTGATATTCTGTTTTGTTGCTAGAGTTAAAGGTGATTATAAGATGGTGTCTGTTGGTCGTCCCACATTTTCTTCATAAATAAACTTCCATGAGTTACTGACCATTGTACTTGATGATTTCTTTTCCTTAGCTTAACTTACCACTCTTATCTTATGAAGAATCCATAGTATTGATCCATTTGTTTTTGTATTTGTCCAGGTGAACCTTATGAAATTTATCATGTTGTGCTTAAAAGTAAATCATTTCTTGAAAAAATGACTGTGATTCAGCACACAGTTCCTTTTTTTCTGCCAATACGCGATGCAGAAAATGATCATCTTTCTTCGAATGCAATGGTATGCCTGCAGACAGCATCATCTATATTTTTGTAGTCTTTAATGTTTCCTCCTTTTGCTGAAACCCGTCATTCTTTGAATTACAGATGTGATTGTACTTATTCAGTTGATGTGTAATTTTTACAGAAATTTATAGATTATGTTGGAGCCATTTTGCAAGGTTTTGTTGATAGACGGGAGCAGGTATAATGTTAGTATTCTTTATTATCTTAAAGAGCCTTGGATCAAATATTTTGTTTATAATCATTATATTATTTGCTAAGTTCTACTTTTGCATGGGTAGGTTCGTCTTATCAAGGAACTCTATGGTAATCAGATCAGAGAGCTATACCATACCCTTTCATACAATATGATTGAATTCACAGTCGATGATTTTGATTGGTGGGCGCCTTCTCTTTCTACTCATCTTGCATTGGTGGTTTTTTTGTTTATCTTTGCCCTTGAAACTTGATCTTGTCAATTTAATCGATATAATGTGTCAAGTCAATGCACTTGGCTATTTCAGTACTACCTTGGGTTGGGGGAAAATGAATTTTCTTGATTACATCTTAGATGTTCATGCGAAACATAACCTTTTGTAAGCAGGACACCTTATAGCATGTCCTAATGATGCGTCATAATTTGGTGAAGAGAAAATGACATTGTTTGCAGAATCAGATTATATGAGGTGATAATACTTCATAACCTGGATGCACTGATCATATAGATGTTCATTTTTCCTCCTGCAGCAGGGTGACCATCAGCCTAAGATACGCGGATCTTGTCTTGACCCTACCATCTCGAATCAGAGTTTTGGCATGGCCTGTTCATCCCTCCAAGAAAATCTCTCTGACCGATGCGTCGGGAACTGGGTCGATCCTTGCCCAGTCAACTCCCTCTCGTCTTCCATTCGCAGAGGATCTTTTGAGAACGCTATGTTTACCGGAAGGTGTTTCTCTAATTTAAATTCATGCCATGCTTAAACAATATCATTAATTCCTTAAACTCTTTTTACCCGTGTAATTTTTTTTCTTCTGATCCCCTCACACAGCATACACGGAGATAGTGCTGAACCTACCGCCGATACTCCAACAAATGTTCCCACACCTGAAGGATGACTGATAGGTTTTATGCATGCCTTCTAAATGCATCCAGATATGATCTGACTAACACTGCTGGCAGCAGTTATGAATTGAGACTAATCACAGGATCTGTTAATAGATTCACATTTTTGATCAACATCTGTTCATCTGTTTTGGTTTGCTAATAACAGGCCTATTTTAATTTGTTCATTATAAAATTCTCTTTTTCCAGCTTATCAGGCTTACAAGTTAGAATCCTGTATTTTTTTTTTGTTGAACTGAAGTTCAGGATTTACATAAAAGAAATTAATTCAACTGGGATTGAAGCTCAATGTGGCCCTTGTGTTATTGCAAAAGCTATATTGATTGAAATTTATTAGATATAATAACAACAATAGATCGAGTTGAGGACTCCATTTATCAGTTTATCTTGTTGCAGTCTCTCCGGACCTCGCCTTCGCCACCCGTCTTGACACCGACCCGGCCCAGCTTGGTCATGGCCGACACAAAGGCCTCCTTGAATGCAGTTGAGTTGGACGCGAAGAGGTTGACGGTGGGCCGGGCCCGTGGGTCGTTGAAGAGGACCTGGTCCGACGTCAAGAGGCCCATTCCCTTTTGGAGGTTTCTGTAGTAGGCATTGTCGAACGCGTGAGGGGTCTCCGGGTCCAGGGTCACGGAGACGCGCGGATCCACATTGGGATGGCACGTCTGGAGTAGCTGGGCCGCATAGCTTGGGTTCAGTGTCGGGTCGACCCGTCGGGTCTTGCTGAATTCACGGATCCGGCGGGTAAACCTGTTGCAGTGTGCGAACCCAAGCGTGTGCGCCCCTAAACACAAACATGGATAACTGGTTCAATAATATATGCACTGTCTTACATGCAGTTCTAATGAAATATAAGATTTCTCTAACTAAGCATATATTCTATTAGGAAAAATAAAAAAATGTGTTCAATTCATTCACGGACTATATTTGTTTTTGAAGGTGTGTTTAAATTCATTAGAGCTATACATTTTTTAAATATTAAAATGTGTAAGACATGTAAAATGACAGCATGAATGATTATTACATTTGACGCTTGGAACAATAATTTTTAGGGAAATTTTGGAAAATAGCCTCTCGATTATTTTTTGACAAATGTGACATCACACTTGCATTATTAACATCAACCACCTATATTATTGATCAATGATCAATGTGGCCTGTCAGTTGTTACACTGGTCCTACTTCTATGCATCTAGTTAGTACATGCGGGATGGGTACAAAAATCAAGGTATCCTATCCACCCCAACAGAAAAAGCAATGTAACCAACCACTTCAAAAAAACACTCCATCTCATTGTCATTCCTCTAACAATAAGAAAAAAAAAAAAGTTTAAGTCTTGATAATTACCGGATAAGGCGATCATGTCTGTTTGAGTCAGGCCATGAGAGGCGAACATGGCGTTGAGCCGGTTGAGATCGAAGTCCGGGTGCGGAAGGCGGTGCCTCACGCCGGCTCGGGTCGATATCCTCCCATCAAGCCTCCCCAATTCGACGGTGTAGGACGGTCCCCCGGTCTACAAAACATCAAGTTAATCAAGCATTGTAATTAATATAACTTAATTATAATGTGCAATAGGCCCCCAGAATAAGAGAGAATAACATGTTTTGTTGCATTTACCAGTGACACTACATCTCTGGCGGCCAAGGCCATTATATCAGCACAGGAGACCTTATTGGTGCACCTTCGATCGGCATCCACCGCCGCCTTCGCCTTGACGATCGTGTCGAATGCGTCCCCAGCGAGCGATAGGTCGTCGGAGTTGTGCCTCTCATCGCTGCTGCTCTTGTTCTTGGGCGACACGAGCATCACGGACGCGTCGCAACCCTGTGATCACAATTCACAAGAAACACAAACCAGTCTTATTTTTAGTTGTGTTTTTGTTGTTTCAAAAACAACAAAAAGGATATGAATTGATAAGAAGACAAACGAATTTAATGGATCAAATATTGGTAAGATATCTTCATATTCTTATTTTATTCTAATTCATTGGGATGTGGATATTTGTGTTCAAATTCAAATGTTTTTGAATTTCAATTGAATTTGATTAATTTTTAGGTAATTGATATATCTAAAAATGAACACTGAAAAATGAGAAAATTAAATCATGACTTTAGTACTTCTCATCTCTTGTAAAATATCATACAAAGATTATACAATAATTTTATAAATTTTTAAAGTCATGCAAGATAATTTGAATTTGAGCAGTACATACAAACCACATAACCTCATATTATTTATATAAAATTCAAATGTTTTTCAAGGCGGATGCATTGGTATCCTTATCTACATTATGCATATTCGAACATCAGATAATTAATTTCTGATTTTTCAGATACAAAACTATCACAGATGATACTGACCCTAACAAAGCAGTCATGGAAGAAGAGACGGAGAGTCCCCGGGGCGGTGATGGTGGACTGCTGGATCTTCTGTTGGACGGCGGCCCGGACAAGCGATTCAACGTCCGGGCAGATGTTGCTGTAGTAATCCTTCCTCAGATGAGCTGATGAAAGTCTTGGGAAGATGAGAAGGGAAAGGAGAATTGCAGAAAGGAAAGGTTGGAAATGCTTCATTGCTGGCCTTTTGTTTTTTGTTGTTTGTGGTACCTGTGTTTGTATTTATAGTTATAGTAGTAGTAGTAGTAATAGTGAATGCTTTTATAAAGATGGGTTGTTCGAATCTTTTCTTGAATTGAGAGCTGATTATTATGTAATCATGGAAGATTAAAGAACACCGACTGTTTTTATAGTTTAATGGAAAAAGGACAAGATAATAGAAGAAACAAGACTAAAAAGGTGATAATAAGGACATAAATGTGGGTTCTTGGGTAGAACTGCACATGCAGGGTGGTTGTTATGTGGGTCAGTTTGTAAAGAAAAGAGGTTTAGGTAAAACCAAAGTGCTGTTTTTTTAATTTTGGATGTAGGGGAGAGTACTATAATTTCAGCATGCCAATTATTGAAAAATATTCTTATAATTATTCAATATTTGAATACTTTGAAATTAAAAAAAATGCACACAATGCTCTTTCATAAAGTTTATAATCATTAAAATTTAAGTAACCAATGCAGTTTTTTTATAATATCTTATTATTATTATTATTAAAAAATTAATGTCTTATTGGGTTTGATCCCCCCCCCCCCCCACCTTCTTTCCAGAGGGGGGAATTGTTAGCCAGCTTATCAAAATTTGGTTTGTAATATTTTATTATCATTTTTTTATTAGTAATATCTTATTATCATTGTTATTAAGAAACTGACATGTTTATAATTTTACATAGTAGCATTAGATGTGAATTTCACACCACCAATTCCGAATACGCAGTGTGGCACATTCCCAACACTGTCCAAAACACAAATCATTTTTGACACAAAAACCAGATGTCGTTGTTTGATTGAATTACTAAACTGCCCCTTGTAAATGGGGGATGTGCTCATTGTTGTTGGTATTTTAAAAAAGGTGAGGGGACAATATTATCGAGTTTTCAAAAGCGTTGTTTTATTGCGTTTCCAATTCACCTTATTTTACACAACAAACGCAAGACGTGGAAAAACACTGTACCAATGCGAGAAGGTGTTTGGATGTGCGGTACGCATTTATACGGATTCTATACATCCAGTGCCATAGACACGTATTGACTTATATACGTGAAACAGCCATTAGTGGTGTTTGGTGAGGACACACAAGCAAAAACAACGGGAACTTTTGTCAAAGACATCACATGCCTCTTCTAAAGGCAAATGCAAATCAAAGAACAGTGTGATTTTTTTCCCTTTTTTTTGGGCTCTCTGTGATGGAACTTTCTCCTGTGTTTGCACGTGGAATCGCATGTTATGCTTTTAAAATCTTTATAAATGATTCAATTTTATAAAGATACATATTCTATCACATTTTTTTTATTTTAAAGGTGGTAGTTCATTCATGATATTCAAAATGAGTTACAAATAAACTGAAATATGGGAGATTAGAAGATGTAAAACGCGCGTAAGAAGAATATACACAGAAATACGAGATGTTCGACCCCAGGCAACGCAACCCCGCTCATCTGCACGGTTACTCCTCTGCCCAGATCTGAGCCCCCGTCGTATTAATGTGCGTCGCTCCTACCAGGTATTGTCCCCAGTCCATTAGCAAGTGCATGGTGTCGTCCCATAGGTTCTCCATACAGAACGTCGTCCCTTTAAAGATCTTGTCGTTCCTTGCTCGCCATATCGCCCACAGCCTCGCGGGGATCACAATCCACTTAAACCGGCTGGACACGCGCGCAGTGGCGGAGCCAGGAATTTGCTCTAGTGGGGGCGAATAATAACAACCTTTAATTTTTTCCTAATTAGCAAAAATAAGATGATTCATTTTTTATAATAAAATTTTCATTAAACAAAAAACATGGTCAAATACTTTACTATATGGTGCATAAAACATAAATAATTTTTTTTTTCAAAATAGGTCGACACACGCCACCAATCACTTTCATTAAAAAAGAATCAGTACAATGTCTGAATGAAAGGTAAAAAGAATTTTAAAAAAAAGTACAAGTAAACAAAAGAAGACCAAGGGGTTGGGTGTGGGAGTAGATGGGACATCTACTCGCCTCAAATAGCTGACGCCCAACCCGATAGTGCCTCCGCTTAGGATAGCACCCCGCACGCTAACCAACTCCTGCATCCAGTCTCGAATAAGTGACGCAACAAAAGCCCACATATTCTCAACATTACAGGTTACCTATTGGTTTTAAAAAAATTGAGTGGGGGCTGCTGCCCCACTCGACCCAACGTGGCTCCGCCAGTGCACGCGCGTGCTGCCTTGGTTAAGCGGTGTTGTCATCGCCTCCCATAGCTCTTCCAGGTTCTGAAATTGGCAGGCAACCCCGCCTTGGTTATTCTATCACATTTTTTGTTAGACAAACATTATGACTTTTATCCATGCTATCTAGGTTGCAAATTATGTTGTCCATTATAACTATGCATTTTTGTCCAGCATTGATGCAGTCTATTATCACTTAATCTCGACTTCTAAATACTAGATCAAGATGAGGTTTCTCGACTTCTAAATACTAGATCAAGATGAGGTTAGTATATACAAAATTGGAAAATACAAATATATATATATATATATAAAATTAATTCAGGTATATACTTTAATTTTGTAAAAAAAATAAATAAATTATTAAATCATGGTAGGAGCTCCGATGATTTTATTAGAGAGTTTCATAATTTTTGTTACTTTATTTTTTACATTTTTAAATATATATTATTCAATTAATAATTTAGTCACATTTTAATAAATTGATAACTGACATTTACGATCTGTTGGTAAATAAGCAATAAAAACACGTACCGCGCTGCGGAAGCGTCGATCACGAACCGGAGTTGGATTCACGTCAAAAAATAACCACTCAATCAAGGTAGATAACAGTGAATATCCCACTTTATTAGTCTCCACTAAACGAGAGACTAACAATGTATATCCACCCCTCAAGATCTTAGGTTAAAGATGGAAAACCCTTTTTAAATATTACTCAAAATGGAGATGGATTTTAATGGAGTGGGAGAACTTTTCTTTCTCACATACACACACCTCTGTTGAGGCCACCTAATCATCTCATTTTTTTGTGGTCGTCCATGCATGCATATTTATAGTGTGTAATAGCGGTGAATTAACAAGTGATATATTAAGGTCGGTGGGATAATTTGATTGGATCAAATAGTGGCTGAGAATACTTTCTTCACAAGCATGCATGCATAAGGCGGTGGAGGCAAGGACGTCCAAACAAGCAATCTTCAATAGGTATGACACGTAGATCATACTCCTCGTAGTAAGTAATTGCTTTAATTGGTTAGGACAGGTGGTATAGTTTAATTTAAACAAATAATATATCAAGTCGGTAAGAAAGGACTGGCTGACAAGTAAATATGGGGCGGTGAAGTCAATGTTTATCCAATATAGGTAAATGATAAAATACCCCCTGTGAAAATAATAATAGCAGGGAAGGCTGGATAAACTAACAATCTCCCACTCAGACTTCACTGGTATATGGGATTAATCTTTTCCATCTCCATCTCAAGTAATAAATACATACAATAACAGACCTGAGGGGTGAGACCAATGGGAATTCACATATATCCTAAAGGTAGGTAACGCACCAAATCTCCATCTGACCAGCATGAAACTTCCCATCCTCAATTAGCCTGCCCTAGACTCGCATGACACACACCAGAGTAAGACTGCTCTAGTCCTATTAGAGCACTACAATCTCACTCGACTTATGTATGCACTTCTTCACTTATCAGAAAACATTTCACAAAACTTATCCATTTTCAATCGTGTTTTAATAAGAAAATAATAATATATATAATATCAGTAAAATCTCATTGAAAACGTGATCCCCGGGGAGGATAAGTAATCAAAGTGCATACAAAAATGACCTCAGCGTCAAGGTGTAGTCATCAAGGAGTCTTCCCCTCGCACATATGCTCGTCAGCTTTGACCCGGCCGCTTTCCCAGCAGTGCATGTGACCCAGCCGCATTATCTCATGGCTTTAACATTGCACACCAAAGTAGCGTCACCAGATCTCAGCTTCTTAACACAGTGAAGAGTACATAAGGGCACTAGAGTCACCTACGGGACTGGCTCTGCTCGCACAACGATAGAAATAGGACTCTATCGCAGTAGGTAAGTGGTCTATAGCACGTACAACTTCTCTTGCACGCCGTGATACTGGAAAAATAATATATTGTCGGTTCCTGTATCACGTAGATCCCTTAATCGTCTCAGTCGACTAAGGTGGTCCTCCCAGTGACCAGATCTAGCTTAATTTTCAGGCCTCAGTATATATGATCTCGGAGAGATCTCATCTTGATTATTTAAATAACCAAGGCGACATCAACACCTACTCGTGTGTGTCTCATCCCCTGCATCCCAGTACAGGAGGTTGTCCTGCCCGTGCGACTAGGCGGACACGGCCTGCCGACAGTTAATGATAATCACTTAAATTTCACAAATTCATTAGTTAAATCAGTCACATGATCACGATGCATGCATGTCAACAACAGATATATAAAGATGTGCAAAATATCTCATTCATTCATACACAAGCAGTAACTACATGTACACAAAAGAAGACCCTCCCACTGAAAACAAGGACTACAACTACCAGTATTGCAATCCCATGCCTCTCACATGGCTCACAAAAACCTCTCGAGGCACTGCTTTAGTCAGTGGGTCTGCAACCATGTCTCTAGAGGGAAGATAGGACACAACTATCTGGTTCTCAGCAACCTTATCCCTCACAATATGATACATGGACTCAATATGCTTGGATCTCTCATGAAATTTAGGGTCTTTGGAGAGTGCAATGGCAGAGTTATTATCACAATATAGCGGTACTGGCTCTTCTGCACTTCTAATGATTTGCATATCCCGCAAAAATCACCGAATCCACACAGCTTCTCTTGTAGCATGACTACAAGCCACATACTCAGACTTCATGCTAGAGTAGGCTGTAGACTTTGCTTTCGGCTAGCCCAAGAGAAGGCTCCACCAGCCAATAAAAATACAAAGCCAGATGTGGACTTGCGAGAATCAAGATCACCTGCATGATCAGCATCAGAATAACCTTGAACTTTAAGTTCACCACATCCTTGATAGCAAAGAGTCAGGTCTTTTGTGCCTTTCAAATACCGAAGTATTCGCTTCACGGCCTGCCAATGACCTTGACCAGGGTTACTCTGATATCTGCTAACCAGCCCCACAGCAAAGCAAATATCTGGACGTGTGCAAACATTAGCATACATCAGACTTCCAACTGCACTGGAGTAAGGAACTCTCTTCATCTTCTCTTTTTCATCATCAGTCTGTGGGCACATTCTGAGGCTCAGCTTCTGATTCTTGTCAACAGGAGTATCGATGGGTTTACAATCTTTCATGCCAAACCGATCTAATACCTTTCAATATATGCTGACTGAGATAAGCCAATCTTTCTCTTAGCTCGATCTCTCTGAATCTTGATGCCGAGCACATAACTAGCTTCTCCCATGTCCTTCATATCGAAGTTGAGAGAAAGCCATTGTTGAGTGAGATTCAACAACTCCATGTTATTTGTGGCTAGAAGAATATCATCAACATACAAGCAGAGAATAATAAAACTCTTGTCCAGCCACTTCATATATATGCAATGGTCCTCTTCAATCATAGTAAAGCCAAAAGATTTTATGGCATTGTGAAATTTGAAGTACCACTGCCTCGAAGACTGTTTCAGCCCATATATGGATTTCTTGAGCTTGCATACCTTCTGATCATGTCCCTTTATTTCATATCCAGATGGCTGCAACATATAAATTTCTTCGTCAAGATCTCCATTCAGAAAAGCTGTCTTCACATCCATCTGATATAATTCCAAGTCCAGGCTTGCAGTTATGGCTAGAATCATCCGGATAGATGTAAATCTGGCAACTGGTGAGAAAGTTTCTTGATAATCTAAACCTTCCACCTGACTGTACCCTTTAGCCACGAGCCTTGCCTTGAACTTGTCAATGGATCCATCAGCTTTCCTTTTAATTTTCAACACCCACTTATTACCAATGGGTTTTCTTCCAGCAGGAAGATCTACAAGCTCCCAGACTTTGTTTTTCATCATGGAAGTGATCTCCTCATTCATTGCAACAATCCATTCCTTCGATCTTGGACCAGATAAAGCTTCTTGATAAGAATCTGGTTCATCATCGTCCATGGAGATGCAGGTATAGCATTCCCCTTCGATATCAAAATATCTACGGGGAATCCTACCACGAAGGCTTCTCCGAATATTCTGACTCTCTGAAGTGCTCCCACTGTTTTCAACATTCTCTGGAACACTCCCACTTTTATCAGCATCCATAGACAAGCTTCCTTGAACACCAACTCTAGGAGACTGGCTTGTGCTAGGAGTGGAGGAGTCAGGAACTTCATGCAGTTCTACTGAAAATTTGGCCCTTTTCCTTTGTGGAAATCTTTCTTCAATGAAATCAGCATGTGGAACCTCCTTTTCAACTATTCCTCCTTTTTCAGTCTCATGGATTACAACATATCCCTTGGACTGAGAAGGGTATCTGATAAATATGCATTCCACAGCTTTTGGCTCCAGCTTGGTTCTGTCAACTGAAGGAATTAGTGCATAACAAGCAGATCCCCATGGGCGCAAATGATCAAGCTTTACTCTACGGCTTGTCCACAATTCATATGGAGTTTTGGGACTGATTTTGAAGGCACTCTATTTAAAATATATGTCGCTGTTAAGAGTGCATCACCCCAAAATTCCATAGGCAAATTTGCATGGGCCAGCATACTTCTCACCATATCAAGGAGTGTACGATTCCTTCTTTCTGCCACACCATTCTGCTCAGGACTGTAAGGCATTGTGAACTGTCTGACTATTCCATTCTGCTCACAGAATTCTTTGAATAAGGTAGACATGTATTCACCTCCTCTATCTGACCTGAGCACCTTAATTGTTCTTCCCAACTGATTCTCAACTTCATTTTTATATTTAATGAAGCAATCTAACACATTAGACTTGTAGGAGATGAGATATACATATCCATACCGGAATAGTCATCAATGAATGTGACAAAGTAGTATGAACCATTTCTGGCTCTCACATTCATAGGCCCACAAACATCAGAATGAATGATACTCAACAGTTCAGTTGATCGGGTAGCCTTCCGAAATGGTTTCTTGGTTGCCTTTCCACATATGCAGTACTCGCATGTAGGGAAATCAACATCTTTCAAGGAACCCAGTAAACCATCTCTACATAAGCGTTTCATTCTGTCTTTACCAATATGGCCCAGCCTCGCATGCCAATTCAGACATTCAGAAACACTGAAATTTTCATAATTCACTATTGATGAGGTGATAGGAAAGGAGCAAGATTTGCATTCAACTTCTAACTTGAAAAGATTTTCATACAATCTGCCCCAGGCAAAAATTACATTGTTCAGCCTTATGGACACCTTTTCACCAGAAAATCGAACATCAAAATTATTTTTACATAACTGGGAGACAGACACAAGATTCTTTCTAATATTGGGAACATACAAAATGTCACGAAGCTCCAAAACACGTCCAGTCTGCATGTGTAACTGGTACGTGCCGATCCCCAAAACATCCTCCGCGGCATTGTTCCCCATATATAACTTGTGTTGTCCTTCAGAAATCTGGTGAAACTCTACAAAACCTTCCCTTTCCTTCGTCACGTGCTTGGTTGCCCCTGAATCCAGAAACCAATCAGGGCAAGCCTCATCAGTAAGGAGAACCTCAGAACAAACATTAACAGAATAGAGGGAGAGACAGGAGGACATACTGTTTTCTTGTCCCTGCATTCTCTAGCAAAATGTCCTCGTTGACCACAAACAAAGCATGTGATCTTGGACTTGTCAACTCTGCCCTGAAAACCTCCTCTCGGCCTAAACTGTTGTTTTCCCTTAAAGGTATTATCAGGCTCGGTCCTCTTCTCATAAGGCTTCTTCTTATTTTTGAACTTTCTTTTCTTCTTAAACTTCTTAGGCCCCTTTTCTTCTACATTCATGACCACTTCAGAAGAGCTACCCATTCTTCGTTCAGCTTCAATTTCTAAAGCAGTTCTCAAATCCTCAAAAGTCTTAACAGACTTATCATGGGTCATCAAGAGCTTCATCTGCTCCCACGATGGAGGAAGTGACCTTAATACAGCTAGAATTTTCTGATCTTCACTCAGTTTATTCCCAGCTGCAGCTAAGTCACGAATCATTTGGGACATTTTTCTCAAATGATCTGACATGGACTGACTATGAGGCATTCTATAGTTCTCAAACTGCACACTCATTACTCTGAGTCTTGCAGCACTATAGCCTGAATAGGCCTTTTTCAATGCATCCCACATTTCTTTTGCAGTTTCATAAACCTCATATTCCCCAATCAGATCATACATCATACTGCTCAACAGAGTATATCTAGCAGTTGTGTTATCATGCACCCAATTATTATAGGCTTCTACAAGTGCATCAGAAGAGCCACTACCAGGTTTAGTCTTAACTTCTCGCAGTGTATATTCAACATGTTGTTCATGTAACAAATATGTCATCTTTCTCTGCCACTGATCATAATTGGTGCCATCTAATTTATCTCCCTTGATTAAGTCCGAGATAATATTTTTAGATGCCATATATTACTGCAAATAAATGAATATGCACATCCATCAACAAATCATGCATGCTGTGACTGATTTCTACATTTATCTCATAGTGATTATCATTTTCACACAATATAACCTACGTGACTCATGGGAAATAGAATTAAAATTTATCATCAAGACAACTGCACCAAAATCAACACTATGTGCAGAAATCAAATGCAATCAATCAAGATAATAAAATTAATTCATTTTCTTAAAATCACATAAGCCTATTTTAAGATTATTACACATAGCGGAGTGGTAAAATAAAAATTACCTGTTGCGAGGAAAGCACTGTAATTCCCTCGCTTACTCCACAAAGAACGAAATCCAACTCACAATAGCTCTGATACCACTGTTGGTAAATAAGCAATAGAAACACGTACCGCGCTGCGGAAGCGTCGATCACGAACCGGAGTTGGATTCACGTCAAAAAATAACCACTCAATCAAGGTAGATAACAGTGAATATCCCACTTTATTAGTCTCCACTAAACGAGAGACTAACAATGTATATCCACCCCTCAAGATCTTAGGTTAAAGATGGAAAACCCTTTTAAATATTACTCAAAATGGAGATGGATTTTAATGGAGTGGGAGAACTTTTCTTTCTCACATACACACACCTCTGTTGAGGCCACCTAATCATCTCATTTTTTTGTGGTCGTCCATGCATGCATATTTATAGTGTGTAATAGCGGTGAATTAACAAGTGATATATTAAGGTCGGTGGGATAATTTGATTGGATCAAATAGTGGCTGAGAATACTTTCTTCACAAGCATGCATGCATAAGGCGGTGGAGGCAAGGACGTCCAAACAAGCAATCTTCAATAGGTATGACACGTAGATCATACTCCTCGTAGTAAGTAATTGCTTTAATTGGTTAGGACAGGTGGTATAGTTTAATTTAAACAAATAATATATCAAGTCGGTAAGAAAGGACTGGCTGATATAGGTAATACACAGGGACTTGCTATTCAAGTAAATATGGGGCGGTGAAGTCAATGTTTATCCAATATAGGTAAATGATAAAATACCCCCTGTGAAAATAATAATAGCAGGGAAGGCTGGATAAACTAACAACGATCATGGTTCAACTATTTATAACATAATTTTCTTGACACTTGTCCATTAAAATAAGATGAGTGATCGTTTGTTTTTTTTAACAATTTCAACATTAAATTATCACCGAAACAAAGAGCATAACATATATTGCGCTATTATAATGTATGAGAATGTATTATAGTGTATAACTTAATGTTTTTTTAATTTTTTTAAATAAAAAAAATTATTATATTTTAATATACTTTACTTTATATAACTATATATACTTTAATGAGAGAGTATTTTTAAAAATAGAAAAATAAATGTAGACTACAAATGAGATGGTGCAAAAGGCATGACATATCATTTTTTAAGGGAAAAATCGATATAACTCCCTGTAAATTTGGATAAATCGGTTTTAGTCCCTGTAAAATCCAAAAATCATTGTAGGTCCCTTTAATCTTCTGCAGTTAATTATTTCAGTCCCCGGGTTAAAAGTCTATTAAAACAGAAAGATATATTCCATCCAACTAATGAAATCTTAAAAATGTCATTCAAATAAGTCCCTGGCAAATAATAAAAATCCAAATAGGTCATTTTAATGTCAAAAATGCCCTTGAGACAACAAAATTACAAAAATAACCTCTTCTTCTCCAGTGGATAGAAAAAGAGTTGTTGATGCCATTGATGCCCATTTATGTAACAATTTCTCTTCTCCAAGCTTCCATGTCCTCATCTCAGTGGGCACCCCTTCTACCTGCAAGCCATCCACAGATCACCAGTGAGCAACATCTACTCACATCCGATTTTCGTTCACCATCACATACACACCCATCGGCCGGTTCTTCCTTATTCACTTCAAAGACTTCATGTCCACCATGTCTAATTGTGTAGGAATGTTTGGTTTTTGAATAGTCTAAGTTATTCAGATCATAACTTTGTCGCTATCATACATTTCAATCATATTAGGATAGATGTTTGTTGAAATGCCACAACTATGGTTTCTTTGTGTTCTTATAGGCTTCAAGTGGTGCAGTATTTAGGCCTTCGTATGCTTATATTCCACTGCGTGAATGTCGCTATAAAAATGGAGATTAAAACGAGCACTGATTAGCAAGTAAGCGCTGCCCCCTCCAAAGAGGAGGTCAGGGCTCAAATCCCACACCAAGAAATGTGTGTCCAAGGGCATCCAAAGTATATTACAGATTGCAAAAAAACATGAAAGGACAGAGTACAAGTTTATTAAAAATGAATATATAAGAAGAACAAGTAAAATACAGAATTATCTATGACATATTCTGGTATCGCATTGGAAAGGTGGGCAAATTTTGCCTAAAACACCCCTTGTGGGAGAGTAACTTAAAAGCAGAACATAATCAATTACAAGATACAATCAAATATTTATTCAAGCTACCAGAGGGCTTAGACAGGGAGATCCACTTTTCCCCTATTTGTTTTGTATAGGTATGGAGGGATTCACTAAATTAATGGATCATAAAGTTTAAAAGTTGCCGTGGGAGAGTTTGTTGCAGTCCATTCTGGTACTCTTCAGGTGTCCCATCTTATTTTTGTTGATGATGTTCTATTGTTCACTGATAGCAGTCATCTATCCCTTATTTAGCATGCTAATATCCTTAGTACTTTCAGTTCATGGTCTGGCCTTCAAATTAACAATCAGAAGCCTTTTTTTTTAATGGGAGATACAGATAATTATGATCAAATTGATAACATTTTGGGTTTTTCAAAAGATCATTTTCCTGTTACTTATGTAGGTTTACCACTTTTCACTTCTAAACTTCAAAATAGTAGCATAAATTCAATAACAGCAGCAGGAATTCAATAAGAGTAGCATAAATTCAACAGCAACAGAAATTCAATCAACCTACTAGCCAGTAATAGACATTCAACAGTTTTAAAACCTACTAAACCAGATGATGTACATTTAACAGACATTCAACAACAGTAGCAGGCATTCTGCACCTACTAAACAGCTTGTATACATTAACAGAATGATTTTAAACCTACTAAGTAGCTGATATTCAACAGACTAAGCAGTTTGGTCACATTTTAAACCTGCTCGAACGCCTTGGTGTAGTTCCTCTCAACCCCGGCCCCTCTCGCATAGATCTCCCCAAACAGCTCCATTGACTTCGGCTCCCCCTTCTCCACGGCCCTCGTGAACCACACGAGCACTTCCGATGGTCCCTCCTGACCCCGTGGAGCTCGAAATAATACAAAAGCCCCATCTTGTACATCCACCTTGTGTTCTCTCACTGCGCCTGGTACTCCATGATTTGAAAGTCCTCGTCCTCATCCCCTCTCGATTTAATAAGTGCCTCCCTGTTCTCCTCCACTACGCTATGGATCCTAACCGTCTCTATCACCGACGATTGTCTGGAGATCAAGAAACTCGCCTCCGCCACCACGTAGAGCTTCACCGCCTTCTCAAACATCTAAAAATGAAATCATGATTTTCAATTTTGGGGTGAAAGGTTTGAGAGAGAGAGATGTTTAATGGAAGAAGGGTACTATGATAATCAAACATAACTAGTTAGGTTAACTATAGGTCTAGTTTGCTCGGGTAAACAGCAGAGACCAAAACAAATATTTTCTAAGATTATAGGGCCTACGACTATTTTTGAATTTTACAAGGATTATAACCGATTTATCCAAATTTACATGGAGTTATATGGATTTTTCCTTTTTTTTAATTAATATCCCCAAACTCACGCTGCTCTTTATAACCAAAAAATTCCCCCAAAAACACACACAAAAAAAGATGTTACTCCTAAAAAGGATCCCAAACCATCCCAACCTCCCCACCATCTCCACCATCCAACCCACCACCCCATCTCCACCTCCACCACCCATCTCCGCCGCCCAAATCGCCAAACTCATCTCCGACCACCCCTTCCCCCACCCTCCCCTCGACCCCCTCCTCCGCCACCACCTCCGCCCCCCCTCCTCTCCTCCCCCCTCATCGAGTCCATTCTCACCCACCTCCACTCCTCCCACTCCCACCCCCTCAAAGCCCTCACCGTCTTCCACTTCTCCTCCCAAACCCTCCCCCCCACCCTCCCCGCCTTCGACACCACCCTCCGCATCCTCATCCGCGCCAAACACTTCGACAAAGCTTGGACCTTTATCGAACGCTTCGCCCCAAATCACCCCTCTTTGATCACACCCAAATCCCTCAGCGTCCTCTTATCGAGGTACGCCAAGTTCCGATCCTTCAACGACACCGTCGAAGCGTTTGAGAGGGTGGAGAGGCTCTGCGTCTCATTGGGTCGGCCACGATTCGGGGCCGACGAGTTCAACGTCCTCCTCCGCGCGTTCTGCGCGCGGGGACGCATGGCGGAGGCCCGCGCCGTCTTCCGCAGGTTCTTCTCGAGGTACCCACACGACGCGAGGACCTTCAATGTGCTGCTTTTGGGGTTCAAGGAGTCCGGCGACGTCTCCGCTGTCGATTCTTTCTACTACGAGTCGGTCGCGCGCGGGTTCGAGCCGAATGAGGTGACTTTCAATATAAGGATCGACGCATACTGTAAAAGCAGACAATTTTCAGGCGCTTTGGGTCTGTTGAAGCAGATGGAAGTGAAGGGGATGAGACCCACATTGGAAACATTGACAACTTTGGTTCATGGAGCTTGCATTGCGAAGAATCCAAGTCAAGCCCGTCACTTGTTCGATGAAATCTCTGTGAGAGGCTTCCGTCCCGATGTCGCAGCGTACAACGCTTTGTTGGGAGCGTTTACGAGAACGGGAGATGTTGAGTCCGCTTTGGATTTGATGGGGGCAATGGAAAACGAAGGCATCGAACCCGACGATGTCACGTATCATACAATGTTTCGTGGGCTTTCAAGAGGCGTTGGTTTTGGCGGAGTATTGGAGCTCTATCGACGAATGGTCGAGAAGGGGTTCGTGCCGGAGACGCGGACGGTGGTGATGCTGGTGAAGCTGTTCTGCGAGAACGGGCGGTCCGATGTCGGGGTTGAATTGTGGGGTTACCTGATTCAGAAGGGCTATTGCCCGCATGGGCACGCTTTGGTTCTGCTTGCGACGGGTTTATGTTGCACGGGCCGGGTCGATGAGGCTTACGAGTGCTTCAGGCAGGTGGTCGAGAGAGGGAGGCGGCCGAGCGAGAGCGGGTTGCGGGTTTTGGAGGGGTTCTTGGCGAAATCCGGCGAGCACGAGAAGTTGAGGGAGCTATATCAAATGATGAACACATTGCAAGCCAATTCGGATTCATATAACTCTAGTTGATGCAAGTGTATTAACATTACATTTTTTTTGAGTCGAATGTAGGCGTATTAACATTACATATGATGGTTCAAAAAATTTCACTGGTTTGTTAGATGGACATCCGCAATGGAAGGTATCTTCTCTCTGAGCTTCTGCATGAGAGCCACCCGGACGGTCTTGACTCCGGCGGCCGGGCCACTCAATAGGACCTTGACGACGTACGCATTGATGTTTATGAACTCGAGCTGACCCCCTCCCGTGCCTGCTAGGTATGGCCTTATCTCCGCAAGCACCTGAGATGCCAATCAAAGGTTGAAAAATGTTAGGTACAATCATTCCTGCAGTTACTTTTGTAATTCTAACACATTTCTTAAAATTTTTGTATTTTTGTTTGAAGGTGTATATGTCTCAATGAAACATGTACTTTCACAAACTATGAAATATAGAGCGCTGCGGTCATTATTGCAGACGCCATATCATCGTACCCCATGACATAAAAATGCGTATTTTATTTACTTCACTATTTGTGATATTACATACTTCACTGAATAATTGTGAGCTCAAGTCATGCAGTGACAACATGTCACATTTTCCATGAAATATATATCCAAATAAATTGAATGCATATTTTCTTGCATTTTCGCTTGATGTAATGTGTACTCGATTAAGACTGTATGAATGACTCTAGATATGATATGACAGGAATCTTTACCTTCTCTACATTCTCCTCATTGAGTTCAAGTCCAGTCTCAGTGTCAAGGATCTGCTCGACGGCCATGATCTCGGGGATCTTGTCGCGGAGGCGGAGCTCTATGCCTGACTTAAGCGTCATGGCCGAGCTCGGGCATGACCCACAGGCCCCCTGAAGCTTGAGCACCACCACGAGCCCGTCGATCTCGTGGAGCGCGACGTTGCCTCCATCCGCCATCAGGCCTGGGCGGACCTCCTCCAGCACCCTCTCCACGTTCTCCTCCGTCAGCGGAAGCGCGTGGAGCGGTTGTACTGGATCGAATACGGTCCCGTTAATGCGAATTATACCAATCGAAAAGAGGGCGGACTAGTTTTTCGACTTACGCGCTCGACGGCTCCGGTGGCGGAGTGTGATGGGGCTGAAATCTGTGCGCATTGAGACTGAATTTGTTGGTTCTGATGGATGGAGTGTTGGATTCCTCACTAAGGAAGTTGTTGTTGTTGTTGTTCCATTTAGTCTTTGAATCTGGGTTGATAACAACCCCATCTCTGTGTCTTCTGTCTCTGCTAATGTTGTTGTGGAAGAATCATTGAAGCTTCAATTTTGAACAGAACCTCTATTTCTGTTGTTTCAATCAATTTCTTGTGGATAGATTTCAGGCGCTTCAGTTCCAGAAATCTAGAGACAGGAGGGTGCCACGTCGAACTGGATTGGTTGGTTGGGGAACATCAAATCTATGGTCTCCATTTGTTTGTAAAAGAAAAGATCCATCAATGTCAACCTTCTGCTCATTTGTCAACTTGTGTCACTGAAAATGTCCCTGGTTTTATGCATTGTACATAAATATTTAAAATTTTCAGTAAATATAACGCAAAAACAAAAAATATTTTACACACATCCATCTAATCTAATAAGCGGAGGCTCTAATTTTGTTGATGGAAAAAATATTAATCACCAAAATTCCCTCACAAATAGATATCCATGTATATATAACTCAAAAGAGAATTGATATGAAAGTATATCATTACCCCCAATTTGGGGTGAAAAATACCGGAGAATAGCAAAAAATATAAAATTGTTTATTTTGTTAGAATAAATCTTGATAGCTATATTTAGATAAACTAGGATAAAACTTGATAATTATTCTCAAAAAGATTGGAATTGCTTATCAGGAATTATCTATGCTAATAGAGAAAAATACATTTATCTATCATTTTAAATAATTTATCTCACCTAACACTCTCTGCACACATTCTAAAAATTGTCACATCTATCATATCACACACACATCTCTCACTTATTCTTAAATACAAATAATTTATGCAAGATATAATTGTCATTTAAAAAGTCATAAATTTCATCTCTTATCTATCATTTATCCTTACTTTATCCAAGGTGAATCAAACAATAAAAAGATCACTTTTACGCTTTCCAATAAGAATAACAGAAAAGACAACCAAACAAAAAATTACCTATTCAACATGAATTGTTATGTATCCCGATATAACTATCAAGACGAATGACCCTATGCCACACCCCAAATAGGAGGTTAAAGAACATATGTATTTGAACCCCACCAGTTTAACATATAATAAGAGACAATAGCCGTGTTACCACTTAAAAAAATGTATTCAACAATTAGAATACAGTGTTTTTGAGATCATGCATATGTTATTCTGCATGCTTTCAGTTGTATCCATGTTATTCAACATGTATCCATGTTGAACTGTGTAATTGGGAGGCTTTCAGTTAACAGCTTCTGCAACTATGTTCATCTGTCCAGCAATTACTGCACTTCAGATGACGCGAAGTCCTCTGGGACGCCAAGAAGAATGTCATGATGCCGATGAAGAGAGTACACTATCTGTTGAAAGAAAGAAACATGTATGAAAACTGCAAAACAAAGTATCACTGAGGATTCGATGAATGTGGCTTAGTTTGAGAACAAAGAATACCAACAAATAAATACTCACACTCCTGGGCGACATCATTTTATAAAAGGCAGACCAGAAGGGACCCTCTGTGCATACTCATCGTACCGGGAGCCAAAGAACTGCCTCAGGAAAAATTCTTCATATCTGTTGTTTTGTCGATGTTCAGGAAAATTTCAACTAATATAGGGTGATTGACTCAAAAACTGCAATCGAGGGAGATAATCTTAAGTATGATTGGATACGGAATTCGTGATGAGAAGAAGCGCCAGGTGACCACTGTAAACATGACGACACATAAGGGATTGCAAAGCATTACTTGAGTGCCAATTGCCCAGATGAAAAAGCCACAATATCCCGGATGGCGGACAAACCTGTTAAGAATTGTAGGTAAAGCATGAAATACATGTGCAAGGAATTCTCCATACAATAATACCTTATGATGTTCTTTTGTCCTTGTCACTTTCTTTTACTTATTTTGAGCTATGTTTTAACTTCCTCAGCACCAATAACGAAAATATCATGATGCATACTTTATAAACATGAAAAACATTGATGTGCAAGTGCAAGGAGGGAATGATTGAAGATTTCTCATAAACCAGAACTCCTAAATGCAATAGCTTCAGTTTTGCACTACAAGCCATTGAAGAAGTTTCTTCTAAGAGCACTTAGATTAAAATTACCTGTAAATTCCATGCGTAATCAAGTCATGGTGGTCTTCATGATAGATTTTAATTCTGTGTGTGAAGGACCGATGAGCTGTAAGAATAGCACTTTTACGAATCACTTCACCAAACAACACCATCACTAGACCTGTGTTGCTTATCCACCAGTTTTGCTTCAAACCCGGGCATAGAAAAATTTCCACCATGTACTCCAGCAAGGCACAGCCCATTGCGAGAACATAGTGTTTACTGATGAGAAGTGCTGCAATTAATAAATAATGTGCATATAGTTAACAAGACAATGATTTAATGTTGAAGAAAGAAAATTCAAAATAATGAACGGAATTTCTATATTTTATTTTAAGTCATTTTGGTCAGTTTTAAGCTTAAACAGAATATGCCACAATCACACATAAAAGATATTTCCAAATGCTTCCCAGTTACAGAAAACACATCAAGATGTAATATAATGAAGAGAACACAAAGTCACAAACCAAAATAAATTACAGATTTCAATAGTTTAAAACTATTTTGATACAAGTTCTTCTAACACAATCGACAAGAATGATGAACACTAATATCAAGATAGTAATCTAAGCTATGGTTTTGTCTAAACTATGCTTTTCTGAAATGAATGGTCATCAGAAACAAGAGATGCTTAGCATCAATGAAACATACTCATCTCTAGCTGATCAATCTGCCTACTTAGAAGATGGTTAATATTTACAGCTCATAACAGTGATGTACTCATCAATTAATCCAAAGAATGATAGAAGTCATAACAAATAACATGATCCAAATAACTGGAACAATGTGTCTGTGCTGTGACTATTACAGGAAAATGTTATTAGTTTATATTCCCAATCCCAAAATTTCATTCCACAACAGGATTGATTGACACGCATTTTCATCGGGCATCCTCACATAATTAATTGACCACATTAGAGAGTAACCTCAATTGATCTCAAATACTCATTCGGAAGTCTTTGATATTTTTTTTCATGCATTGTTGAAGATGATCTAAAAAATTTCTTGTAACATCAAGTGAACATGAGAACTGACGAAAACTTGGTCCCCAAATCTATCAAACATGTAGATCCCCACAGAATGTCAGAATTCACACTCCAAAAGAACACTTGGCATGCGAAAATGGAGCTACTTTATGGTACCCCAAAGCCCTCCCATGTTTCAACATCACAATTAGGCCACACAAATTGCTAATAAACCAAAGAGAACACGAAGCACAACCAAACCCGATTCGATCCCACAAAAAAGACATTAAAGACACAATTTTTGTGTGCATATGTGATGATATAATCACCAATTCTCTCTTTATACGTAGACTTTTACATTCGAATGGGGTAAATCGTCAATCCTCTTCAATTTCAAGTTTCCGCTAAAACATTTCGCCTCACCAGACACGATTTCTTTCAATTAAGAATCTCATCAAAATCAAATTTTGCGATTGAACTCATACTCATACACACACATATTGAACGAGAGAGAGAGAGAGAGAGAGAGAGAGAGAGAGAGAGCGCATACAACTAAGGGTGACGTTGATGCGGCCATGGACGACGACGGCGAGGACGTACTCGGAACCGTGAAAGAACACCACCGCCGCCGTGAACTCCGTCAGCTGCCTCAGTCATCGTGCCCTAAAATCTCCGCCATTTTCATCGCTCTTGCGCAGAGAGAGAGAGAGAGAGAGAGACCCAACGAGCCCAATTTTGTCAATGGATGGGGCCGGGCCGGGTTTCCTTTCGGCCCACGTCAGACCTAGCCCAGCCCAGCCCCATATTAGGTGACCGCGGGCTGATTAGGTGGCCCGGCCGTCGGCCCGAAGGAAAATGATATCTCCACTTCTCCAGGCCCATGTGCAACACTAGTTACAATTCACATCAATTTTTGAACCGTGTAAAAATGACCGTATATAACATTTTTTTCTAAGAAAATGATATGTCTAACCGTGTATGGATAGACGTTTGACGGAGAGATTAAAACCAAATAGGTGGTTGAATATAAGGACTTACAAAAGAAAGAAAAATGGAGAGATCGATCCCTAAATAGACATGTTTATAGAGATTTAAAACTAAAAATTCCTAAAAAATAATAGTAGACAGGTAAATGCTTTAATAAAAAGTACATATCGCTCAATTTCGAGTTGAATAAATCTATTTTTAGTAAACGTAAGAAAATATTTAATGAAGTATATACAATATCTAACAAAGTATATGTTTCATTGAATTTTAATGTGGTATATAAGAATGTGTTTTGTATTAAAAAAAACACTGAGTGTAACAACACTCAAAATAGTTTGATTGCGAGGTGGGCCAAACGGTCCCGATTTGGGCCAGGTCTTCTTTGCAGGCTTTGTGGGGGGTGTTTGTAATAGCTATCCTCGAAATCTTGTGATACATGTTATCGTGAACAAAAATAATGTTAGAAATAGTCTTTTAGTTTTAATAAATTTTGATTTTTTGAAGTACTTGTTTAATAAATGACATATACGTTTTATAAAAAATAAAATAAATATAGATATTCTATTCCCTCTTGTATTTTTGGTATTTCAATATATATTCCTTAGATGTTGTATGTTTGGATAGAGACATAAGTTATTTTAGAATTTATGACTATTCTAAGAATAAATTACTATTTTATGTTTGATTGTGCTTTTAGTTATTTTCGTTGGAAAAAGTAATGATAATGTTTTTGTTGTTTGATTGATCATTGATAAATTGTGAATAAAGTATGGATAAAGATTTATAAAAAGTGAAAAAATGATGTGAATTGTGGACCCTCTGATTTGTAAGAGGTGATGATAGTTGATTTGACATTGAGACATAGTTGTTATATTGCATGGAATAGTCTTATACCAGAGGGGAGGTGGAATTGTTACACCACTTAATTTCATTTATATTGGCATCCAAATTTCACTCTATAACAGCTATCCAAATAGGTTTTTTTTATTTTATTCCAACCTATTCCACGATTAACTCTCTACCCAAACAAGTGGCTGAGTGCATGCTTAATTAGAAATTTTATATGCTCAATTAGTACTGAAATAATGACTGAGCGTATCAATATTTTCTATGTGATTTCATGGTGGTTGACAAGTCAAAAATTTGCCTGTCATGGATGCTAATGGGTGGATGGGCATTTGAGGGGACTGGATCCGGTCGTCAGTGCTCAATCTCGATCAGTTCGGTCAGTATCGAACTGCACGTCAAATCGAACTGCATATAATCGAACTGCACAACCAATTGTTGTGTATATTTTTTACTCTCTTATTGGATTCAACTATTGGAGAAAATATGAATTCCTAAATACCATCAGTATCCAATAAGAGAGTGAAAAATATATCCAACAATTGGTTGTGCAGTTCGATTTATAAGTGATGCAGTTCGATTTGAACGTGGTGCAGTTCGATACTGACCGAACTGACTGAGCTCGGCACCGATCAGATCTAGTCTTGCATTTGACTTGTTGGTCTTCTAAAGTGAATAGTATTAGATGAACATAAATTAATGGTTTAGATTATGTAGGGTCAACAACATTGGAACACCTACTGTACGTATGTATAGTGTTTATTTATTTTGAATTAGAGTACGTACTACGATGATGTAGATCTTGAAAATTTAAAGTACCATAAATCATTCATATTATCTTTAGACCATCTTTGCCTTTACTCAAACCTATATCCAATTTTCACTTAAAATTTGAGTAAAAGCTTCATTTGATATGGTGCGTCTCCAACCATCACTTTGTGTTTTACTCAAATCTTTTTAAAAAGTAACATTTTATCTCAATTAATTCATACAAATATTTTCAAAGTCCTTCACCCAAACATCTTTACCACTCAAATTTTCTTCTCTTCAAAATATTTAAAAGTAAAAAATTATAACATCCATTTAAAAAAGGGTAAAAATAAGATTTTTTTTATTGGAATAAAAATATGAAGTTAAAAAACAAAGATGAAAAATTAAGAAAAAAGACCACGTGATTTTATTTATGTTATTTTATTTTTTGGTTTCAAGAGTTGTTGGAAATTTTGAGGGGTGGGAAGACATTTAATCTAATTCATTGATTAAAGGTGGAGTTAGAAATAAAATCACGATGGAGGGAAAAAAGAGATGTTAAAAATTGAGGTAAAAATTTGAGTCTGCCTTAATTTGGATAAAGATTTGAGTAAAAACTTGATTTTTTATGAGTAAAATGTTGAAGAGGTTTTTGGGTGTTTTTTATTCAAATTTAAATTTAAGTAAAAGTTTGGGTATAGAATTGGAAAAGCTCTTAGGTCTTACTGAAAATCAAAATTTTTAGAATGTCATACTTCGATCAGCAAGGGTTTTAGATGAACAAACAACCGAAAAATAAAATAATTTATCATTTCTCTATTTATAAATATTTAGACACAATCATTTAATCGATGTGGTCTTTAATATGCCTAATAAGATATTAAAAAATATATGCATTTTGTTTTGTGATGGCTATGATATTAGAATTCAGAAATATTATCTTATATCAAATTCAAATAGTTATCATATAATAGCTAAAGTGCGTAACTTTCTAAAAATGTGGCATTCTCATAGTAAAGAAAAATAAGAGGATAGTCCAAATTCCATCATGTCCTTTGATTTTCAATATGAATTTGTGACAATTTTGGATGCCTATTTAACAATTTTTTTTCTCAATCTATTATAGATCGATGAGACCTGATACTAGATCTTATCTAAAAAACGAATATATGTTTCATTTACTTGTGACTTCATATTCAACTCATCAGTCATCATGGACCCTATGAGGAGCAACTGTGTTAGTTTCCATTAAAAAATATCCTTGGAACCCATTTAACAGTATCATTTATTGATGCAGCTTACTAGTTGAGTAGGAAACGAAGAAGAAAAGGAAAACTTTGAGAGAAAATAAAAAAAATTGGGGAAATTAATTAGGGGTCCCTAGGGATACCCATCTATTAACAATTAGCCCCTGGACTGTTTTAAGTTTTCTTTAGATTCCTTAGTACCAAAACCTATTATGTTTGGGTCCCTTTCACTAACAAACCACTAACAGATGTTAAAAATTCCAATTTTACCCTCTCATTTAAACACCCATCTCCAGCCCCCCTCTCTCTCCCTTGAACCCTAGGCACTGTTTGGGCTTTATCGAGAGAAAAAAAATCCAATAGTGAGATCCATCGACGCCGCCCCCTGCCTCGATGAATCCATCAACGCCGCCCCCGCCCCCGCCTTGACGAGTTCCACCAACGTCAACAGCCCCCACCTCGATGTGATCCACCAACGTCTCCCCTGTTGTTGTTCCACCCGATCAACGTCACGAAGGAGATGGCGGATCACCCGATCCACGTTAACCACACCGTCGACCACATCCCTACTAAGGTAGAGAAAGACATTGGTTTTTTTTTTTTATATTGATTTATGATGAACAAAACCATTATTTTGTTAAAAATGTAGTAGAAGAAGAAGAGGTGGGTGAGTTGAAAGGGATGTGAATGATGTCTTTTAAAGATGGATGATGCATTTGAATGATTTAGTTAATAAATGTTGTAATTTTTTCAAGTTTGGAAGGATGTTATGTACTTTTGCAGTTACATATGGTGGGGATCTTTTAATGGAAGATGAGTGATGGCTCTTAAGATAAGAACTGATTCAAAGGGGGGGAGAATCCCACCTTTTGGAAGTTTCTTATTAAATCTCATGAAGGGGGGTTGTTTGATTGGTTTCAGATAGATTAAAAATGGGGTTGTTTTGGTTGATCTTTGATGATTTTTTTATTGATATTTTGTTTATTTGTCCAACAAAAAAAAATTAGTTAAATTTCGTAGTTGCACCACAAGATTATATAGTTATCAACAAAGGCCATTTAAGAAAAATAAAAAGATATCAACATGTGGAAACATATAGAAACTAAGGTCCTACACTGACTTTGAATCTCTTAATTGATTAAATTATATTACATACTATAATATGATCAAATAGCATATGAAAAGATTTGGACAAAGAGAGGGAGGGAATATGAGTATAAAGAATTTCAAAGGAAAACATAGACTCTTGATGAAAGTTGTATATATAGGTGTGAATGAAAACATGGATCCAGATTAATTAAATTATAGTATATACACCAATAAAGAAAATAATATATAAGAAGAGGAGAGAAAGGGTTCAAAAAGGCTTCAGATGTCGTCGATGCTTCTTTTTTGGGGCCTTGTTAGGGTTTTTTTTTTCTTTCCCTTCTGTTTCGTATGTAGTTGTTGATGTCTATGGTAAAGATAGGTGCACATCAGTTCAAGGTCAGCAATGGGGATGCTATTTTTACGGAGAGACTGAAATTCTGTGAGGTTAATGACAACTTGACAAGGTAATAAATTAAATGTTGCTTTTTTTTGGCTATTTGAATATGTTGTTGGAGCCCTATTTTGAGGTTGTGTAGTAGGAAGGATTGTGATTATGCTTTGGCCTTAATGTATAGTTCAGTATAGCTTCTTGCAATTTTGTTTTATCACTGGCAGTTATCAGTTTTCACCTGTACATGAATTGGATTTAGCAGGAAGTTTAGTATTATCCAGATGTCATAAGTAACTACCTCCAGACTTCTAAGAGGATCTCAACAAAAGACATTAATGCATGGAAGCATTGGTTGAAAAGGTGACTGAATTATGGTTGCAACGTGTAAGTGACGGTTATGGTAATTCAGAAGTATCAAGAAAGCCAACTGAAACTAAGAACACATGTATACGCACACCCAGAGAAACAATGACATAAAAATATGAGAGAATTAATTAAAAAGTGTTACATGCAAAAAATGTGAGACACTGAGAGATGAAGTTCTAGTCAGTGGTCAACTGCCTCCTCTGGAGCTCATTATTGAAGAGCTATTTTCAATATTTTCCCCCAGACCCCAGAGAATGGGTTAAAGAGTTCCTTGCATTTAATATTTTCTGCATTGCATGGTTTCTTTGAATTTTTCCATAGTATGCAACTGTCATATTCTATTAAAGTTATCAAGCCAACTAAACTCGAAACCAGAGAATTATATTTTCTGATGAGTATGATCATTTTACCTCCATTAGGAAGACCCGAGCATCATCATTTAGAGATTATCCAAATCTCAATTCTTCTACTAAGATTTTGTCCCCCACTAAAACCCTTCCGAAGTCATCCACCAAGACCTAGGAAAAGTTTAAATCCAAGTCATCCACTAAGACCCGAGCCAAGTTCAAACCCAAGCCATCCACCACGAGGAACAAGGTAAACTCTTTGAACACTGTTAAATAGACTGTGTACACCCTTAACCTATATGTGTACACTACAAGCTCTTGGTTAGATTGAAATCTTACTGCCATTGTGATCCAGCGTATTCAAATAATTTAGTGGCATATCACCATGTTGTGTATCCCTAACACTATGTGACTATGCAATGTTCTCTAAACTTATATTACATGTTAATTTGCTTGTGGATGTTTGATTTCGAATGGAAAGTGTTGTTTTGATATTTACATTGTCATTAGTACACTCTGATGCATCAACAGCCTATAGGCTCTTGTACATTGTCATTAGTATACTCTTCTCTAAACCTATAAGCTCTTGTAGACTTTTATGTTCCTCGTGTACACCTTTATGCTCCTCCTGTACACTATTATGCTCCTTCTGTACAGTTTTATATTTTCTCTATCATGCTCCTCCTGTACACTATTATGCTCCTTCTGTACAATTTTATATTTTCTCTATTATGCTCCTCTTGTATAGATTGATGTGTATATTTTATATTTAATATGTAAAATCCTAATATGATATAGAAATTAACTTAACATTGATCTTTTTTTCTTGGACATCCCCTATAATACAATTTAGGTCCCATGCCTACCATTTCCTTAAAAAAAAAAAACATTGGTGTTTTTTGGCATTGTTTATGTTGACCTAGATGCTCAAGGAGTTACTTAGGTTGTTAGGCACAGGTTCATAGTTGAAGTTGTGATCTCTTTGATTTGTAATTTCTTCTTAGTATCCAACTATGAGAAAGAGGTTACTTAGGATGTTAGACACATATAAGAATTGCTTGCTTATCTAACTTGGTAGTTTTGTTTGTACTCTTTATAGTTATAAGCATATCCATATGACAAAAGAACTTCAAAATTCATTATCATGATCCTCATGTACACTGTTACGCTCTTCCTATACATTGTTATGTTTTCTTTGTTATGCTCCTCTTATACAGATTGATCAATATATTTTCTCTGTTATGCTAGCTCCTCTGTTATGCTCCTCTTGTACACTGTTATAAGTATACATGCACTCTTAATTATATATGAGAACATTGTTATTTTGTTTATGATGATGCATATATCCTATATTGATAGTGCGAGATTGCAATATGCAAGATCAATGGCTAAAAATGTATTTTAATTTATATCATTTCATGCACAATGTTGTTAACTGACCAATCACAAGGATGACCAATGCCCACAACAATCCAATGGGTAAGTGTTATTATATTATCATGGCTTTATATCCCAACGTATGTGATACGATATTCATTTATGACATTTTCAGGGTTTATTGTTGTATGTTTGTGATCCAATACGGTGAGCATCTGATAAAGGGAATCATCATGGAATTTAGGCAACAATACATTCCAAAGTTTTGAGGGGAGTATGTAGCTAAAATCATTCCAAGAGCAAAAGAGAGTGAAACTCGGATAAAGGAAATCCAAAAAGAGTGTATATTGTACAAACAACAAATGTAAATATTACTCTATGGTTATTTTGTAATTTAGTGGTGATGATTTAAACAACAAATGTGTGCACTGTTATCAATTTAAATATTTGATATATCAGTTTCAAATGATGTTTGAAATGTTTATTCGCTATTACAAGTTAAATAGATTTATATTAATTATTATGTGTACACCATTATGCATAGTGTGCACACTGTTACACACATATAAAAAGATGAAGTACATTGTTATACCATATGCATACACTGTTATCTATCAGATAGGTGCTGGGGTTAAAAATGGAAGAAAAATGATAGAGTTAACTGTGGATGGATGGAAGGACCTAAACAAAATAGATGGATGGATGGAGGGACTTAAAGAAAAGTAAAAAAAGTCAAGGGACCTATTGTTATTACACAATAGGTCCCAGGGACCTCTAATTAATTTTCCCAAAAAAATTAAATATCTTTACTGTTTCAACACCATTGAGTGTGTTTGTGTACAAATTTAAAAAAGAAGTAAAAAAAAAAAAAGAATTTGGATGAAAGAGAAAGTAGTAAAAAATAAAATATTTCTCACCTTTTCCAATACGATAAAATAGGGAAGGGAAAAAGATGAAATATTTTTTCTTTTCATTGTTTGACACAAACATTATATTTTTGGATGATAAAAAGAAAAATTTTCATTTCTATTACTTTTCCTTTAACACAAACAAACTCTTGCAAGACAAAAAAATAAAAATAAATTAAAAGAGCTTTTGCAAACTTAAGAAAGATAAGTTTGAATTTGGATGTCATTTGTTATTGGTCCTATTTATAGACCTCTAACCAGAGATCTATGGGTTTTTTTTGGTGATCTCTAACCAGATCTATGGGTTGAATCCATGTTTTTGCAGTGGAACATTTTGATTGGTCTATTATAAAGGCAGATGAATCACAAAAAAGGTTGCCCTTAACAATTTTCTCTCATTGGATTGCTTCATTGAGGGTGGTCGGCATCACTTATATATATACTCAAAACATATAATTTTATACATTATTTCCTTACGCAACCATGGACCCATCACATTAGCTACAATCAAATTTATTTGAAAAATGTATAAATAAAAAATTATATATATATTTTTAAACTTTGGAGCATGCTATCACTTAGGAAAGCAAACCTAATGACAAAATGGGAATGAGATATTATAAAATAATTATAAGTGTGAGTGAGAGAGAAGTCCTCCCACCACACACCAAGATTCCCTCTCCACACAATCCCCCCTTGTTTTCTAGCATTGCATAATTCAATAGACTTTGCAACTCTCATACCAAATCAGATGCACTGAATGTGGGGTATAATCAACTCATGTAGGTTTCTCAAAGAATCTCCACTCCCTCCACTCACTATCAAATGACAGCATCATCTTCTAATAACAACATTATTAAATCCAAAAGATTCATCTCAACTGCCCCCACCATATCTCCTCTAAATACCCCCCACTAATGCAATCTACTACTAGTCAATCTATTTGTTTATGAGTAATTAATGTAGTTCGGATGTCTATCAAAATCATGCACCAAATTCATCAGATTAAGTGACCATTAGATCTCCACCACCACCTTCTCCGGCGTGGACGCCGGTCACGTGAACTCCCCGTGCCCCCCACCACGCCTTTCCCCGGCCGCCTCGGTAGATTTGGATGGTGTTAGCTAGCTTTTGTTAATGATGATTATCATGCAATAGTGTAGATATATAGCATATAAGACATCTTAAAAAATGGGGCCCCTTGTATTGTGATTACTTATCATAATAGGCATCTTTGGTTTTTATTAGTGTTGATAAAGTTCACAGGTATGGCAGGTTGGCTTGGATAATGTCGGTGGTGATGCAACTTTAATGGGTTATGTGTGTATAAACAAGTGTTGAAATATAGGTTTAGACTTTGGAGAACATATATTATAATATACTTAATTAGGTAACTTTAGGTGCCCTTCTCTATGTAGGGGACAAATTAGGGCGGCAAAGACGGTATTTTTTTTTTTTGGTGAAGCAACATTAATTTATTTTTAATGATTGATGATGAACCAATGGGTCGTAGTCTTGTAGATTTAAGTCAATGGTTTGAAGATTAGTTTGGACAACTTGGACATATACAGTTTCAACATGAATCATGCTTAATACAAACACTCATAATAATGATCCTAATTTTTTTATCAAACAAAAATGGTTTATAGTTAAAAAAAAAACAATTTTTCAAGAATTTAACAAAAAGTGTGTATCTTAAGCAAAAATGATTGCAAACTTATAAGGTCAGAGTTGCAAATTTGTATGAGATTCTCAATATACTTTTGAAAAATGTTATACGCAGTCTTTTTTACAGTGTAAAATGCAAATCACACATATTTTTATTTATTTTTAAATAGTAAATATCGTCAAATGAGATATATATATGTTTTGATAAAAATTGTATATCGCTTCATTTTGAATTGAATGAACTCATTTGTAGTTGTAAATTTTTTTTAACAATGTATGTAACTGAATTTCTAATGAGATTTATAAAATTATATTTTGAAACCTAAAAAAGATTAAGTGTAATAGCACCCTATACTTTTATATGGATCTAAGCTGATTTTTAATATAATATATAATTGAGGCAAAAAATGTTAAAAAGACTGTTATTCAAAATTTTTTTTTTTTAAAGTATTGATCGATATGACGCAATTACATATGTTTAATTTTTTTTTTTTTGAAATGTTTCACTTTTCTAATGAATTTGATATTCCAGGTGCACCATCTGTCTAAAACTTGTTAGTTTGTTAAGTATTGTTCATTAAATACGATTTTAAAATGATTGATCTACAATTATCAGACATGAATTCATTAATGACACTGCACATGAAATTTGATGCTAAATAATTTCAACAATGTGAGATGAGATCTGCGATATGGTCATACTATTTGATACAGACATCATAGCCGTACAATATATGGACAACCGGAACACAAGAAGAAAAAATATCTTGATGGATCAGAAGCACCATGACTTCAAACGGCCATAACTTTTGAACCATAGATTAGAATCGCTATTATAATATGTCAACGCGTTCGTATCGACAAATCCTACATGAGTAGTTGCTTTGCCATTATGCCATTTTTCGAAGCGTTCTGAGATCGTCTTGGAGGTCAAATTGACGGTTCAAAGTTATTTTTACTATTTTTAAGTTGTTTTGAGGTTGTTAGGATTTTATGCATTTGTTAGGATTTACTATATTTATATTTGAATTCTAAATCATTATTTGAATTCAAATTTGAATTTTAGTTAGGATTAGATAAAGATTTGTTTGACTTGTCTTTCTATTATTCATGAAACTTATGCTGAGCTTATGTCGAGACCAATAGAACAGAAAAGAAAATTATATGGACTCCACTGTCTTCAAGAAGTAGGGGTTTCAATGAGGATGATTTGTTTTACTGCTTTTTTTTGCCAGAAACAATCACCCAACTTACTCAAACAATCATAAGCAGATGGACAAATCCAATGCAAGTAAAACTCATGGGGACAGTCAAAATGAGAGATTTTCCATCTGCTTTACTGAAGTTTCAGGCAAGTCAGTAACAACAATTCTCAAGTTTGTCTTGAAGACAAGTGATATTGTTTTTTTTTCCCTTTTCTTGTAGTGTATATATGGAAAACAAGCACCAATTTAGTGATCCTAAATGAGCCAGCAACAGCTTCTTCTTCTACTACTACTTGTAGTGTATATATGCAAAACAAGCACCAAGTATGCGATGAAAAATGATCAAGAGTTATCCTTCTTGTTAAAATTTCAGATATAGTAAAATGGTAGCTCCCATATTCAGCATTTTTTTAAATAGACAAAATACACATCAAATTGTCCCTGATCAAGCGGAAGACAATTTGATTTATGTCATTGAAGTAATTACTAAAATTGGATAAACAAATAATGTGATTCATAAAGCCATAAACATATCTCAACAGAGTCAACAACTTGAAAGACGACTCAATAAAACACCAGGTCTACCTAACAGGCTAAAAGAAGAGGATAGTTAGGCATATGTACATAGAATTTGAGTCAAACATGAAAACAAAGGGAAAATATAAAGAACAAAACAAAATATAGCATTTGAACATCGCTCTAAGCAATGGCCCTTTCGAAAAATGTTTCAGTGAAGTAAATATACAATATTCAGGCAATCGGCTACAATTTTGTGTCTCCAACTAGCTTCATCTGCTGTTTTTCATCAGCAACAAACACCATATGAGAACAGTGAAGATAAGGTTTATCGAGTGTTATATTATCTTATTTTTCATTGTTTTCCTGAGCCACAACCAAACATCATGATGCCAAAATGCCACAGCCACACTAAGATTTGCAACATGCTCTAATGCCATTGAAAATTGCATTTTTCATGTCCTAGGAATATTTCTGTGTCATCTCTTGGCCATAGGTATTTCTCAACAGGTTCTAGAGACCTCTCTAACCAAGTTTGATTGCAGATAATTCATTAATTCTCATTCTTAATTGTCAAACCATTATTAGCAGAATGATACAGCCCACACCTTTTGATAGTTGATCATTTTTTAAAATGCATCCTAAAAGAAAAAGACTGGACTTCACTGCCCAATAATTATTTTCCATTCTATTTGAATCTTTGTATCTCCATATTCTTCATTGTAAAACAACATTCAATGTCTAAGCACTAGTTTAACAAAGTGAGGATGTGCCTGATATGGTGCCCTTTATTCGTTCAATACCATATTTTACCTGAGCAGAGTCCTATTTGTTAGAAAACACTTCCCACATAACTGCTTTATCATCTAGGTAGCTATTGTATATGATTACGTATACCCTCAGTTAGTTGTGTGATTAAGAGAATAAGAAATAAGACAATCAGTACCTGTGTAGAATATCCACTGAAATCTTGGCCAAGAGTTAGAGGAGTTGTACCTTGAGTGTGTGTTATCCCAATCTTGATTATATCTTTAAACTCAAGATACTAGAATAAGTGAATAACAAAATGTTTAATTGATGCTAAAACACGTAGTACTAATAGAATCACTAAAATATATAACGCTTTTAAGCTGAACCAAGTGCAAATCAAATATAGAGAATTAACTCAATCCTAGAAGCCTAAACATAAGTTTGGTCATTCCAAAGCTGCAAAGCATAATAAAAAAAAATTTAACAAATTTCTTTAGCCTTGGTTAATATGCTCATGCAAACCAGAGCAACTAACCCGCTTCTCAATGTTCGACCATATTAGCATAATACATTGACCTGGGATAGCAAAAAATTTAGGTGTTGAATATGTTATACAGATTTAGATAATTAGTTGAGATCCTAGTTTATTAGGATTATCTTCTATAAATAAACTTGTAAACCAATTGGCAATACATAGATTATTGAATTTTAAAGTTTATTTTATTTATCTATTGTATTTTGTTAGGTACATAGAACCACCAAATATTTGGTATTTCTTAGGAAATCAACAGGTCTTTGAAGCTCAACATCCCTGATATTCTGCCTGAAGAATCAACAATCTTGTTGAAGCCTGCAAATCCGTTCTTTAGATCGAATTAGCAGAAGAGCGTGACCCCAACTATTATTTGAAGGGATTTTTAATTAAAAGGCAATTAAAAGAGAAAAAACTATATTATTTATTATTTATGGCCAAACACAATATTTTCACCCTTTCTAAATTGAAAGTAGGATTTGAGGAAAATTATTATATACAATCATTTTTGCAGTCTCGACATCATTTTAAAATTTTCAAAGTATATATGTATCTCATAAATTACATATCTTCTACAAAATAAATACATATACAAATCTTTTTTTTTTTTTTTTCTAATTGAGAACAAGTATATACTCTATCATTGCAAAAACAATTATGTTGATTTTGATCAGGATGACTATATTATCATTCAAGAAAAAAAAAGTTTAAATAGTGAGTCATGTATATCTCCAAATGAAGTGCCCCCACATCATACCCCAAAAAGAATGCCAACAAAATTAGGTCACCTTTTCATCCCCTCTCTAAGAGGCGACATTTTTGGCTACATAAAGTTGGGGACAAATAATAATGTTGATAATAAAAAGATAGACTAATTAATCTATGCTTGGAATGACTGACCCCACAACATTACGCAGTGCTTTACATCTAGATACACATTTCGACAATAAGTACAAGTCACACGCAAAATCATATCCCATGTTTATATATAATTGGTCTGTTTTGCCACTCCTTATACACTTTGGAGATTATATACATGTGGTCCTATATATTCAAAACAATAGTTTTCTTTAATGTGTCCTTTGTGGACTTTGATGTAGTTTTCATTACCTGTCAAAGACTTAATCACCATTTAAATAAGGTAGAGTTAGCATGCTAAGAAAGATAAGAAAACTAGGTTTGTTAATTTAAACATGGAAAGATATAAATAAAATATTACTTTGGAAAACATGAGGCTCCCATTATTGGTGGAAACTTTATGTAGACCAGGTTATTTATCATCAGTCATCACCATATGATAGCTCGACAAAATAATTATTTACCCTCAATCCCCTGTTCAGTGAATAAGGAAAGAATATGTCTAATCCTCAAGAAAATATACTCATTTTTTTAGTATGCATAAGCTGTAATATTTTTTATAAATAAGTTGAATTGCATGAACTGTGGTAACCACATTTTCAGAGACATAATTTATTCATATTTATATATCCAAAACATAAAAACAAAAGTTTATCAAAATTAAAAAAGAAATAACAATCATATGAAATATCATCTAATTATCTAATTATTAGCGTGGTTACATTTAGTTTTTTTTTATACAATCCCATATTTCTCATTAGCTCCTCTATTTTCTATAACAAAATATATCAGTAGTTAATTTTTTTTCATATTTTTCACAAATAATACCATTTAATTTATTAGATTATAAAAATACATATTCATGAGATAATGAATATGAATTTTTAAAACAAAAATGTGTATAGACTGTAGTTTGCACTGTAAAATAGACTGAATGAGTCGATGTAATATTTTTCTTATCTTATACACTTAGCCCTAGTTTGGAAAGGGAATAAGCCCCCTTATCGGATAAAGGGTGTTTGGAAACATATAATAACTAGGGATAAAGTATACTTGAATAAACTGATATAAAGTGGTATATGGATTCCAACCAATTCTTGAAATTAAAGTTATCCAGCCTAGGTTATTCCACCAAAAGAATATGTGGACTCACTATCAAATCAACTATCATCATCTCTTACAAATCACTTGTCAAATCAACTATCATTATTTTTTCACATTTTATAAATCATTATCCATACATTTTACACAAACAACAAAACATTTATTATATGTTTACCAACGAGAATAATTCAAAACACAACCAAACTCAAAATCACTTTATCCTCATTTATGCCAGAATAAACATATACCCAATAATAAGTCATATTCCTAAGGAGGGCTTTTATAAGATAACTAATGGTACTGTTTACACCCAAAATTCAAGTCTTTTTTTTTTGTGAAATGGACGGTTGGGATGTGATAGAGTGGGTGGACCCAAGGTGGGGCCCATCGATCTACGGCTGCGCAAGGAGAAGGCGACAACACGTGTCGATATCGCCTGCCATTAGCATCTCCAGCTTCTCACCTAACCTCTTTGTTGTCCTCCTATTCAATGAAATTCCACAACTACCCCTACCCTCAAAGAATCTTAATTAGGGGTGGTAAACGAGCCGAACGAGCCGAGCTTTGACATGTTCAAGCTTGGCTCGTTTATAAACGAGTCGAGCCGAGCCGAGCCGAGCCGAGCTCACGAGCCTTAACGAGCCTTGCGTTCTTCTTCATTTTAGGGTTTTTAGGAATTGAAAACAAAATTTTAGCCTAAAAGAGCCAAGTTCATGAGCTTAAACGAGCATAACTTTGTATTAATTTAATATTCTGATTTTATAAATGAGTTTAGTCAAGCTTCAACTAAGTTTTAATAACATAAACGAGTCGAATTTGAACATAAAATGAAGCTCAATCCAGGTCCCGAGCCTAACCGAGCTTTAAAATTTGTTCAAGCTCGCCCATTTATCTAAATGAACGAGCCTGAACGAGCTCAAACCTAGCCAAGTCCGAGCCGAGCCCGAGCGGCTTGGTTCGTTTACCAGCCCTAATCTTAATACGGCTTGTACGGTTTCAAGTCTGCAGACTCCAAGGGCATATGCGTAAAAAGACCTATCAGATCTAATTAAAATGAGGGACAGCAGTTCCCATTGTTTTTGAATTTTTCAAAATTATATATATATATTTTTTTTTGAGAAAAAATTAAACGCTTTTTGTAACTATATATGTACATTAGCGCACATATTTATATTTTTGGAATACATATTTTTATAGTGCATTTTGTATGTGAATGTTATGCTGTACTAGATTAAAGTTTTGTATTTTGAGTTTTTTAAATTTTGACTTAAGGTTATTGAGCAAAACAACAAAATGCAATCTATTTGAAGGTTGGTAGATAAATATTCGACATAATATAACATTTAATTTAATTTAATGTAGGTGAATGAAAATCCAAGAAATATTAGCTCTCCTTGAAATTGAATTGATCCAAGTACACCTTCTACTATAGGTTATCTTTTTACCTCATAGAAAATAAAAAGAATAACAAACTAAAAATTCTAAACAATCAAATATTACAAAATGAACCTGTTCGAAACCAATTATCAAATGGATTTTGATTTTTCAAAATTAGATTTTAGACAATCAACTCCTAGGTATTTATGAATTTTAGCTTTTGGTTTTAGATTTTATTTTTTATGTTTGAATGCTAAAAGAGCTTATATGAAAAAGCTAGTTTGAGAATATTTTTTCCTTACATATTTTACTCAATTTTTAACATAAACAATTTTTATAAACTGATTCTAAACGTGTTGGAAAAGTATGATTTTGAATAAAGTAACTTAAGGACCCGTTTGCGTGTGCATCAGGGGGTGCGTTTGCATCAGCGGCCGTGGTGGAACTCCACCTCCACCAAACGTAAATGTGGCGTTCACATCTCCATTAATGTGTGCACTCGAAGGTTATTTCTTTACAAGTTTCAATGCCTCGAAACATAGCTTTTCCACCATGAGGCAGCTTCGGGTACGCAGTATTCTTTGACGCACTGTTAAATGAACTCTAAATAAATTTGATTAATGAAAAACTTAATGCGATTTTTAAAAAATATAATTTTTTTTACTAAAACTATAAGTAAATTTTTAATTAAATTTGATTTATGAGACGTTTAAAAATACTGTTAAACTTTTTACATTTTGAAAAACTAAATGTGTTAAAACAAGTTTTCAAACAACATCTTTTAAACACATAAGATCATCAATCTTAAATTAAACCCAGAACCATTTTTCTGACATGTCTCATGTCTTAAATTCGTTGTTTAAAACAAAACGTGTCAGCCATCCATTTTTAATTGGCTATGTGATTTTCAGATTCTGGGACATTATTGGTCTCTCCTATGTTTGCTTTCTCATGTGGTCCAAACTTATGTATAAACAAAATCTTTCAATAATATCACTAAACGTGTCCAACAAATATAGGATCTTTGATGTCCGTACAATGAAAATTAATATAGAACAGTGAAAATAATAATAACAAACATATCTGTCAAAATTTTAACACCACATAATAAACGACAGATTGATCTCCAATAGGGATGGAAGGGCCCGATATCCAATCATCATTTCAATTATTACATTTTAACCAGAAACACAAGCAAACCAAATAATAATTATTCAATTATTCAAAAGTCTGGCATTTGTCAGATCATGTGACTTTCATTAAAAGATTACCCTTAATGTTTTTGGCCTCCGGTTGCAATAAAAATGGATAGAGAAAATGTTTATTTATTTATTTATAGGATATAACTTGATATTTTTTTTTTAGGAAAATGTAGTCAAATTCTATTTCAACGAATCGAAAGAACAATACTGAATGAGTTGAGAAAAACAGAAGAAGAAAAACATAGGTAGTGCAGAAAGTGAAAACAAAGGACGGGAGGGGCAAGCATGCGCGGTGCACTACCACCATCTCACCAAGATGCCCCTAAGAAAAGTGGAGTAGAAAAGGCTTCTACCCCGCTTCCTTGCAGGTCCATCACTACGCGGTAATGAGGAATGCATGATCGTCAATGTGAACACTTGAGACCCCGCACATGCATATGCCCCATTCCTTGATGCAATGACGCGTCATCTCCCACAGATTCTCAAAATAAAAAGTGATGTCCTTGAATATGACGTCATTCCTCATTGTCCAGATCGCCCAAGTACCTGCCGGAATTAGTGAAAGCCACACCTTGTATATCTTGCTCCTGTCGTTTTTCTTTCTCATGCGCCGTGCCTCCTCCCATAGCTCCTCCATTGAGCGAAAGCGCAATGGCCTCCCCGATGCCCTGGCTAGCTTGGCCCAAAGTCTGGATGCAACTGGGCACTGGCAAAATAGGTGCTCGATGGTCTCCGCCTCCCGTCGGCACAACGGGCAAATCAATTTATCTATTCTCATGAGTTCACATGTCAAATCAACTTTTTATATCTTATCACATCAAATTATTTATCAATATCTCTTATACATCAAAGGGCCCACATGTCAAATTAACTTTTTTACACTTTATTTATATTTTATTCTTTATCAACCAAACAACTCAACCTTTATTTTCTAACGTTTTTCAATAAGAATAAAAAAAAACACAAACAAACAGAAAATCTCTTATTCCTGTAGATTTGTTATCTATACGAGCATAGTTATCTATTCAGAATAACTCAATTCCGCTATCCAAATGGGGACTTAGGGTTTTGAATATCTATCTATGCATGCAAAAACTAAACGAGGTGGAGGACAATGTCTTTGTTTCCTTCCAGTATAGTTTCGAATGTTATGTACGTATCTTTTGTGGATTATGTATGAATATTTTTATCAAATGAATGGATATTAATTATAAGAATCTTTTGAGTCTTTACTCTTGTTGGGGTTGAGTACGAATGGAACAATCAACAATCACGTGGAGGTTCCGTTAAATTTATGATTTTGAATTGTTGTAATATATACATCTCTTATCAAGGTAAATGCGTTGATAAATAATGTATATTGTTTAGTGAAATATATACTTCAATGAGATTATATGATTTCCTTATCAACACATGTATATATCTTAATAAGTGATGTATATACGCGCTTCGCATGTATCGTACGGACCGCTCTATATCACTACTATATAGTCTGTTTTGCGGTTTGTTTGCAGTCGTATGTGACGACACAATATGTGAAATCGTCCAATGAAATATATACTCAATTATCTCAATATATATATACTATTATGTAAAGGGAAAAATCCAAATAACCCTCCTGTAAACTTCTTGAAATCCATATAATCTATTGAAAACACCTATGTAAATCCAAATAACCCCTGAGTTAAATTTTCATTGATAGATTGAGATTATTCCGCGAATATTCTGTCTTGTTAACTCTGATTAAGAACATAACATATTAAAACCCTCATACAATGTGTTAAAAATATGAGAAATCCTCTATAAATGATGATTTCCCCCCTCCATATAGCATTTCATTATCTATCTGGAGGGGTAAATCAAAATGCTATCTGAAGGGGTAAAATCGTCATGTACAGAAGGCTTTTTTCGCATTTTTATCAAATTATATGAGATTTTTGGTATACTGTATTTTCAGTTATGATTAATAAAATAGAATATCAGCAGAATATTTTTCAGGGAGTTATATGGATTTTCAAAAAAGCTATGGGGTTATATGGATTTTAGTAAGTTTACAAGGGGTTATTTGGATTTTTCCCTTCTGTAAAATATAAAAATTGATGCACTCAATTCATATAATTATGTATTTTATTAATTTAGCACATACTTAATAAAATCAAAGCATGTGCAGGTTGGAACCATTAAAAACAATTGTTTTATGAATTAGGTTTTTTAAGCCCCCATTTGAGGGTGCGACGTAGTTTTACTAGTGATAGATTGATATTTTTGAAAAATAGCCATCTTAACATTTTGTGTTTCATTATTTTTCTTATTATGCTATCATTTAAAAAAAAAAATAGAATTTGCTACCACCACTTTATATAAAAATGAAAAATGAATTACAAATCTAAATAAAAGATGATGAAAAATAGAGAGAGAAAACAAGGGTCAAAATATTCCTGAGAGTAAAGTATCTCAGAGTTATCCGTAGATGAGTTCATTTTTCTACCAATGCCGGTTATTCTTATTGTGTCATCATTATTTTTATTACACAAACTTTACTAATATACATGCTATTTTTTTTTACTATTTCTGTTTTATCCTATCCCTTTCGTACACAAACTACATATGGGTTTTGAAAGAAAAGTCAAATGAAGAAATAAAAAGAGACCAGTAATTCTGTAAAAAAAATTTAAAAAAAAAATGTTGTTCACCAAATTGAGGAGATAAGTTTCTGAAACGATGAAAGTACAGTTCTTCGAAGTGGGGTAGAGCAGCACACAAAGGTAACTCGAGAATCTTTGTCAACAAATTAACAATATGTAGGTGGGCTGTATTTGTTTGGAAGATAATGTAAAAAAATAAAATAGTGAAAAATAAAACAGAGACAGAGAGACAAGAAAACGAATCTATTGATGATGTAAAGAAGTGGCTTTTCACGCCAATCCCCATTTTGACAGAAAAGTCCAATACTTTCCCAAAATCCGGATTTGTGTTCAGTTTTGAGATGACATTGGGAGAATAAAAAAAGGGTTTTTTTTTTAAATCCCTCCCTTTTTCATATTACTTTATAAGTCCTCAGGTTTAAACTATATGTTCCTTATTACTCTCTGGGACTAGAATGAACCTATCACTAAATTATTTGATTTTTTTATTAGTCACTAGGAGGACTTATAAGGAACATATATGGTAATTTGAAAAAAGGGAGGGATCGATCACTAAATCATATAAATTACAGGGATTTAGAAAAAAAAAACAAAAAAACCCCACTATTTTGATACACATACTAATATTTAAATTGAATTTTTTTATTTAAATTAGACACAAATATTTATAAAATATTGGCTTGTTTAAACATATAATTTTATAAATTGACCAAATTTCATGTACTTAAATACAAGATAATGTTTAAAACAAGTACAAATATTTTTTTTTGAATAATTGATAAACTTCAAGTCTTCAATTGCGCATGATTTTTATTTTTATGAGGGGTGAAGAGAAAAAAGAAAAAAAACAGCCCACCATAGCATCTTCGTATCTACCCATAACATATTAACATGTCATATTGAAAGGGGCCTTTGTCTGGAATATCTTGTTCTCTCTCATGCTTTCTTTCATGGGGAATTCCTTAGAAGAGTGAGATTTGTTGGTTTTTTTTCTCTTTCAAATACAGAAATCCTCTGCTTTTCTACCCATCTTTCCTTCTTTTTTTTTTTCTCCTGTTTGTGGGTTCTGTTTCTTGTTTCCCCCATTTGATCCTCCACCATGTTTGTTTTATAGTACAAACATCCCACACTTAGTCTTCTCCACCTTTTCTTTGGCCGCCATCTCCCCCTTCTTTCACAGCCTGTCAAAGCTTGCATTTTTTTTTGGTTGGTGTTTGTTGTTTCTCCAAACCAAAGGTGGGGACTTTCTGTTAAGTTTCTCTCTATCTCTCTCTCTCGGGATCCTCCGTCGGAGGTGGTTTAATGGGCCATGGAATCTGAATGGGTGAATTGTTGGCATGTCAGATGGATGAAGATAAGCTTGTGAAGGAGAAAAAATGCCCAATAAGAATCTAAACAGCTCTGCCGCCGCCGCCACAATCTGTTGTTTTTGCAGGTGAAGTTGAAATTAAAACTTATACTAGTCTTCTCTGTTCTTGTTGTGTATTGGTTTGTTTTTTCACTGCTTTGTTTGGATCGATTTGAGTGTCGATGTGAATCTTGTTCGAGCCACGTCTATGTGAAAGTGATGGTTTTCCTTTGATGGGTATGATTTGAGATTTTCATAAAGTAGCCTCCTTTTAGGTTTGGAATGCTTTGTTGTCAGATATATGGTATATGAAAACAAGAATTTTGCAGCCACTAAAGTTCCAATTGAGACTTTGTTTTCGATGTTTTGACACTTTGTTCTTGCACTATTTGTAAAACACGCACGTTTGGTCTAGTCGAGCAATTGCTTGATTTGTTAAATAGAGGTAGATTTCATGCTTTATAGTCTTCTTTGCGTGTTGTGGTTGAGTTTCGATCGAGGTGTCCAGAATTGGATGGAACGAATTGAGGTTTCCTTGGAAGGGCATACTCTAGTAATGACAAAGCGACAGTCTCTTCCAAGGTCGTCTTCATGGAGCCATCTTTGGAAAACACCTGTTTTTATTTCGTGTTGCCAATTTTCAAAGATTCTGATGGAGATAAGGTGATGTATCAGTCTCTTTCAGTTTCTCATTTCATTCGAATTTCACATTCGCATAAAAGAGTCTCCTTTTATATTCAAACTACTTTTCATTTTCCCTTTTTGATTTAGTTATTCTGCTAAAAAAACCTCTCCTTCATCCCATATTATAGTTAACATATCAACTCATGTATTAACTATATATAATTGTGGGTTTGTTCATACAAGAAAAAAAGCTCGACAAGTTGATTACGAAAACTAAAATGGTTTCATAAAGATCTCATAAACACTGACTATGACTAGATATTAAATATGCAGTCCTAGACAAAGCATCTTGGTGTATTCTAAAAGCGAAGACGTGTGGTGTTCTACTTTAGAAATGTCAATTTTGGTTGGTTCAGACTTCAGAATTCAATTCAGAATTCATATCAGGGAACTGCTAAAGAATCGAACTTCAGAGCGAGCCACTGAACGTTGAGTCAGTCCAAGAAGATTAATCACTTGTTTTTCTTTCTGTCTATTTTTCTTTCTTACATTGTACAGCAACCTTATTGTTATGATAGTTGATTTCAACTTTGGGCAACCTGTTAATATTGATAAGCAATATATTTTCACCAAAATAATCATTAGGTGATGTTTGTTTCTACACACTTTGCCAACAAATGCTTGTACTTACATGCCTTACAATGATCTATTTTTAATGTGATTGGAATCATATTTGAGGACTACAACATAACAATATGAGTTCTCATTTTTCAGGTATGGGAACCACACTGCAATATTCTGAGAACCTTATAGCAAACATACCGAAGAACAGCACTGATGCGATAAATACAGGGCAAGAAACTGGACATTTTTTGTCATACTTTAAAAATAAACATCCGAAGGAGGAATCACGGACTGGTTTTGATCAGCTTCAAGAGTCGATGGACGTGCTACTTGAGCAATGCAACAGAGAGATCATAAGGAATACGATGCTGAAGCATGAGGAGGTTTTCAAAGATCAGGTACATTGAGCAGTCTTTTTTAACTAGTCATTTCTTTTATGTTTCTTCCAAAGGTGAGCCATACAAATAATCCTTGACTAGTTGATTGTCATCACCCGCCTTTGTTTTCTTAGTCCCCATGTGGAACTATTGTCAAACTGATTCTGCTTTTGCAAAATCAATTTTAAGATAATCAGTTTCAAATGTTTTTTTTTTTTTTTGTGGTTGGTTGCAAATTTTGGTATTTATGAAAAGCTATTTTTTGAAAATTGTTCCCAAATGGGGGCCTTAGATTGAGATAGACTAAAATAATACAAAGGTAGCTTTTAGAAATAAGTTTGAAAAGTAGTTTTTCACTTAAAGCAATTTTTAAAAATAGCTTTACAAGCATACTTATGTGAGATTGCTGAAAAGTTCTTTCATATTCTTCAAAAACTAGGACCATTGGGGGGTGTTTGAAAATGAGTTTGGATTTACTATGATTTCTACAAAAACAGAATCTCCAAAACTTTGTCCAACCCCGTTTCTAAATGCTGCCCAGGTTACTAGATGAGTCACAATCATTCATCTGTGACTTCATATTGCAGGTACATGAACTCCACAGGCTCTACAGAGTTCAGAAATCACTGATGTCTGAGCTGAAAAACAAAGAAGCGAAGCTTCGCCCACCAAAAAGTGTGACTTCTGGATCAATGAGGGACTTGAATTTCAACCAACCTTCATCGACCTTGCAAGCTAGCCATTCCCTTTGTGTCGCTGACAGATATCAATCCGCTGCCCAGACATACCCACAATATGGCTTCCATCAATATAGGGAGAACGATATCGAACTGACATTAAGCATTGGACGTGGTTCGCATTCAAATACAGAACCAAGTCTCTCCGAGTCCAGGACAGAAGAACCTAGTGTCTCGTCTAGAGAAACTTTTGGTGTTCAGAGAGTCTTTGATCTTGATAGGCCTGTTGAAGGTGGTTTAAGTGATCAGCCGCATGTCTCTAGGAGGCTCTTAAGAGACTGTGTGAAATTGGATGACGTTGAGAGTGACATCAAGCTAACATTAAGCATTGGATGCGGTTCGAATGGGAAGAAATCCGATCAAGGTTCGCATTCGAATACAGGACTAAAAGTATTTCTGGGTTGAGTAGCTATTCCAAGCTCAAGTTTGAGCAGAACTTGATCTTCCCCCATTGTTCAGATACATTTCTGTTGTTCTTTTTTTCCTTCTTTTGGACATTGATCAAATTCAATGTAGGTCTGTGCAGAGATTGTTGGTTAATATTCATAATGCAATTGCTGTGACTATTTATTTTTCATTCTTGGTTAACATTTTGATGTGGCTTGAATGAAGAAAAAATTTGTTAGTCCTTTGATCAGTAAAATCATGCACATGTTGGTACATTTTTTCAACTTATGTTAAGTTCTTTATAACTTGCAATTTGTTGTGAATATATTTCGACGTAATTAAGACTGATTTATGCCCATATATTCAAGCATATATAGTTACCAAAAACCTTTTGTCTCAAGTGGTGGATCTGTTGAGAAATATGTGTTGAGGAATATGCGCAACAAAGAAGAACAAGAGAACATACAATTTTACATGAAAAACCCTTACAGATAAAAAGGAAAAATCACGGGCCGAACTCTAAAAAACTTCCACTATAAAAAATGAAATTACAATATTTTTTTAGAACTCACTAAAGGAAACACTTTCAAGAGAACATCTCACTCACAACTCTTTTGTGTAGTGGATTTACAAGTAGGAACTCTCTCTCTCTTTACTTTCTTGTTCTCTTGGATTGGATTGAGTTTCCACTCACAACTCTTGGATTGGATTGGATACACCAACAACTTAATGAACACCTATTCTTATGCATTGAGAAGGGACAACCCTTTCATCTACCAAAACAAAAGAGACCACACTAATTAACTTCATACATGCATTCAAGAGTAAACCATGTGTTTTCAAGGTATTAAATACATGCACTATGAATCAAGTGCAAGCACCAAGTATGAAGGTCACCTTCTCATGGGATGAACCCCCATTCCCAACATGATCTTTCTTCAATGACTCTACCTGTAGTAGGATTTTGTTAACAAGGTATAAGCTTTATTAAATGAAGCATATAAATCTTTTTTATATGCTTAGTTACATGCATATAACATAAATGATTGTCTCTAACGTTATTCATCTTCTATTTGTCTATATGTTTAGATCAACCAATGAAAATTTGGCTTTTCAAAGCCAACATGATTACTTTTTTATATATAAATAGAAAATGTTGGGGGAAAACATGTTTGGTTCGAGAATAGAGTCAGCAGGTGTTTGAATCACCAGTTTACAGACCCGTTGCCGGGTTACACGAACTGATCGAGTTTGTGTGGGTGTCAAAGAATCATTCAAATGATGTTTTGAAGCTCAAAAGTCATTTTCTTCAAAACAACATCAAAATATATTATTTTTTTTTAAATTGTAAAGCATTATTAAAATCTATCTTCTTACATAATTGAGTTATTTTCTTTTATTTATGTTTAGCTTATGATATTTATTCATGTAATGCAGTTTTTAAACATCATTTTACAAATTGTAAAACGTTAGTTTGGTTATGTCCCCTAACAAATTATATAATATTCATATAATTATTACATCATGGTTCAATTATGATTAACCCGATGATTGAACTAGTGATCCTTGATCTGGTCATTTTTTATTTAATTGTTGGGTTTTTAAAACATTGATTATAATGGTAGACAGTATATTAAAAAAAATAAATTTTTTTTTCACATAACTTATGTTTTCCAAATCCAAATTTGATCAAAACATTAAAAACTTGTCTCGTAATATTAACGGCTACAAACCAATAACTACATAAGATTGTTGTTGACTAATTTGAAAAGAGTTGTAATCCTGTGGACTAATCTTGATCCATTTTATAACCACTCTTTTTAAATTGTTTGTAAGAGTACAGAATATCATCTCACTTTTGGGAGGGTTGATTTTACTTTTCTTATTCATTAAATTCACTGGGTTTAAAAACGGATCAAATTTTATATTATTAAATCTTTAAAAAAATTAGGAACAATCATTCTTGTAATTTTTTTTTACAATCCCCAACATGTTTTTTAATACATATATTTTGAAGGTATATAATTGTTTAATTAAATACACATTAAAAAATGTATGCACTACTCTAAATTAAATAATGCATACATATTCTAGGTCTCTATTCTGAATCTCATTATTTTTAGGTCCAATATTATCCGTTCCGCTAGTAACTACGTTTGACTTCTAAAAATACCCTTTAAACCTGGATTCATTGTTAGTCACTACCAATATATTATTATTCGATCTGGGTACACTATTACTTATTACTCTGTATACATTCACAACAATTTAAGCATGATCAGATTAACATGCATTTAATAAGTAATAAGCATATTTGATAATCTAAATTAATACAAACAAATATTCATACATGTAAAAATGACAATGTAATTAAATTGAACAATTGTTTTTCGCTTGAATGGGCATGACGTACTTCAAAATAACTTTCAACACATTGAACCTCCATTTTTCACATATTTCATTTATAATATCTGAATATATTGTAGTTCTACTAATATTAATTTGTTATGCTTCTCCATTATAGAAACAAACCATCACGAAGGATTTTAGATCCATTAACAATGTAATGGCAGTGACTAACAATATACTAAGGTTTAAAGGGTATTTTCAAAAGTTAAATGAGGGTTACTAACAGGAAAAGGGCTAAATTGGATCTAGAAATAATGAGATTAAGAAATAAGGACAAAAAAAACTTGAAATAAACCAGGGACCTATAAATAATAGGGAGATGATTGTGAGGACCCCTAATTTATTTTTTCAAAAACTTTTCTTAACATCAGAGTACATTGGAAAGTGTTTGGAAAATGAGCATTTAAATTTTTCTTTACTTTTCAAAAAGCTAACATTTTACACGTAAAGTTATTTTTTTTTCAAAAAAACCGGTGGACAATCAGACTCCAAAATACAATAAATTAAAGAGGGATGTCCAATACAAAATAAAGTAAAACAAATAAGAAAAGAATGAACAATATATAACCTGGTGTAGAGCTTCTCAATACAGTAGAACAATACCACAGAAGCATCCGGAGGCTACCATTAATTACTCATGAATCTAGATGACATCCCTATTCATCTGTACCGAGCTCGCAGATGCACATAAACAACCCCAGTGTTGATGAGTGACACTAATGGGGATCGGCTCCCAAATATTTTCCACATAAGAAATGGCCTTCTTAAACAAAGATTGGGGTATCCATTTTCATTTTTGTACATAAAGTTGAAAACCGTATTTTTGAAAAATTACAAAGAAAATTGTGTTTGGATTAAATATGATTTTCAAACATACAATCATTGGAACGCAATTCCAGTGGACCCTTGACCCTCGTTTGACTAGTGACATAAAATATCTAAGATTAGATAAATTTTTTTAGTGTAGATAAGGAATAATTCATTTAATTTGTTGTTTGATTGACTATGGAGAAGTTGTGGATAAGAAAATTAATAAAATATGTATAAGAATTTATATAAAAAAAAAATTGATTTGACATGTAATTTAACAACCTCTTTTATATCAATTGAATGGATTAGATAGAATAATATAATATCAGAATAACCTGAAATATCAATATTAGTTTACACTTACAACTATACTTACTTATTCCTTGTAAATAAACAGTCTTTTAGACATATTCATATTTCATCCCCTGCTCTAACTCAGTGAGTTGAAAAGGTATGTGAAGGAAGACGCTTTGCATGAATGGGCTTGGCAAAAAACTTGTCTGCTTTGTATTTGCTTTTAATTATTTTTGTTTTGGCTCCCTAATTGGGTTGTCTCCCAGCTTTTCTCCTTACATTGAGCTTTTGCTTTTAATGAAAAGGCATTGGCTTACCATAACTCATGTTAGGGTTATTATTAGTAACTATTTTATATATGGGTTAAAGATATTTAAGTCCCTACAAACATGAGAAAACCCATATAAGCCCCTATTAAAATTGGGACAGACGTACGAGTTCCTGAAAATTCACAAAAATCCAATTATTATTCCTGAGTTAAATTTTCATCCAAACTTAACGGAATATTCCTAGGATATTCCATCACATATAATTATGTAGACATTGAAGTCCCTATAAACAGTCATAAAGACAAATTAGTCCCTACAAAAGATAAAATTACCACTGAAAAACTTTTGCATTAAATTGTGTACACATTGCAGTCCCTATAAAGAATCATAAAGACAAATTAGTCCCTGCAAAAGACAAAATTACCCCTGAAAGACTTTTACATTTAATTGGATAGACATTACAGTCTTTATAAATAATCGTAAATAAAAATTGGTCCCTGTAAGAGACAAAAATGCCTCTGAAGGATTTTTACATTTAATTGTGTTTCAGGGATTATATTATTTGTCTTTATGATTGTTTATAAAGATTGCAATGTCTACACAATTAAATGTAAAAATCCTTCAGGGGCATTTTTATCTTTTACTGGGATCAATTTCTTTACGATTGTATAAGGACTGTAATGTCTATCCAATTAAATATAAGAGTCTCTCAGGGGTAATTTTGTCTTTTGCAGGGACTAATTTGTCTTTATGATTGTTTATATGGACTACAATGTGTACACAATTTAATGTAAAAGTTTTTCAAGGGTAATTTTATCTTTTGTAGGGACTAATTTGTCATTATTGTTGGGAAAAATAAATCCCAATTGCCAAGATCCGTCGATCGAGGTATAAATCGGATAACAAATTTTTTTTTATTAAACCTTTTCAATCTGTCGAAGAGGAAGATCGGATCTGATGGACGACGATGAATCGTTCGATCGAAACCTTCAGATCTTCTGCCGTATGTACTTTCTATGTTGCAGATTCGCGGCGTAGCATGGTCTTCTTCTTGTTTCGAACAGCAGCCGCGCATCCCTTCGCTCTCCTTCTCTTCTTTCCCCACATTTTCTGGATCCAGAGATCCTAAAGGGTTTCTAGGATTAGGGTTTTGATTTTGACTGAAATCATATCTTTTTGAAAGAGAGAGGAAGTCACATATTTATAGGTTAGGGCAGAGACCTAAAGGAGAAATCAGTAATTGGCTCATATGGGTCTGGATACCATAATTCAACCTAGAATTAAAACCAAAAGCCTATAAGTCATAATTCATTCCACTAAAAGATTATGACTGCACTCCAAATATACTAATATCAAAAATAATATTTTGAGCTCCTCATAAAATAATTATTACTGAAAATATTATTTCACAACATCTTATTTTCCTTGAGATCTTTCGCTTAATTCATTTGACATATCAGATAGTTAAATCCACCAACGGGTTAGACATGACCAAAACTTATAAGCATACTCAAGAGAGTATTATCAATCTCCTATAGGAGACGTGGATTCCATCAATAGTAAATATTCATCATACAAGTGTTATTGTCACCCAATTCACCGAGTCTATTGATCCATAGGAGAATCTTACTCTTTAATGAATCAAAATGACAAATAACAAATGTACATGTATAATAACCATTTAGGATTAAGAGCATAAACAATTATAATAAAAATAGAGTGTAAATTATTTTATCTAATCAATACAAAAATAATTACTCCAACTTGATCCATTCAATACCCACAAGGTGTACAAGCACAATCACCCAAAAATCTTTGAACTGATCTTTTATAGTCAAGATAGGCTATGTAAGATGAATTGCACTACGACCTTTATCCAATGGATTATCCAAGTCCATCTAAAGTTGTGAACCTCAACTTATAATTCACAAGGAATCGATAATCTGATCTTCTGTGTGTAAGCCGAATTCTACACACCATATTATCTATGGTGTAAATTAAAGGATTAAATTAAAACAAGCACAATATCTCAAACAATATAATGCAAGCATTTACCAATAATAATTCTCATCAAAATGCTAAGATCATATTAATAATAGAGTTTATTACATAAGTCATGGCTTTTAGAACACTGCTCTAACAATTATGATTGTTTATAGGAACTTTAATGTCTACATAATTATATGTGACGGAATATTCTGAGAATATTTCGTTAAGTTTGGATGGAAATTTGACTCATGGATGATAATTGGGTTTTTGTAAGTTTTCAGGGACTCGAACGTCTATACCAATTTTAGTAGGAACTTATATGGGGTTTTCCATGTTTATAGGGACTTAGATGCCTTTAACCATTTATATATATAAAACACCCAAAAAATTATACTTAAGTATTGAAAATATCTAAATTAGTCATTTAAAAAAAATAAAATGACTTCACTACCCTTATGTTATCTACTATTTTAAAATCATCACACATATTTAATTCTTAAACATCCCAATTAAAGAATATTAATAAATAATTTTTTTTTATTTGTGCATGAAGTTTATTATTATTTGTGTATATCTGAATATTCCATTAAGAGTTAAATTGTTTTGCTTTATTTTACAATCACACATCTTTTGCTTTATTTTCTCTCTATTCTTCTCATATATCCCATTTAGACATTGTCTATGTTGTTATTTTCAATAAAATAGATATGTATACAATTTACCTAAAAAAATGTATAACATTAAGAGTTAAATTGTAAAACAATTTTTAGATATTTCTAAACTTTATAAAATGAAAGGAGATGTATATTTTTACATTTTCCATCGAAACTTTTGTAGGAGATGAGAGAAAAAAATTGGGTTGGAAGGGAAAAAAAGTGGTGAATTTATTAGGGGTATTGTTGATATTTTAAAAAATATTTCAATTTATTGATTCATATCATGGTTAAATTTATTGGGTTGCTTAAAAAATTAATAATAAATGTGAATTAATAAGTGTCCTAAGGACACTCATTGATAAAATCCTAAAGACAATAAATGTGGAGATTAAAATATAATGGTGACATATTATCACATCATCAGTAATCTTGTCTCTCTCGAACAAGAAAGCGTACCAACCCAAAAAAACCCATGTTAGGGTTTGTAGTAGCAACTATTTATCGATAGAAATACCGATGAAAAATTGTGCAAGTAATAATGTAGATCCAATTTCTTTAAATAGAAAAATAATTATTTTCAACTCTTAACAAAAAAATTCATTTATGATATTGTCAAAGTCGATGCAGTTCCATGTACATTCTGCACAACCTCTGAATATTTTTAAAGTATACATTTTTTTGTTTACTTTCATAAAAATAAATTTTATATTCACATGAATTGTATAGATCAACTTAAAAAATTACATGTTGAATCTGATCAAACATGTATATCTCGTTTGGTGACACTAGTTGTCAAATAGAGCAAATGAAATTGATTGGAAACTTCAAGACGTTGGAGAATCACAAAATAATGGATGGATGGCAATCTTATTCCATCTTATTCTATCTTGTCAATGTAATATCAATCAAAAATAAATATACACGTGTAAGGCCAGGGAAGGATTGGTAGAAAAAAAGGACCACCAGTTATGGATGGGATCATGGGACCAACATAAGAAAAGAAAATACAAACAACCAACCCATATCAAGGGAGGACCACTTGATCTCCATCTCATGTTTAGGTTTGGCATACCAACCTCCAATTACTCACACAAACCCTAAAAATCAATTCAAAGTCACCTCAAATTTATTTTTACATGGATAATGTTACGTACGGCCCATTGTCAACCATAATTTCAGTTTACATGTATTTTGAATTTTTTAAAAATAATATACTTTTATAAAAAATAAAACATATAATTTAATGAATTGTATTGATACATTTATAGAAAATTCAAAAAAATTCTTTCGAAATATATACCTTGTTAACACGAGCATATGCTCAATTAATTACTTAACTTTTTTATTCACGCATACAAGAATAGAATTGAGGCTGAAAATGGATATGGGTGTAACAACAACACTCTTTATATATATATATATATATATATATATATATATATAGTGATTGGGTGCGGCGGAACGGCGAGTGCGGCCGTGACGTGGGCCGTTCGATCGCGGGTCCATCGCATTCGACGGTCGATGTGAATCGCACCCGACCGTCCGATGCGATGGACCTGTGATCGACGGCCCATGTTGCGGCCGCATCCGCCGTTTCGCCGCACCTAATCGGCTCCCTCTGTGTGTGTGTGTGGAGAATAAGCCAAAGATGGGATGACTGGGTTGTTAATGTTGTTTGATCTCTGGTTTTTATATGTTGTATATGAAACTGTCTCCTAATTGCAAAGCTCTATGAAACTTTGGTTGTCCAAAAAAAAAAAAATTTTTTTCTTATGAGTGTTACTGTATCTCCTGCAACAACAGCTGAAAAGGCTTCAACATGCAAACAACACACAATCTTTTGTGTCAGAAACAGTTGGACACACCAAAGAGTCCTTCCTTGACCGTACCATCTTTACTTAACCCATACCCTTGTGCCTCCAAATAAATAAATAAATAAAAATAATTGTATGTTTACACATTTAACACCCATACAAAGTCCAGATTTAATTTTAGTACTAATAATAAGTTAGAGTGACTAATATTTTGAACAATTTGATGGCTCAAATTGAATTTCAACAATGATAAATAAACAGTCATCTTAAATTTATTTTTATGTTTTAATTTGCTTATGTTAACTCTTCCAATGTTCTTCCTCATGTTTGTATATGCTACTGTTTTAAAATTCTATCATATGTGTAGTTTAACTGTTTTATTACATGTTAACATGAAATATAGGGGGATAAATCTAGTTCTAGATATTTATAAGGGGATTAATATAAATGACTTAAGAATAAAAGGGTTACCACATTTATTGTATTTTATTTTATTTTCAATGTTTTTTTGTTGGTCGAGTGCCTTACAGCCTATAGGTTTTATGTAGGGGGTAATTTCATAGATACTACTATATAACCCAAAAATATATAAAAAGGTCACCAATTATTATTATTATTATTATTATTATTATTATTATTATTATTATTATTATTATTATTATTATTATTGTGTCATACGGCAAATGTCCTAAGAAACCAGAATTACTCACAAACCCTGTAAAAATTCAAAATTTGAGATCCATTTGAAACAAACACATGGCTATATCTAAAGAGTTAATCATGTGTAAGATCCTTACCATGTTGGTTTTAAGACTTTTAGATGTCATTCTAACATTCCATATGCACACCATCAAATTAGAATCTAAAAAGATCATATCATAAAATAACTCTCAAAATCTCTGATTCCATCCATACACCAACTTATGATCAGAACCATCCATTACTTGTCCCTCTACAAAATCCATTGGAGTTCCTTTATAACACAAAACATATTATATGATGGTTGATGGATATATATACTAGGTATAACAGTCATGCAACAAAGAAACTGAAAATTACCACAGAAGACTCAACAACTCAGCTCAGTAGAACAGCAAGTCTCCTTGAAAAAAAGAAATCTCTCAATACTCACTAGTCTGTCATAACTGAGACAAACAAAACACTAACCAAAACATGTCTTCTTCAGAACAATATCAGACACAATTAAGAAAAAAAAAAAAACAGAAAGAGAGACACACACAGTTTTCAAAATCAAAGAAGGTCGACCTCAAACATGGCCTGCCCGAGCTGGAGCAGATTCTGCAGCTCCTCCGGGTTGTGATTGGAGGCGGCACCGCCTGAATTGGAGGCCTCTCTCGAGGAGAAGAGACTGTGGGGGTGAAAGTACATCCCCGATGAAGGCGAAGAATGCGTGGAAGGCGAGAATTGGGTCGTTGTCGCCGAGTCTTCGGAGGCCAACATGTGCCTCTGCTGGCCTCCAAGTGACAAGTATTGGGTTGCCTTGTCTTGATTATGCTCTTGATGTTGTTGGCCTTCTTCGGCGGCGTTGTTGTTCGACGATTCGCTTGTTTGACCACCTCCGCCGCCACTCGATAGCATTAGTGCTGAAAATGTTGAAGAGACGGTAGAATAAGATCAGAGTCTTGGATTAGATAATGTTATACACTCAGTCATTTCTGCAATCATGGTCTACTATATGCTATCAATTAGAAAAAAATGTAAAAACATGTGCATTTTTATTTAATCTGAGTATTTACATATTGGGATTGCTGCATAAGTGACAGCATGAATGATTATCTTGACATATTCTTAGAATTATAATAAATACTTGATAGATTGGTGTTCTCTTTAGTTAAGCAAGTACTGTTGTTTGAATTATTGGATGTGGATGAATCGGAGGGGGTCGGCTGAAACTTCCTTCTCCGGCGGTTGTGGTCCGCCAAGCGCTTTCGGCAGCTCCTCTTTGATTCGTCGAACTCAGCCAGTACATGGAACCTAAACATGAGTAAAAAAAATGCATGATTAGGGAAACTCATTTGAAGATAAAAAAAACCATTACATGTTGTTGTTGTATTGGAAGAAGAAAACCAGTACACGAAGAACATATGATCTCACACTGAGAAACAACAGTCACTTACATGTGGTTCTAAAGAGTACCACCACCACCACTACCAGTAGTCAAGAGAATTCAAGACCCCCCACATTGAGAAATTGTTGGACTGACCCCCATTGATTTTACAGATCTGGGGAAGGACTTGTTAGGTTTTCGACAGTGCACGAAAACCGATGCAGGTTCACGGAAATCAAAGGGCCTCACCCCCAACATCCCCTCTATTTCATTTTCCAAAGCCTTTGATTCAAATAAATAATTTTAAAAAAATTATTCCAAGTGGGGAATCAGAGGGAGTACATGTAAAGAAACATTGGTTTTAGTCATGCATATATTGTTCTGGGTGTTTCCACTGCACTGAAATCCTCAGCACTCCCCATTTGACATGACAACAAATCAAAGACTTCACAAGCAAAATAAATCAAGTAGCTTGAGAGAATCCCATTTATTTAAAAAAAAAATACAAAATTTTATACAAGAAGCTACTTTTCCAAGAAATCACTTCCAAAAGATCTTGGATGGAATATTTTATGAACAATGGTTGATAAAAACCCCAAGTTTGTAAGCACCCAAACCTCCATTTCCAAACATGAATCAAAATAAAACAAAAAAAATCAAATCTTTCTCACAGAGAGACATGTTTGTTGTGAAACAGACCTGCTACATTGTTGGCAGAACCTCTGCTGGAGACCACCAGCAATAACAGCAGTGGCCTTTGAATGGAACCCACAGACCTTGTGCCTTCTGTGGTAGTGCTTCGCATTCGACAAATCCACATTGCAACCCTCGGCTTGGCAGCGCGGGACAGCCTGACCGGCGGCGTATACCCCTCTGGATCTCCTGAACAGCCTGTCTATGGCGGCGACATCGCCGGCAGAGAAGTATGTCCTCCTCCCAAGGTTCAACCCAATCGACCCACACTGATGGTAGTGGTGGTTGTGGTCTTCTTCACTCTTTATGATGCCTAGTGGAGGCAGAGAAGAGGTGGTGGTGATTTGGTGGTAGTCAGGGAGGAGTTGGGAGGGGTAGAGAGGGAGTGGTGGTTGGGGAGAGGTCAAGAAGTCATTGGTGGTGAAGAAGTGGTGGTGGTGAGAGGAGGAGGTGGTGGTGGTGGTGGGTGTTTCAAAGTCAAGCCAGAGAGGCTTCTGAGAGGTGGTGCTCTGTTGATGATACTCAACAAAGGGGAACACCATGGAAGAAGGGACATAGGTTTCTGAAGGAGTACTACTTGAGTTGTTCATCTTCTTGTTCTTCTTCTTCCCATCAAAAGAAAAGACTCTCAAAAGGGGGAAGTTGGTTTTGGAAAAGCTTTGTCTATGGTTTTTGTTGTTTTTGTTGTGTATATATATATATGCACACACAAACACAACACTCACTACATATACACATTGGGTTCTTCTCTTTTTCATTGGTGGGTCATCTAGAGTGATAGAAAAGGTGAAGTAAAAGATGTTTTTTTTTAAGTGGGAGTGGAGAGGGTCGAATTTTACATGCAGGGACAGTGGGAGCAGTGATGTCTCCGTCGGTGACAGCAGAGAGAGAGAGAGAGAGAGAGTGAGAGAGGGAGACCTTTGAACAAACCAAAACGTTTGAAAGATATCTGATTGGTTGTGGGGGGGGAAGAAGTAAATGAGTGATCTGTTGAGCTGGTTTGATTGCAGCCTTTGCTTTCAATTTTTTTTCTCTCTCTGAAACTAAAAAAGAAATTATTATAAAAGAAAAATTGTTTTCAGAGATTTCTTTTTGCCACTTTTTTTTTCTTCTTTTTTTTGGCTTCCATATGATTCTGTCAGAGGGGGTAGTGATCTTTGTACGATGTACAGTGTTTGTGGCCCCCCAATCACCATCTCTCCATATGTGTCTACAATAGTTTGAATAGTTGGTTGATTAGACACTTTTTACTATATATCAATTGAAAATACAAATGTGTAAAAAATACAATGTCCTTTTTATTTTAGACCCTCCATGAACCTTGTGAGTCCCACCTCCCTTTGTATAAAGTGACTCACTGTTCATTTATTGGGTCCAGCAGATTTAGCTTGGCTAAGGTTTGAGAAACATATCTCATGTTCCACTCATAGTGTTTGAAAGCCTTTTTTTTTTTTGTGGCAAAATAAAAACATGTGATGGGAGGGGAGATTTTTTTTTTTTTGGTAGAATCAGAGATCAAACAAGTTGATCAGAACAATATCTTTGCCCGTGGACTTTGAATATATTTGTATGGTGTGAAGAGTGGTTGGTTATCATATATGCCTGCACTGACCTGATGAGAAGATTCTTAAAGAAAAATTAAAATTTATCTTTCTAAACATGTTTTTTTTTTTGGTGCAACTTTCTAAACATGTTTTGTTGTCTTCAAGACAGGGATCATGCCAAAAAACAATGACTTGTGCTTTAAGAAAAACAGCTTATAATACCACTACTAATAGTGTTTTTCCTTGTATGATGTTAGAAACTTAGAATCACAGGTTTCTTTAGTAGTTGAAGTAGTGTTTGTCGAGGACTGATAATAGTTGCTCACAATCGTCGTTGTTTGTTGTCTTGAGTACATCAAGTAAAGAAAGATGCAATCATAGTAAAATCGACATTTTCCAAACGAAATTTTGTTCTTCGAATTATGTATTTAGTATCTTCATGATCTGGGTATTTGTTTAGTTTAAATGATTTAATATGTTCATTGTCATTTAAAAAGTAATGCTAATTGTTTCTATTGTCTTCACATATAAAAGTGTTTTAGAATATTTTTTCCGTACAAGTGATCATGGTACATCTATAAAATGGTTTAATTATCTTCATTTTTATGTTGTACTTAAGTATATGTATCATCTAAGAATGTATACCATGCAGAAAATTTATAGCACATGAACTTTGTGATGAGTAGAGTGTACAAATAAATAAGTTGTACCCATTACACTATTCCTTCCTTTATAGTACATAACTAGATACAGTGCATGCTACATTAAGAGATCGAACTTGTTTGCCACTCATAATTCAAATGTGAATGATTATGGTATGAAAGAATGTTGTGCTGTGAATCGACACCACTTATAATACAATTATTTCTTTTACAATTCTTCTTTTCTTTTCCAACATGAATTCTTGAACTGTTCCCACTTCCACAATAAGAACATAAGGAGCTTGAGCCATTATATAGTCAGTAGGTTTATATAATGACTGCAAAGACTATATATGCATAATTCAGACCTGTGATAATGATCTTAGTTGATTATTAATTGTAGCTGGACCCATGAACAGAAGATTGAATTAGTGTTCTAAAGTTTCTTGTTTGAATCCAAGTGAAATCTGGAACCTAGAACTCAGAAAACAAAGTGTGTCCAACTTATGATATACTGCTGAGAAAAAAGGATTTTGTGATGTGATCGAGCTCTCTCTTTTGAGTCACTTTTTTAACCGAGGAGGACATACGTGTCGTCCCAGGGGAGTTGATCATGTCATGCATTGCAAGCCAGGCAAATAATTTTTTTCTTTGAAGAAAAAAAACACCTCTCTTTTCAAATAGTGAGTTCACATGTAAAATTAATGGGAAAAATCCATATAACCCCTTGAAATCTTGCTTAAATACATATAACCCCCTGCAATCTTCATATATCCATGTAACCCTCTGTAATCATTCCCAAAATCCATATAACCCCCTACGTCCGCCTTCCGTCAGCCGAGTTAACGGCGAAATTCGAAAAAAATCCATATAACCCCATGTAATCTGGCCTAAATCCATATAACCCCCTGCAATCTTCATATATTCATATAACCCCCTGCAATCTTCATATATTCATATAACCCCCTGCAATCTTCATATATCCATATAACCCCCCTATAATTTTGAAAAAAATCCATATAACCATGTAATCTGGAAAAAATATTTTTAAAAATTAAAAAATTAAAAAATAATTTTTTTTATTAATAATAGAGTAATTTTTTTATTTATTCCTTTTTTTATTCATAATTTTTTTAATTATAAATGATATGTGATTTTATAACCAGTACCCCGAGACATTAATAATAGAGTAAATTAACATTTACGTGCATTAACATTTAATGGATTGTAAATCTTTATTTTGTTGTATTTTCTATTATTCTCATTAGAAAACGTAAAATTGATATTTTCATTGTTTGATTCACCTTTGATAAAATAAGGATAAATGGTAAATAAGAGATAAATAAGAGTTTATATCTTTTTAAATGACAACTATACCCCTGCATAAATTATTTGTGTTTGGGAATAAATGAGATGTGTATGTAATATGATAGATGTGACAGTTTAAAAAAAATATATATTTAAAATTTTAAAAATGGCAAGAGGAATTTTTTTATATTTATATTTTTGAATTTTATTTTTAAATTTTTAAAAATATATTTTTTAGATTACATGGGGTTATATGGATTTTTCCAAGATTACAGGGGGATATATGGATATATGAAGATTGCAGGGGGTTATATGGATATATGAAGGTTGCAGGGGTTAATATGGATTTAGGTAAGATTACAAGGGGTTATATGGATATATGAAGATTGCAGGATGTTATATGGAATTAGGCAAGATTTCAGGGGGTTATATGGATTTTTCCAAAATTAATTATTTTATCATCAGACACATAAATCATTCTGATATAGGTAATTATTTAGTATGAATAAAAAAATAAATTATTTCGTGTTTTTAGTTATTCTTTTTAAAAAATGTAATAATTAAATTTTTATTATTTAATTGACTATGAATAAGTTATAAATAAACAATCACAAAAGATTAAAAAAACATGATAGGACATTTATAAGTGATTTAACATGTGAAATTTTTTTATATCAATGAAATAGATTAAATGAGATTACATAATTCTAGGGAGATCTGGAGTACGAATACATACCAACACCAATTTAGGATCACCTGTTTTGACATATATAGGTGTACGTGTATCCACTTATTTCTTTAGAACCTATTAGGATAGAGAATTAAATTATTATGAGGTTTATGACTATTTCAGTATAGATAAAGAATAAATATTTTTTTGTTTAGTTGTATTTTTAATTATTCTCATTGAGATTCATAATAATAAAGTTTTTGTTATTTGGTTGATCATGGATAAAATGTGAATAAAGTATGAATAAATATTTATAAAAGATGAAAAAATGATTTGACATGCGAGCCCCCCTTATTTATAAGAGGTTATGACAATTGATTTGATAGTGGGGTACACATATTCAAATGTGTAGAATAACCTAAAATAACTTAATTATAAGGGGTTGTAGGAATAATTATATCACTTTATACCAGTTAATTTCAATATGCAGATTCTTATTTATTCCAACATTTCAAACACCTATTTTATCATTGCTCCACCGTATCCCAATTTATTACACCTCCAATTCTCCAATCAAACATGATTTATAAACAAACAAATTTTTAAGCTTATTCATCTCTATTCCATCGTATTTTTCATCTATTCAACTATCCAAACGGGTAATGGAGATCGAAAATAAATAAATAAGGGCCTGTTTGGCTAGAGGCATAAGCTATTCTGGGGTTTATACCTATTCCAGGAATTGTTGACTTTATCAATGGAATAAGAGATTTTGTGTTTGGTTGTGTTTTTTGTTATTCTCATTGGGAAACGTAATAATAAAGGTTGTGGTGTTTGGTTGATGAAGAATAAGATGTGAATAAGGTGTAAAAAGTTGATTTGACATGTGGGCCCCATTGATGTATAAGAGGTGATGACAGGTGATTTGATGTGATAATATGTGATTTGATAGGTGAGTTTCCTTATTCCAGTGGAGGAATAAGACAGTTCCATGGGTGGACTTGGAATACAAATACCAGCTTGTTCTCTCCTTATTCCGCATAGCTATACCCCCTTATTCCGCCTAGCCAAACACCTAATTTACCTATTCCTCTCCTATTCTACCCCTATTCCACTCTAATTCCGCTACCCAAACGGCACCTAAAAGTAAAGTATGGTGAGATGAGTACGTTTTTGGAGTTCGAACCCAAAGGAGATGTTCGTGCGACGTCTGCAAAGTGGGAGGGGTCGAAAAAACAAGCTCTCTCGTACTAACAGTAATAATATATAGGATCAGATGTTTGTGTGGTTTTGGGAGCCACTGCAATTTATTGTGTGTACATTAATAATATCGATCTGTCTATCCCCCTCCATTATTATTTTTATTTTCTCACACCCACTGTACCTGGTTTTTAAGTGAGAGTTAACACTAGATTGCGAGATCTACCTCAGAAGGAATCAATCATTCTTTTCTTTCTTTAGGGGGTGGGGACATGCATGACCTTCAACTTCTCATCATTCATTTCAATTTTTCAAAAAAGAGTGTTGTTTCATTACTTTTTTATGAGAATAAAAATTTAACAGTAGTTTTATTCATTATCCACGTATTATTCTTTTTTTCATACACAATTTATCTAGAGTCTTTACTCAAAAACTTATCTAGGATTAATTAAACAACAAAAATTTAATTGTTTTGTTTTTCAATAAAAAAAACACAACAAAAATGGTTTATTTCACTAGTATAATTATCTACACTAAAATTGTTATCTATCATGCAAAAACCTATTATGCTACTCAAATGGGGTCGGGTCTGATCTAGTTCACTAAAACACAGTATTGAACCTGAATGAAGTATATATCTTGTGGATGTAGTTTGGGAATGTCTCAAAGGAGTTTGGGTCCAATCAAGCTTGAGTATCATCAATACCAGCAATATTGAACTACACAAATTTATTAATCGAACTACACAGCCTATGAATTGAACTGCACAACCAATTGTTGAGCACTAATGTCACTCTCCTATTGGATACTAATGGTACTGACCAAATTCATACATTTCAAATATTAACTGTGTAGTTCGATTAATAGATTGTGTAGTTTGATTAATAAGTTGTGCAGTTTGATACTAATTATATTGATGGTACTCAAGCCTAACTAGGTCTAGACCCATCTTATATTTTTGTCGCATATGGTGGGTGGATGATTGCGTCTCTTGCTCTATTGGATGAGAAAGCTATCCACTTTGTGACTCAACAAGAAAATGTACAACCAATTTATATCTCAGTTTCATGTGCACAAGCAAATTTCAGTTTGTGATGATTTGCATTTTAGCATAAAAGATCAATTGCTCATATTTTTAGTCTTCTGCATCTTTATTTATATAATCTATTCATTATTAGGATTAAAAGAGATTATTATTTTTTAGAAAGACAAGCAGCATGGAGAGTTGATTTCAGAGAAAAAGGTTCAGTGAAGAAAGAGACATTGAAAAGTTAATTTACATTGTATTTTGATTATTAATTGATATTGAACCGATTCTTCCTCTCCATGGATTGTCTATGTAATTTTTTTTCAGTATTTTTATTTATTTATTTATTTATTTTTGCAAGTGCATAGGAGGAATTGCTGAGTTGACAATGAAGCATCACATTAGTAATATTTTTAATTAGTTGTTTGTAAGGACTTGTATGCATGCATTGTTTTCGGTATTACATGTAAAGTCAGGGGTCTCTACTGACCAAAAGAGACCAAATCAAATGAGAGTGGATACACACAAAGAATTGTACATTGTTATCATATTATTGTACATATATATGATGAATAAAAAACAGCTTTGTTCTTCCATGAACAATAAATTCGTTTCATATCATTATATTCTTTTGGATAGTAATACACTCATACATTTCTACAAACTTTATGTCATTTAACTCAATATATGAATTCTCTAATAGAGTAGATGACCTATATGTCATTATCTACTTTATTATAAAAATTATAATAATGTGTGCATTTAATTTATTTAATTATAAAATTTATTTACTTATTTATTTTTAAAAAAATGTACTCATTAGACATATTTCAAAAAATATTTCAATTCGGTTTGTATTTGTTATCACAGGAATGACTAAGAAACAATTTAGCGTTTATTCTTATTCTCATTCTCCTTATGTTAAAACACTTTAAAAAATTGTATTTGAAATCGTCCATTCATGTGTTTATTCTCGAACATTCCAGACAAAAATTTTTTAAAATGAAATCTATACGAAAAGAGAGGAATTTCTTTCAGGACCTAAAATACCAAATTGGTTCCTAAGTGTAACTTTTTCTTGTTCCATTGTCAAAACACAGGACGATCATAATTATGGCAGGACTATAAAGTGAAGTGTGCGCAACAAATAAGTCCTAACTTTTTTAGTCTCTATAGGCATTTAGGGAAATGAGGTTTAAATTGGGGCTGATCAGATCATTATCTTTAAATATGTATATATGTCGGTCACAAAGTATTTTCACAAACTAAATAACGCAGTGAAAAGCTAAAATAAAAATCCAACAAGCGTTGGGATTCTTCAACAAACCACAATTCTCAAATAAAATAATAAAACTCAGAAATATATTAATAAAAGTTAAAAACCCTAGATTACAAGACTATCTTTTATAATAGGGAAAAACTTACTAAAAATAGTAAAAACAGAAATTTGTTATAACTAACTCTAGAGGATCTTAGAAGATCTTCGGATTTGATTTCGGTCATATCCGACTTATTATGAAAGAGATATGCTAAATCTAAAAAGTTATTAAAAATAGCAAAAATGCCATTTTGAGGGCCGAAAAATGAGAAAAATAGAAAAATAAGCGCGTGTTGTGGTGTAGCGACAACTCTTGAAGATCTCCTCGATATCTACCTCTAGTAAAAATTTCAGAGATTCCGAGTTCGGTGCGCCATTTATTTCTACTAGCCGGTTTTTCTGTAAATATTTAAAAATTTTAAAATGGACCCTTTCGGGTTCATTGCTCTCGAAATGCCTCGGCCACCCTTTTTGCATCACTAATTATTATCATCCCCCAATGCAAATGCATTGAATACTTACTAGAATAATTTCTGATCTAGCACTGTTGCATTTAGACATTTATGCAGTTATTATATCACGCAACACAATGTAGAAATCACATAACATAATATATAATTTACAATGTCAATATATATTCTACTAAGAAAAACAATAAACATAAAAAATGTATGCATTTTTTTGTTGGTAAAAGTATGTGTTTCATTAGGTAAATATATAGGAGCTATTAAACTCAATCATTTTTACAATCCAAAATGCAGTCTTTTATGCATCTTAGATGAAGTATATGTATCATTAAACTTTTTTTACATGATTTAAAAATGAATTGATTTAATTCGAAATAGAGCGATGTACACTTTTTTTTATCAAAGTATATAAATTGTTGGCTGATGTTTATTATTTTTTTAAAAATAAAAACATATGTGACATGCATTTTACACTTTAAGAAGGACTAAGGCCAACATTTTCCTAAATATATACTTCAAATCAAACAATTGTAGAATGACATTTTCTCCCATGTACGAGCTCAACCAGGCCCATGTTTCCAACAGAAAAGCCCATGGGCTTCTTCACATTACATAGATAAAATGATGGAAAATGTTAAACTCAATCATTGTTATCAACCAAAACTCAGACCACATATGTTTTTATTTTTTTAAATAGTAAACATCACCTAATAAAATATATGCTTTAATAAAAAGTGTATATTGATTTATTTCAAGTTGAATGAATCCATTATTAGTGAGTGAGAGAAAAAATTTAGCTAGATATACAAATTGTCTAACGAATTATATGTTTCACTAAATCTGTAACAAAGTATATAGGATTGTAATTTCAACTGTAAAAAAAAAAACTGAGTGTAACGCTAAAATGATGTAGCGTGTTTGGGCCATAGTGCGATCTTAGATCTCCACATGCATTTGGTCCATAATTGCTTAACAAGTTGAATTAACTGTTGGCCGTTGTTATACTCTAAAGCCTCCGTTTGTTTCTGGTATAAGATCCCGGATAAGCCCGGATAATCCTGGATAAGAATTTTCAAATGTTTGTTTATCCCGGATAACCCCTGATAAAATATGTCAGAATAAACCCTGATAAAGTGGTATATGGATTCCAAACAATCCCTTGAATTAAAGTTATCATGGGTTATTCCACCTAAATAATATGTAGGCCCACTGTCAAATCAACTATTATCATCTCTTATAAATCACATATCAAATCAGCTATCATTACTTTTTTACCTTTTATAAATTTTATCCATACTTTATTCACATTTTACCCAAACAACAAAATAGTTATTCTTACGTTTACCAACGAGAATAATTCAAAACACAACCAAATACAAAATCATTTTATCCTTATTTATACTCACTTATGCTTGGATAAATGTATACCCTAGAATAAAACTTATCTCCGTTCCAAACGGGGGGGGGGGGGGGGGTAAGTTTTTTTTACTGTAAAAAATACAGTTTTATATACCTCGTTAAAAATCCAGTAAAACATATACAATACATATACCTCATCGAAATTTTTTTTACACTTATTAAAAATGAGTTCATTCAACTCGAAATAAAACGATATACATTTATTGTTAAAGTATATACTTAATTAGATAATGTTTATTATTTAAAAAAATGAAAACATGTTTGATATGAGTTGTGGTTGGTAAAAATGATTGAATCTAACATTTTCCTCAACTCTTAGAAAATGTTAGACTCCCCTCAAATACAGTTCACATCATTGTTTTTATTTTTTTTAAAATAATATATGTCATGAAGTATAAACTTTAATTTATAAAGAATGATTTTGTTTGTATGTGGTTTATACCTCATGTAATATATACTTTAATTTATAAAGAATGATTTTTGTGTGTGTGTATAATTGATTGTATGAATTCATGTATAGAGCGTGTAGATTTTTTGTGGGCCAGGCCCATTACATGATTTCCACTGTGTTTTCATTTTGGAAGATGTTAGATTCCAGTCATTTTATCTAAAGATAATGTTATATCCAGTCTCATTTCTAACCTCAATTCCAGTCTATATGTGTTTTAAATTTTTTAAAAATAGTATACCTCATCTAATGAGGTACCTGATTTTATAAAAAATGAAATATATGCTCAAATGAATTGCATGAATGTATTTATAGAAAATGTAAAAAAATTCTTTCAAAGCATATGCCTTGTTAATATGAGTATACGCGTCGATAAAGATCTATCGATGCATATAGGATTGGAATTGGGGCTGAAAATTAATCTGGGTGTAACAACACCCTTTATCTAAACATCCTTTCTTTGCTTTTCATTTTCTCTATTTTATCTAAACATCCTATGCTCCTTAGGTTTAATTGTCATTTTTTTTATGTATGCTGTCAGTGATGACATATCCATGGCTTTAAACACAAAAAAATGAGCTTGTAAAATTTTAAACGCAAGCCCATACTTTTCTATTTTAATCCTCTAAGGCTCCGACATACCCGATGAGTGTTGCTACACTTAATTTTTTTCAGTTTAAAACACAGTCATATATATCGCATTAGAAATCTAGTGAAACATGTATCTCGTTAAATATATATATCTTATTGAATATTTTCTTACACTTATTAAAAATAGATTTATTTAACTTGTAATAGAGCAATGTGTATTTTTTTATCAAAATATATACATCATCATATGATATTTACTATTTTTTTTAAATTAAAACACGTGAGGTTTAAGTTTTGATTAATGAATGTGACAGAGTCTAACATTTTCCTACTCCTGCTCCAATTCTCATATACAACAAAGAAATTTCATAATACCGATTCAACAAAAAATTATACATATCATAATCATGACCTAATAAAATCACAATCAAATTCAACACCCAATAAAAATTTACTTGCAATATTTGGAATCTTGCAAATCCATAGAAAAGCTAACATTGAATCCTTTCCCCATCAATGTGTAGTCCCCCGAAAAGCTAACATTGAATCCTTTCCCCATCAATGTGTACTCCCCCCCCCCCCCCCCCAAAAAAAAAGGCACTCAAAACCATGACAATGAAAGTGATCCCCACCCCAATGTGGTGGCAGCTCTCTTTCTCTCTCTCTCTCGTTTTTTTTTTTTTGCACTCGAACTGTGAGAAGAGACTCTTCAACAGTGCAAAACAGCAACCCTGAAACTGACCCTCCAAATTAAAAAAAAAAAAATTGTATCTACAGTTATACAAATTGAAAGACAAACAATAGAAATCCAACAATCCCCTGAATTACTATTCTCATTCACGTGTTATTCTTCTTCCACCAAAACCTCCCCCAGAATCCACCAAACACGCATGAAAGTGAAAACACAAACAACTTTTGAAGTGGGTATTTGTTGTGTTCAATATGCACCAACCAAGGATCTAAGGATGCCGACCTGCAATTCAAGACAAACCACATAACTCTGCACTTCACTGAACAATTCACACACTCCCATCTCATCCCCACCAGGCAAAAGCCTTCTTAAGGTCCTTATGCGACTGCCCAACTCTTCATCCTCCCCAACAATGGTGTTTGAGTCTGTGTTAGTATTAGGAATCAATGGCCTTGGAACAAGTGGTGGTCGAGCAAGCCCTTCGAGCTTCTCGACTACGAAAACGAAGCCATGGGAGGTTTGGATTTGTTCGGCTTTGCCTCGCATGAGCTTGTGTTTCAATGCGGTGCTCCAATGGAAACCGTCGGCGGATATGGCTAGTGCCATGTCCACTTGGAACCTAATGTTCTTCTTCTTCTTCTTGTTGGCGGTGGTTTCGTCGTATTTGTTTGGACTTTTAGGAGGTTTGAGTCATTGGCTTCGATTAGGGCGGGTAGGAGATAATGCACGTAGTTCTGCGAGAATGAGGATCGTGTTGTGGCGTATGGATCGAAGGGGTAGAGTCGCCTTCGCTTGCTTATTTGTCGTTGCGCCTCCATCGAAGTTACTAGAATGGAAAGAAGTATATGTCATGAGTAAAATGTGTGTGAATATAGTGTGAGAGGAGCAATAACAAGAACAATGTAGTACAAGACATGATATTAGCAAGTGTTGGACATAAAATAAAGAGAGGATGCATGAAATCTAATTCACAAAGAATACACATGGGTGTAGTGGACTTGATAAACGATGTTTAATAAACTAGTAGTTATATATAGATAAATGTTGGTTTAGTAGATGTAGAAGAGCAACAAGAAGAGAACACAAAAGGAAATCTTACAAACAAAGAAGAATTGGGGATGACAACGAGCAAAGGCTTCACCTTTGGTGGTGTTGGTAGGGGAGGAGAGGAGAAGAGGCTCTTGTAATTGCTTTATATGCTTATTTTGATATTGAAGAATAGGGAGTATATATGGCTCTTCATTTATGCTATTCTAGTGGGGAAGGAAAGAAAGCACAAGGCGCCAAAGCTTCACCTTATCACACTGTCCCATTAAACTCCAAAAGACTCCATTTTCAAGTAAGAAACCCTATGGAGTCCACCACCCCCAAAAATAATTGAAAGCCAATACAAAACACAAAATACAACAATGAACAATGAAGGATGATAATGTAGTGGTGAAGAGTGGGGCATGGAGAGATTCAATAAGGGCCAACTCTAGAATTTTTTTTTTTTTTTTTTTGAGATTATGAGATGTGATCCAATTAGATCTCTCAATCTTTAGTAACGGACTAACATATAATAAAAATTATCATAAAATATTAATGTAGCATGTGATGATCCATTACAAGTCAGTCTGCTATTGTAGATTAACCAGATCGATGAGATCGATTCAGTCCAGACCAATTCTATCGTAAGTTTACCCAATGCAAATGATTTTGAATGCAAAACATGGAGAGGGAGTGAAGGAGGATATTTTTTTCCTTTTTCTTTTTTTTTTTCCCTCCTAGAGGAGCACATGGTGGCACATGCTTGGCTTTAGCAAGACCCACAACCACCCAAAAAGACAGATCCTTCTCTCCCCCATGTGCAATTCAGGGAACAAAACAGCCACCCCTCTATCAATGCCCTCACATGACTCCAACCGACCTACCCATCTTTGCCTCCCCTTCATAACAAAAACAAAAACCTAAAAGCACTCACACCCACACTGGAGGCTCTCACTAACAACACATTTTCAAAATCATCCAACAAATCTCACTCTCATTTGGCCTCTTGTGAGGCATTTGGCCTAAATTACAATCTCTTAGGGTCATTGAGACCCACAAAATCCTTCCAAATTGTTGATTGTGAGGGGGACCTGATGACTAGACCTAATAAATGATACAGGGTGCCACAAGATTATTGCAAAGCACGAGGAGCCAAAACTGCCACAATGAGGCGTCGGCCAAGCCTACCTGGAGATTGGAATTATTGAATCGGGGGATATCGATCGATCCACGTGTGAAGATCAGTTCAATAATGAGGTGTCTAAATCATCCATGTATGTAAACTCCTTGTATATATTCTTGTACAGAGTCACTCTCTCTTGTGAGATCTCATGACAATTTGATATGATACGTATGATTGGAAATACACTTTTGAATCTTTATCCACAGATCCTTTACTCATACTCATTTAATTGGAAGAGTTGATTTAACTCAACAAAAATTATGCTTTGCAATTCCATAATCCAACATTTTGGATTCAATTTCTAGTTGAATTGATCCTAGGATACAAATCATGAGAAAGACTTACTTATGACAATCTAGCTGCTTTTTAAGATGATTTTAGACCTTGACTTTTTTAGGATGATTTTTTTTAATTTAGGAATCAATATTTGAAAAAAGTTTAATGTTTGGTAAATAAAATTGTTTTTCAATTCAAAAAATCGATTCCGACCGAATATCACAGTTTCTAAGCTTTTTAAAACATGTATTTCGAAAGAGAAATTAAAAGGAATCCAGCTTTTGATTCCGCCAGAATCCGCCCCGTTTGATTGCACGATTTTAGGATTTTAGCTTTTCAAAAAACGGAATCGTCCCAAACTGCGCAACCAAACGGAGCCATAAATGTGAGATCGTGAAAGTTTTTCAATTGTACTTCTTGTCATTCCCAACCTATTTAATTTATCCTTCTTCATTAGGAAATATGAGTAGATGGAACAAAAAGACATTGGTGATAACTAGCTACCTCAATAGTTAAGAAACATTTACAACTTGTGAATTATGATCTCAACAAACGGAACAAAAATGCTTAGAATATGTTTGTAGTCAGTATTAAGTGCCTAAGAGATCCTGATTATTGATTTTTGTAGAGGTCATTTAAAAAATGCCCAGAGGACATGAGTGGATTCAGTTGTTTGGGACCTATTGAGATTCTTTATTATTCTTAGGCCCCGTTTGGTTCCGCGTTGGGCGGATTCCGCTTTTTCAAAAAGCGGATTCCGCCCAAACGCGCAACCAAACGGGTCGGATTCCGGCGGAATCAAAAGCTGTATTCCTTTTAATTTCTCTCTCGAAATCCGTGTTTTTAAAATCTCAAAAAGAACGATTTTTTGTCGGAATCGATTTTTTGAATTGAAAAGCAACTTTTTCTACCAAACATTAAATTCCTTCCAAATATTGATTCCTGAATTAAAAAAAAGCATCCAAAAAAGTCAAAGGTCTAAAATCATCTTAAAAAGCAGCTTTATTCCAAAATCTACTTTTCAATCTGTGTTTCCAAACGGAGCCTTAATCAGGGAAGAATGACTTCTAAGATACAGTTGAAAACATGCCCAAGTCCTTGGACATTAGTACTCCCTTATGATTAGCTAACAGTGATTTCTTTTTATATATAAAAGAGAATCAGAGATATCAAATAAAGATGTTTGTTTCTTTCAGTGGGAGTATAGCTACCAAGCAATATCTTTTTCACACAACATATCATAATGGACAGTGAGTGATGGGTGTAATAAATTATGAAAAGCTGGCATTGTCTCTGAATCTGGGGAAGCCTAGTTCCCCCTATGACTTTGGGTTTCATATCCCATATAAGGGAAGGAGTACTTATATGGATACCTGTAAATGACACACATGGATAACACGAGTTCTACACATTAATTATTGATAAAAAAAGTATCAGCTCCCTTGTGGCAACCAGGGCACCCATCAAAATGTATAGAATTTTGAAACTGTTGTAATTGCTCTGGTTTCAGTCTTACACCCAAAAAGAAAAAATGTCATATATAATGTTATATCAAGTAGAATAAGTTTTTTTTTTCTTTTCATTTGGTTGTTTTTATTTTTTAAATTGGTGCCCAAGGGTTTGATCCCTGGACCTCCATTTCAAATAGAGAGTCCTAGCTGACTTGACTAAAACTTGTTATTTTGTTATGTTCATTAGAAAATGCAAGTCTTCTTTATAGTTGGTTCAATGTTCATATTAAAATAATTCAAAAATTAAAGAAATTTATGAGTTTATATCTTTTAAAATGATTACTCATATATCTGTCGTTTGATTAGTATTTTGTGAGTTGGGAAACGTGGGAGAGAGAGTTAGATGATAAATAAATATAAAAAATGATGTAATTATATTTAATTCATGTGGAAGGATATTCTAACCTCTTCAGACTTCTATGCCTTTCAAATTGCTACCATAATTTATATTAACTAATCTAGATATAACTTATGGAATTTTAGTTAGACAAAAAAAAATTCTTTCTTATTAGCACAATCTATCGAACTTCACCCAGTAATTATATATAGTGGGGTATGAGTGTTTTTTTGTTTCATATAAAGGTAAAAGCTAATGATGTTTATTATTTAAAAAATAAAATAAAAAATACATGTATGATCTGAGTTTTGTTTGATAAAAATGATTTGAGTTTTGTTTGATAAAAATAATTGACTCTAACATTTCTAAGATTTATTGATATAAAAATTATCTACCGACATTGGACAAAACCATGCAGCCTTTCAAGACCTTGATAAGATGAATCTTGGTATTGTAATTTTCAATGATTACCCTATGAACTATAATCAAACAATAACTTTATAAATGGAATCTACTACTGATATCTTATTCCACCTGAGTTATACATGTCATCACCGATGAATCCCCAGTTCAGAATAGAATAATAAATTGCACCACCAAAAAATATATATTTCTTTTCGAAAGTGTAACTAATAGATCAAACTTAAAGTTACCCTATAAGATGAGAAAAAAATAAAAGAGCCAAATAATCCAAAGTAAGACTTTGGAGACGTCATAGATGCACAAGGCTTCACACAGTACTGGATATCATAAATAGTAGGGTCCAAATTGCATGTCCTGCCTTGTGTGTGTGTGACTGCTGCAAGAGAAAGTGTCCAAATGAATGTGTTATGCTTCTTTTTTTTATTATTATTATAAATCTAATCATTCACATAAGATATAAAAATGAATTTGTTGTTTTCATTAAGTTTGTGTTTCTACTGATAATCCCTAAAAAACATACATTGTATTTTGTTGAATTACCCCCATTGAAACTATATTTCCAGCAATACCCTAAAAATTGTTCAAGTCGTACACAGATGTCATTCTCTTATAACAAATATATATTTGAAGATCTAGCCTTTAGAAAAAAATCACATTCCTCGAAATATGATTTCAAAGAAAATAGTGTGATAGAATAATATTTTTAGATTTTTTTTATGCAAATAACCCTTTTGTTTGCATTTAGAAGTTAATGGAGAGGGTCCCATTTCCAAAATTATAGAAGGAAAACAAAAACAGACAGTCCATTGATGGAAATTTGTCCCCCATTCATATATGCTCCTGCAATAATATTTGTCTGTTTAGATGGAATGGATGAGAAAAGTAATGCTCACCCTGGAGGGATTTGGGCAACTGGCACAATAAAATCACAAAACAATATATCAATGAAAGGGTGGAAATTAATTATTTTATATTTATTTTTTGGTAGGGAAATTTTAATCATGGCTATTTTTATTTAAAATGATTAAAAAGAAATGAAAAGATTGATACAAAGAAGGAAAAACACAGATACAAGTCCAATTTACATGGTTTCATAAAAGATTGTGTATTCTACAAAATATAATAATAATTTTCTTAGACCAGGCTCTCTTACTTTGCAGAGTGTAAAAGACATCATCTGCTATGTTTCTCATATAAATGTGTTTTTGACCAGGCTCTCTTACTTTGCAGAGTGTAAAAGACATCATCTGCTATGTTTCTCATATAAATGTGTTTTTGGTTAGTTGATCAAAGATAGTTTAGCTTAAATATAAGTGATATAGTCATATAGTCAAAGAGATAAATTTGTGGCAACAATGCAATATGAAAGCGCTGGATATCTTGATATTATCTATGTAAACAGGGCACATGAATCAAGTGATAATACTTCTCTAAAACATGTATCCTAAAAAAAAAACAGGGCACATGAATCAAGTGATAACTATGTTACTTCTCTAAAACATGTATCCTAAAAAAAAGCCACAGAATTTTGAGAAAGCTGTGTCCACAATCATGTAGTGCTCATCCAGCCAGGTATTCCACATAAAGAAAAACCATGGAGACAGCTCAGCCTTTAATGAACATCACACATGCATTTCCCAAAATGAACATTCCACATGGACTAACAAAATGCATATGCTTGAATTGTTTAAGCTTTTCTTTTGGAAAATTCTACACTGTGATTTTGCAATTGATAATGCTGGGACTCGTATTCATAATCTCTTAATTGTAAATTCTCTTATCAATGGGTACAAGTCTCACTCAATTAGGAATTTCACATAATGAGTTATTGTTAAAAAAAAATATACAAGAATGATTAAGAATCGGTTTGACGTTCAATCTTATTCTACTTCTACTAAAACCTTCACGTTGAATGTGTGTATTACCACCAACAATCAAATGTAGGACCGGAGCTCCATCTCCAAATGTCGATCCAAACCTCACGAGAGCAAACTTGCATTAAGAGAATACTTGACACTGGACATCGGTGTGGTGCCGACCAAAGAGACTCCTATGCTCAAATCAGTAGTCAATTCCATCTGGTATTGCAGGAATATAATAGAACAAATAATCAAGAGTTGATTACCTTATTTCGCCTCTCTCGTGCCCTCTTATAGCCGGGAAAACGATAAATTCCCCGTTAGAGAAGATTCAATGAGATACAATATCGATCGATTTGTTATGATGTTAAAACGATAAATTCTCCGTTAGAGAAGATTCAACGAGATACAATATCGATCGATTTGTTATGATGTTATGACCATGTGAGGTTAAACCATGCGTGCCAACTAGGACTTGACCAGTATCCTCATTGGGTATAGAACGCACCCCTTCGCTATGCTGGGCAAGGTGGTCACTGGCTCTTAGTAGCCATAATTAGGTCGAGGTGGTCCCAAGCCCTCAATTGCCTATATTAGGCCTGGACCTGACTAATTGATTCGGGACGCTTTGATGATTCTATCCTCAGGAGGTTGGCGCAACTGGTCACATAGCTACTTAGGCTGTGATCAATCTGGTCTCTCCCTCTACCTTGACAAGTCTTACGATTCTTTGAGTGAGTGAGTGATTTCGGGTTTAGGATAAATGCGGGATTTTCCCTCCATATATTTGGAATCTTCATCTTGTGTGATCATTCTTGACATCCCAGGCAAAATATTCTTTATCCATTTTTTTCACGGAATATACCAATTGCATTCGAAGAGGACAAAAGGCCAGAGTTTTTTTCCCCTCTTCCCTAAAGGGGATGAACTATTATAGGTATTGGAATTGGACCTTGGAAGGTAGGGGATATTTGAGATTCCATTTTATCTTTTTGCATTGATACAAAATGATTTCTAAAATGTGGTTCATTTCAAGAAAAGTGTTTTTTTTTTTTTTTTTTGCTTGGTAATTGGTGGGGGGGGGGGCGGATTCGAACCCGCAACCTCCCCTTAGGGGAGGGTGCGTCTCGATCACCTCACTAAGGGGCCTTCCGCAATTTCAAGAAAAGTTAATAAAAACCTTTCAAAAAAAATTTTGGTCTAGCATTCTCCATCTGCAATGAAAACCCAAAATTTGAATATCAATTTTACATTCATTAAGCCGAACCAATCAGTCTAACACCACCAATGTCACATATGCCTATCTTCTTTTTCTTTTCTTTTTTATCATGGGCTGGATCTAGACCTACAATTGTAAGCTCAGATCGAACAACCCAAAATCTACAAAGTTGTAGTTCTGTCGTTAGCCATATAGTCCATCGTTAAAAAAAATTTCTTTTACTTACTAAAAATATATTCACTCTTTGAATTAGAATGATATACACTTTTTATTTAAACTTATATCTCATTAAACTATATTTACTATTTAAAAATTTTTAAAACATGTGATCTGTGTTTTGAATTGTATAAAAGATTGAGTGTAACATTTTTCTTTTGAGATTGCGACCTTTCATTTCAGTCTCCATAACAATTAGATATGATATCCAAGTCCTCGGATTCAACTGAATTGGTGTCCCAACGTCATACAAGTCTTTTTCACTATTTCCATGAGTGCCATGTTTGATGCCTTTGCAACAACATATTTCAGGCTTAAATGGTCATTAAAATAATAAAACATCCAATGGATTCCTGTCGAAGGCGATTGCGACTGACCTGCTACCATCATTTTCTTAGTTACAGATCAAGTAACACACTTAAAATTTGCAAAAAGAAAAAGTTGATCATACATTCACACACAATTCAAAAACAACAGGAGATAGAGAAAACAGGCTTACATCCAAATTTAGTAGCTGCTTCCTCTTAACAAGAAAGGGAGATAATTGCGAACAAGGTGATCGAACAAAAAGGGATTAAAGCTAACAAAAAAACCATTTTGACTTGAAAGGGGGGGAAAGGGGAAGAAAGAGGAGTCCATAACTAAGTTAAAATTCCATCCTCGTCTTTGAGTGTTCACCTTCGCCACCACTGCGCCTCTTCTCACGAGATTCGAGGTCCATCTTCTTGTGTTGGTTACACGGTGTAGTGTTGTTGGATGGTATCGATGTCGAGCCCCTTTAGTTTCACAACAGACTCAACATGTCCCTTCAACGTGTGAAGCTCCCGAAGCCTGCAGAGTTCAGTCATTGATTCAATGTAAGAAAAAAAAATAATTACACGTTGAATAGGCAAAATGGTTGTTCGTGAAAGAAATGACACTGACGGTGCTGGGGAAAATTCAGCCCCCATGCTTACCTATGGTAAACAAATCATTCAGAGAGTTTTGTGGCAATGGGTGTGATGGGTGGGTGACTCAAAAGCAAATGGTCAGAATTCACTCAGCAAAATACTGGATCTCTGACTTCTACGTGGACATTCAATTTCAAAGAACTTTGTATCTTTTAGCAGACCCAACCAACTAGTTTTATTATAAAAAAAAATTAAAATGTGAAATAATATTGTAATAGGCTAAATAAGTCTAATGGATCAAGTCCTCTAACTTTCAGGATCACATGACTAAATCTAAATCATCTGTTATGTTGTTGTTTATGACAATAGACTATATCTAGGCAAGTCTATCCTGATAATAGGTTCCATAATTGCATACCTTGCAACCTCTGCACGCCTCTTTGCCTGCTCTGCGATCTCCGAAAGCTCTCTGTAGCTACTCTTGTCGGAGAACAGGTTGCCGGTATCAGGTGGCTGAAGACCATGCAAGGTCCTCTGTGCCATGGCCCACTGGGCTTCCCTCTCCTCTCTGCCATAATCTTTCTTGGTGGTGAAAGCAGTCTGTTGTTCCGAGCAAGCAAAAAAATGCCAGAGTTAAGAGGACTTCGATAAAAAATGATATAGTCCACTAGATGGTCTATTAAAAACAGGCGAGAGATGGTTACCTTGTTTTCAAGGAGGGTATCCCAAGCCTTTCCACTGAGGATGTAGCGGATAGCAAATTTGAAAAAGTCAAGAGGGATATAAAACACAATACTGTAAAGCCAGATGACACCAGCCCAGCCCCACCCAACTCCTTTGATCCTTGCAAAGCCCCAGTTGGCATAGACAGCAATGAGGGTTGCCACCTATCACCACATCAAACAGTGAAATTTAAAGCATAAAAAAGCTTATCCTCTCAATTCAACTTCTCACACTTAACAGGTGAAACATTGTAGTTGTCCAAAATAACAGGATGAAGATGTGTCACCAGAAAGGGAAAAAAAATCCCAATACGCTTTCACTAGGCAACATGATAAAAAAGACTAAATGAAGCTTAATAGCCATGCAAAAGCTTCTTGAAAGTGTGTGCTTTGAAAAGAGAAGCTCAATATTTACTGTCATTATCAGTAAATTACTCCACGCCATCCAACATGCTCATCACTGAGCACGGGGTCTACCTTGAAAAGCCTTATTAAAATCCCATATTTTGGATGGTCAACTAAGGCAGGCAGTGGTCCATGGAAAGGCTCATCAGTAACCACAACTTTTTGGTCCACAGAAGGCACATAGTACAAGAGATGATATGGAAAGTAATCTACAGATAGAGGACAATATGTGACCAATATTGTGGAACACTATGAAAAGTGATGCGCACTATGTTCTTCTGGCAGATATCATTTTTAAAAAGAAGAATAAAACATTATTCCCTCTCTTTCCTTTTCTTTTCTGTTTTCCCTTTCTATTTCTTTCATTTTCTTTTCCAAAGCCAAACTATAGTGTAAACTACATCTCTTAAGATGAATAGAAGATGCAAACAATCTTGACAGTCACGTAATGAATCAGTTCAACCTAACTTTTCTCAATGAAATTTTATCATGGCCCATTAATCAGGCTGTTGAAGGCCAAGTGGCATGTAAAAGGAATATACAAGAAATCTTGGGAGAGAACAAAATGCAAAATGAGGATTGTTGAATATAAACGCAAATTTTTGGGGATAAACCCCAGGGGCTACCATGGGCAAAGATTTCTTTTGGAAAGAAAAAAAAAAAGGGGGGGGGGATAAGGATCTTACCAGCTGCGCGATCATGAAGGCAGTGACCAAGAGAAGTCCAGGGCGTTCTAACCATGACCAGCTTCGAGATCGAGTTACAAAAATGAGAGCTTGACTCACAATACTCACTTGTAGATACAAGGCAGCCATCATTTCGTCAGGGCTATGCCTCAACGATCTGACTTGGAACTTGTCCTGCATTATTCAACAAACAATGACAATGGTTAGAGGTTGTCAGGAGAGAATAAGCTACAATGCTGAACAAGAATTTCACAACACAGGAGGACCCCAATGGCAGTAATATGTATTGAATTACCAGAAAAATCGATCCATAGATGGAAAATTAGATGCAAGATGCAAAGACAGAAAAGCTTACTGAGAAGAAATCAGTTGCTTTCATGGCCCAGAAAAAAATAACAGTCATCACCGCCAAATAACCACCCAACACCACACCAGTGGCGAATATCTCTTTCAGCTTCCAACTGTCTGGCGTGGGAGATGGTTTCACCCTATCCTTTGAGATGGTCATAATTGTACCTGTGTGGTAACAATCTTGATTTAAGAAGATGAAGAAAGAGGACTGATAATACAACTTAGCAACTTCTTAGTTGAGAACAAACCATCATTCAAAATGGCAATGATCAAAACCATAAATGGGGAGAAATCGAACTTCCATATCAATGCTATAAGCATGAAACCGAGCTACAAAAGTAGAAAAAGAACAAACCAATTAGGAACATCAATTGTTATAATTTATATATAAAACAGCATTAATGAAGTGTTTTAACAATTCAATTGCTGCCTGATTCCACAGAAGTCAGGGTTCTGGGACACAGGATATTGTCCCATTGGTCAGATCACATGGTGGAGTATCCATGTTTCAAACCATTAATATCCATTGTGACAAAAATCGAGAAGTTATGGGATCATATGGTACTTACAACAATACGGATAGTGATGGAAACCGCGTATATCTGTGAAGAACATAACAGAAAGGAGCAATTCAGTTCATTGTTCAACGAAACAAACAGAGTATAAAATACTACGTATGTATATAGATCTTACGGTGTAATTTTTCATCCTCTGGAAAATTGCTCGACTAGTCAGGACAGCACTAATAATGACGCTGAGCCCTGGCTCTGTCAATACAATATCGGAAGCACCCCTAGCGGCATCTGTGGCATCAGCAACAGCTATACCAATATCAGCCTTCTTTAAGGCAGGAGCATCGTTCACTCCATCTCCAGTCATACCACATATGTGCTTCTTCTCTTGCAACCTCCTCACAATTTCATATTTATGTTCTGTTCACCAAAACCAACCAGCTATTAGAAACAATCATGGCATTTGAAAGGGCAGATAAAATATTTAATTGAAAAGGAAATAAGAACCCACCAGGAAATACTCCAGCAAAACCATCTGCCTTCTCAATCAATTCGTCAATTGGAAGACCTGCAATGGATGAGTCCTTATCCTGCCCAAGCAAGGATGAGGATGGATACATGTTTGTACCCATTCCAAGTCTCCTTCCCGTCTCCTTAGCAATGGCTAACTGATCCCCTGAAAACAGATGATATCGTAAAGATAAATATACACCACAGGAAGTAATGAAAAAAAAATCTATAATTCTAACACACGAGAACAAATCATTACCAGTGATCATCTTTACATTAACACCAAGGTTAAGGGCCCTGCGAATGGTTTCAGCACTATCATGCCTGGGAGGGTCGAAGAGAGGCAACAGCCCGACAAATTGCCATGGAGCACCATGACTCTCTTTTGTTCTCTCTGGCACTTCCTGTCAAACAGGTAGATTGAAACCAGATATGAGAAAGATAGTTATCACATCAAACAGTAAAAGACTGTGCAAGATAACAAACCTGTCTTCCAACGGCCAAAGATCGCAGTCCACGCTCCGCAAATTTGTCGATCACAGAATGGACCCTCTGGCGAACATCTTCCTTGCAGTTGCACAGGTTCAAAATCTGTTCCAAAGGCCAATTTAAGTAAGCAAATCTACAATGTTCATTGATCCTCTTTTCTTTTCTTATCTTTTTTTTATTTATAATAAAACAGTAGGCAGTTTCCCTCTATATATTTATTCAGGGAATGCCCAAAGGTGAGTACAGTAACAAGGACAAGAAAAAATTGTCCGAGATGACCCTAGTAGAAGAGGTCACTACTAGGGCCAAAACCTTCTCTTAAGAGAAACACAAAAATGAACAAAATTAAAAACCTGCTCGGGAGCACCCTTGCTAGCTCGGTGCCAGTGGCCATCATGATCAATGTAAGTGAGGGCAGTTCTCTTGTCCACAGGGTTAAATGGGAAAAAGTGCACCTCCTTAACCCCAGCTCTTGCCTGCCCAAAATTCACCAATTTTTAGTTACATCCATTTCGAGAAGACTAAAAATAGCATTTAAAAAAAAGTTTTAAAATCAATACCTCCTTTGGATCAGCAAGCATGCCAACAATAGCAGCATCAATGGCATCCTGATTTTCAGTCCTCGAAGCCCTTGCAGCGAGCAATATGACATGCTCCTTGTCAACACCCTTAGCAAACACCTCAACAAGATTCTTGTCAACACTGAGCTTGTTGAGGGTCAGAGTCCCAGTCTTGTCACTGCAAAGCACGTCCATGCCGGCCATCTCCTCGATCGCAGTCATCCTTTTGGTGATGGCTCCCTGCTCAGACAGCCTGTGGGAACCGATAGCCATGGTGACCGACAAGACCGTCGGCATAGCAATGGGAATCCCTCCAATCAATAGGACGAGGAGGTTATCAATTCCATCACGATATTTGCGGTGCTGGATCGGGTACATGACAATAATCTCAATGGCGATCCCGATTGCAATGGAGCAGATACAGAAGTTCCCGATGGCGGTGAGGACCTTCTGGAAGTGTCCGACCTGATTGGTACTGTCGACCAGGTGGGCAGCCTTCCCGAAGAAGGTGTGGACTCCCGTGGCAATAACAACTGCCTCAATCTCACCCTGCTTGCAGGTTGAGCCCGAAAAGACCTCGTCCCCAGGGTTCTTGGTGACAGGTAGAGACTCGCCCGTCAAGGCAGACTGGTCGATCTTTAACGGATCACCCTCAAGAAGGCGAGCATCAGCAGGGACAATGTCGCCCAATTTGATGCTGATGATATCTCCGGGCACCAGAATTGCAGCGTCTTGTTCACTCCATCGCTGGTCTCTCAGCACCTACAGACAGCGAAAACAACATAACCCACATCAAACACCTAAACTACATGACTGAACTATAAAAGGAGCAAAATTTGAGGACAATTTACCTTCGTTTTGGGTGCGAGACCGGCCATGAGGGCGGCGGCGGCGTTGCCGGCGTTATTCTCCTCGATGAAACTGATGGTGGAGTTGATCACAAGCAGCACAACAATCCCGACGAAGTCCTGCCAATCCGGGGGCTTCCCGTCGCCGTTGGCGAGCGCGATCGCCATGATTGCGGCCATCTCCATGACCCACGAAAGGGGGTTCCACATGAAGCCCAAAAATTTCAAGATCTTGCTCTCCTGTTTTCATGGAAACCCACAAAACCTTTAGATTCATCGAAGATGACAACAAATTACAGAAACCCAAAACCCGGGGAGAGGGACAGAGATTAGAGAGACCTTCTTCTCTTCGAGCTTGTTGGGTCCGAAGATCTGGAGACGGCTGGTCCCCTCGTCGGAGGTGAGACCCTCCTTCGTGCATTTCAGCTGTTCGAACACCTCCTCGATCGGGATCCTCTCCTGAGATTACCACAAAAAATAAAGACAGAGCCCTTCAGTACGCGTTTGACAGCGTGTCCGTACGAAACTTTGTTAAACTGATCGGAGAAGAAGACGAGAATCGTGATATTCTCGTTAATTTCTCGTTTAGTCCCGTTTGGACATGAAATATGCCACGGAATAGCCTAACATAAAATAAAATAAATAATTTTCGGTGTTTTGGATGCATTGAATATTTTTGAATAAACTATGTCAGAATAAACTATTAAAATAATATAAGAATTTCAACTAACTATTTAAATTAAATTATTTCAAGTTATTCTATCAAAGAATATGTGAATTCACTTTCAAATTAACTATTCATTATTTCTTATAAATTAAATATCAAATCAGTTATCATTTTTTTTTTATTTTATAAATTTTATCCACACTTTATTATGTTTTATTAAATAAAAAAAATATTATTTTTACATTTCAAATTGAGAATAATTCACAACGCAATGAACACAAAATACTTATTTTTCAATTATACCCATTTATACATGGGTAATTGTATATATTAAAATAAACCTTATTCTATGTTGCATAGGGTAATAATCATCATAAAAATTAAAAAAGGGACGTGGAGAATATCAAAACAACCAACTTTAAAGAAACCAAAACCAATCAATAATAGTCGTACGATGCTAATCCATCGGCTATCAGGTGAGAAGACGAGATATCGCCGAGAAAAACAGCCGATATGAAGAGAAGTGAACGGACGGTACGAGAAGTACCCAAAACCGTACCTTGCCAGGCCAAGTAAACCCAAAAACCAGAAATGGCGATGACAGTGAATGAAAACAAACGATTAAACTAATCCTAACAAACGAGATACTTTAAATCGCGAGGAATCTCGCCGTGTTTTCCAACAAACAAAAATTTTTAAAAAAAAGTCCCCGGAAACAAAGCCGTCATTTCTTCAGTTTGCCCCCCCCCCCCCCCCCCCAGATTCCTTCCCTGCTTCGCAAATACGCAAAGAATTTTTTTCTAAAAAAAAAAAATCTCTCACACTTTAATTCGCTAAAAAAGAAAGTACGATTTCTTAAATGAACAAAATCACGATATGTTTATGAGAAATCGCATAGGAGGACCAGCCGACAAAGTAAGACACCATGCTTTCCAAACGATCTTACAGAGAAGTCCCCAAAGAAAAAAGCGTACGAGAGTTCAATCTCTGTAGCTACAGATCCTCCCAAAAAGGCTCACATAACAAAATCGAGCTAAACAAATCGAATGTTTCACGACTCTACAAAACACAGTCGTAAATTCAAAACAAGGAATCTCAAGAAAGCTCACCAGATCCACCGATTCGTTCTTGATCTCCTCGAGACTGATTGCCTTTTCGGTTGCCATCTTCACAGCAGATCACACCAGAGCTCCTCCAACGGAGCCCCTCCTCGAAAACGAAAACGAAAACCAACAGAAACCCCCCCAAAAAAAAAACCCTAAATCAGAGAGAACAAAAGATGCTCGCCATTTGTAGTCTCTCTCTTTCGTTCTCCACCTCAAAAAATCAAAACAAAAAAAATGAAATCCCACAAATCGAAAGTCCTCTCTGTCACACTCTCTCTCTCTCTCCAACGAAGCCCACCACCTCCCTTTATACCCCTAAAATAACCCTCGCGGGACCCACAACGAACATATGCTTTTCGGAAAGGTGACCGGTTATAGCCGGTGATTTGGGGGTCACCGCCCGCCTCGAGAGGCGAAATCTCTAAAAGCCTCCGACACGTGGCGTGCATTCATTCGCCGGTTTAGTGACTTTTTTTCTAATTGTGATTTATGTATTTTAATTAAGGCAAGTCGTCGTTTTTGTTTTTTTAACTAGCCTTGAATAATGGAGAGGGACCACCATTACTGACCGTTCGATCCAGCGAGGACGGGTAGATTTTTTTTGGGTTCTTTTTTTATTTTGGAATTAATTTATTGTCATTACAGCGCACCTGGACATTTTTTTTTGAGTCTTTGACAGGCGTATCGGGCACTATAACACTTAAAATAGTGATATTTAGAAAAAGAAAGAAAGAAAAAAGGAAAGAGACTATTATTGTGTGATTAATAGAATTTCTTATGAACTTTCAGGTGAAATTTTGGAAAATTATTTTTCTAGTAGAATAATCCATGCATGAAAATTTGGAGTGCAGTTCGGATGATTTGATTTGAGTTTTTTAAAATTTAAATTGAGTTAAATACTTAAATTATATTAACATCTTATCCAAAAATCGAATCGAACCAAAAACTTAAAAGCCAAAATGAACTGATATTATTTGATTACTCGGAACCAAAAAAACCGAAAAACTGATATTGAAAATGTTAGTTACAAACCATTCTTGGAGTCCATTTTATGGTTTTTAATATGTTATGTATTTTTTAAAATTATCTTAGATTCAACTTTCTTTCTAGCTCGAAATGCAATCGACATCTTTTTTTAAAAAAAGAATTTATCATCTCACTTGATTAGGTATATTTTTTTAAAGATATATATATATATAATTCTATGGAGTCATTTATAAAGTGTGAGATAAATTTTTTAAGGAATATATAACTCAGTACAAGTGACTAACAATGTAATGAAGCTTTAAAATCAGTCGAGTATAATTTACAAAGATTTTTATAAAGTACATAATTTTATGAAAAAATGAGATTTTTCTAAACTTAGTCTATATACCATATTAAGGGAATGTAGATATTGTAAAAATTATGTAGGAATGATTGAGTATCCAGTATCTTGTATAAATAAATATATTTAATTACATACCTACACACAAATGAATGTGAATATATATCTATATATTTAAATGTGTGCAGATATGGATATACAGATATATAATTTAATGTTATGTGAACTGATATCTTTCAATTTAATTAAACTAAGAAACGTTAGTGCATAGATCGGTTTTTCAATATATCAGATATTACTATTCAAGGGAAAAAGATTATATGGTTTCTATCATCAGAGGACAAAATGCCGATACTCAAATAAATAATTAATATAATCCTAAATAAAAGATACGGCACACATATAAATATATAATCCATTTAATGACAAATTTTGACAGAAAGCCGTCTTTACATGGAAGGTCTGAACAAAGAGACAAAGGTTTAGGAGACGATATTGAAACTTTGAAATGAAACTTTGAAACTTTTCTACACACGTGGAATTGAAAACAAATACCTTAGAATATGTTAAGACTTATAACAATCTTGTAAATATTGACATGGAAATATTCTTAAGTTACCTACCGTTGTTGGAGAGGCACCCTGAAATTGACCCATCAAAGATATTAATTAATTTAGAGGGGCTTAATATAAAATAATATATATGTATATATATGTCATGTCTCAACCACCCCATCCGGTAATGTTTTAACCCAACATGGTTACTACATCATGTAATGTATTGAGGAATTAATACAATATTGATAACAGTGAATGATTGGATTGAGCAGGTGTATGTGGGTCCGGTGCCTAATGGAAAGTTACAGGTGTGTATATAATAAAATTAAGAATAAATATTATAAAATATATATACAACTGGGGTACTTGATTTATTTAATTTGATATGCACGGCGCATGCGCGGCGGGCTTAAGAGGACCGTTGAGTGGAAGATGATGGTTTAGATTTGATTGGAGCTGTGTATTAGGTGTATTTGTTGGGAATTGTTGACTTAACCTTTCATTGTCCCGGCCGTGTTGTATATGATTTTTCAGTCGAAATAATTGAACTCCACATATATATAAATATATATAAGCATTTGCAATGCTTTCATAAAGATGATTATCTCATGATGTAATCCATGGTATACCTTTTGTTTAAATTTTTCAAAATTTGATTTACGATTCATATATGCTTGAAGGTTATTTGATTGAAAATATAGTCACAGAATACATTAATTTTTTTCAAAATTTGAAGAAAATATTTTGATTAGACACCACATGTGTCCATTGGACGAATATACTTCTGTGAGGAAATGTGTCTTTAGTACATTCAAAATCCTGGTATTTATTTATATTGGATAATTTATAACATTTTTCACACTATAAAATTTAATCTTAATTATCACCATTGCTGCATTCACATTCAACATATAATTTTTTACATGTATTTTTATGATATTGATCAAATATATCTATAAAATAGTTAATTATAACATGCATATTACATGTGTTGCAAATATATATACGCACCTATAGATGGAACGCTTCCCGAAAATCTACCATACATGAATTTATGATTATGATAAAATTTCAAATAAACTCAATAGATGTGATGTGTTATTTTTAAATTTTAAACTTTGGAATGCTTCACATTGATTCACAAATATTTAGCGTAAATTCAATTTTGTTTCACATATATTTGGAGAAATTAATTCCAGGTGACATTTTTAATCCCTTACTTCTCGGGTCCCTCGATTTTTTAAGAATACAAATACAGCTCTAAGATAGCGGTTACATTTTTCTCCCTCAATTTTTTCAAAATTAATAGTACGCAAATGCATAATAATGTGGAAGTTATGTAACAATGTAGAGCATCTCAAAAGACAATTAGTTATTCTATTTATTTAACCGCGCGTGTATACATATGCATAATAATATCCAAGGTAGATAACAATTACAAGAATCTAGGATAAAACAATTTGATTAACATACACAAATTGTTACAAAAGAGTATTTTGGGGTAAAAAAAATGTACGGTGTGACAATATTCATTTTTTTAAGAATTAGAAAAATATAAAGATTAACTTGAGGGTGTTTTTATATGTAAAAAAAAAAGAAGTAATGAGGACGACCTAAAAACAATTGAAAGAGTAAAAAATTAATTCAAATAATTTCCCTCTAGAGCATGATAATAAATCTTGTTTCACCCCCACTTTTTTTTTCCTTTCTTTTTTTATTATTCTTGATAAAATCTTTTCTTAACAGGAGATAAACTCAAATCCAGAACCCTTCAAAAAAGAGTTATCCTCTATCAATCTATCAAGAATTGATTAGATGTCTTCTTCTTTCTTTTTTTCTCTGTTCTTTCATTTCTTAGATTGCCAAGTACATTGTGTAGTTTGTCCCACCCGACTTTGCTGTAATGGTTGAGGACACCCTTTCCCACGACAGAGGACTAGTTTCGAACCTTCATGGTATTGTGTCGTTTGGAATAGATACGTTCACATTTCATTCCAAAACAAATTATTGTTTCACATCAACGGTGGCAATTCGCTTCAGCATTCAATATCAAAACCCGACCGATGTTCCCGTAACATCTCCAAAGTCAGTACCGACATCAAATCAAAGTTCGTTATCGCCCGCCAAGACCGCAATCGGACGGTCAAGATCGAAGCATCACCTTCTACCGTCGCGGGTATTAACGGGAATCACGTCTCTCATAATGACGTCCGTCCGTGACTTCCCCCAGTCAACTCTCCCTATCGTCCACCCCATCTCCTTATCGTTCACGCCACACACCCTGTTTGGTGGTGGGGTTATCATGGATTAGCTTGTGACGACTAAAGATATTCCAAAGATATCTTTATGAAACAAGCCAAACAGAAGGAGATAAGAAAAAAAACGTGCGCAAAAGAACAAATAACAAATTGCACGAACAAGACGGACTAGGATAGGCCTATCAAGTTGGACCCGTCAAGGGTCTCCACATAAAAATAAAATAAAAATGGGTTGGACCGTCAAAGGTGGGGGCACGGTACAAGTTTTGGATGGCTTGCCTTTATTGACGTTCAATTTTGATGTGAAACCTATTGTTTTAGATTTTGGTTTGATTTGTTAGGTTGTTTTTTGTTTTTGTTTTTTTTCCACTGTGGATTGATTTGGGTTTAACTTAGCCTTTGGAGAGAGGCAATGGTTTTCTGGTGGGAGTTTAGCAGAAATGACATGGTTGTCGTTTCAATTTTATGAGATGAGATTTAGAAAGTGATGATTCCATTAGCTCTTTTTATTATCTATTTTAAGATGACACGTGATTAAAATTATTAGAGAATTTGCATGTTTAAAAATGAAGTGATTTGTGTCAATTTGACCTGATGGAATACTTATTATACTTCATGAAATCTATATTTGTCCAAATCAGATCAATTCACCCTTGTTTGGATACCGGATAAACCCCAGATAACTCCGGATAAAATTTGAGCCCTGTTTGAAAAGCCCGGATAACCCTGGATAAAGTGTGCTAGAATAAACTGGTATAAAGTGGTATATGGATTCCAATCAATCCCTATAATAAAAGTTATCCTATGTTATTCCACTCAAAGAATAAGTGGACTCACTGTCAAATCAACTGTCACCTCCTCTTATAAATCACCTGTCAAATCAACTATCATTACTTTTTTACCTTTTATAAATTCTTATCCATACGTTATTCACATTTTACCCAAACAACAAAACATTTATTCTTACGATTCCCAACGAGAATAATTTAAAACACAACCAAACACAAAATCACTTTATCCTTATTTATACTCACTTATACTCAGATAAATAAATACCCAAGAATAAATCATATTCTGTATCCAAACGGGGGCTTCGGGTCTAGTTGGGTTTTGTAGATAGAATAATGAAGTAATGATGTGATGAATTAAATTATTTTTATCCTTCAAAATCACATCATACAAAAATATAATTCCAACCTGAATAAGCTAAACATCTTATTAGAATACATAAAAGATAAAAAAAAAAATGATAAAAGCCATCAAATAAAGCATTTGTAGTGTCATCAAAATAACTTAAAATGCATAACAAAAAAATATTCAAAACATTGCAAAATACATAACATAAAAGATTTTATTTAATCAAATTAATATGATCAAAATTTTTTTATTGTTTTTAATCTCGCTCGGTTGGGTCGGATTGCAATTTCAAAACCCAGACCCAAATTATTAATTTCCTCATCATGTGATAACTACCTTAAGAATGGGGCACTTGTTAAATTAATTTCAACATTGGGTACTTTTTTCCTAAAAGATAGAATCATTTTGTTCAACACATTCAAGTACCCGGAGGATTAGTCTTCAACACTATTTGATTGCTCAATTGGACAGCTTTTATGTTTGTACAAAACTGCTTCTATAATCGTGCAATCAAACAGTTTTACTGCAACAGCTTCATTCAGATAGATTTTAAATAAATAATACACAAAAACTGTAATTTTTAAAAGCTGGAGGGATGAGCTTCCTGCAGAATCAATTTTATAATCGCGCAACCAAATGCACCATATCTCAAAAGGTTTAGGATACATTTAATAGCAAAAACAAAAAAACTAAGTAAAATAATTTTGTGGCATTTATGTAACATACACTAACCCCCACAAAAATTTCATGAGTCTTCAACACGTAGGATTGTCTCATTAAACAAAGGAGTCATGTTGACATTTTTTTTTTACTTTTAAATATACAATTGCATAACGTAAATTGTACATTTGTAATTTGCTTACCAGAAACCTGAATAAGATAATAGCTGATCTATGATCCAATCTTCAAGTTAGGAAGAAGTGATTCAAAGGGAAATACAGAATAGATTGATTCAAGAGACCTTGCCTTTTGTTAAAAAATCTAGAAAGGAATAATAACTAAGAAAATTTATACCAGAAAAATCTATCTTGGAGCCAAATGGGGATACAAAATTAATCGGAATATTTCATATTTGAAAAATGACATGTGCACTCCCGTATGTGCAATCTTCATTGAGTCTTTTTAAAAAATATATATATATGCTCCTTCATTGAAGTATATATTAAAATATATTAACATATTTAAAAAAACAAAAAAAACTTACAGTCATATACTTCGGTATCGTAATGCATGGATTGCAAATAGGATTACAAAACAAACTGAATATATCAATATTCTTATATAGTCTATTTATTAAAGTATATATTGATATAAAAGTGAACTATATATTAAGATACACTAACGTATTTTAAAAAAAATTACAGCCATACACTGCGGTATCGTAATGTATGAACTGTAGACAGGACTGTAAAACACATTGGACCCGTTTGGGAAGCGGAATAAGCGGATAAGCTATACTCACTTTATCTGTTCTCATGGGCTCACATGTCAAATTAATTTTTTACATCTTATCACATCAAATCAACTATCAACAAATGAACTATCATGAATGAACTACCATTTTCAAAAAAAATATAAGTTTATTCTACCATTGAAGGATGGTACATCATGCAAATATGGATAGGGAGGATTCAATGATAAACTAAAGCAATCCAATAACAAGTTCAGATCCAGTCAGACTGGGTATCATCAATATCGAACTGTACTATCAATTAATTGAACTACACAGTTTAATTATTGAACTGTACAAAGAGTGACACAGTACATAATAATTGACTGTGCAGTTCGATGCGTACGCTGTGTAGTTCGATTAAGCAACAATGTAGTTCGATATTGATGGTACTAATATTATCCAGGCTAACCAGATCTAGACTCCCCAATAACCCATATAGTACACATGTAAAATAACAAAACCAATGTCTTCACATGGGAAGATTTATATAATACATATCATCCGCGTACGCTCACCAATTCATTGATTGAGGTCCATGTTTATGGCCAATTTTTTTTTAAGGAAAATGATACGTCATACGTCCCATCTCAATTATAGTCCACATTTATTTTTAATTTTTTAAAAATCATACATTCCTGTTTTAAATAAACTGAAGTACATATTAAAATACATTAATGCATTTTCTTTCAAGTTAAAAAAAATAATAAAAAAACAATTACGTCATATATTATGATAAAATTTCATTTACTATGATAGCACAGTATATACTATGTTATCATAGCATACGAGACTATAAAACGACCTGTAAAATGAACTGAGTGTCGAACTCTTTTTTTAGACCTTGATTTCTTTTTATCTTTCAAAAATTATTTGTGTCCAATCAATAATTTTTTAGTAGTTATACATTATACATTCAACTAATAAACACAATAATGTCAAATTAAAAAAACTTTATAGCCAGGCATTCGTCATAGTACATAATTATATATTTCATCCGTTCATTATATCATGCATGTGGCATGCACCAATGTCTAAACGGCTCTTCCATGGTCACATTGCACGCGTACGCATCCTATATAAATAAATGTAGATGATTTCATTTGAAAATAAGTCCGCAATATTTTTATATGTCGATTTCACATTAAAGTCTTATTTTTGGACAAAGACACACTGAGTCTCTGACTGTTTTGTTTTTAGGAGAACAAGTCCTTTCATATCTATTTAATTATGCTGATATATATAATTCAAATTCATTTCATATGTGAAACATTTGAATAATTATAGTTAGGGGAAAACAAATAAAAAATATGATAAATATTAAATACTCAAATCAACTTCTTTTGAAAAATATAACATAAAAAGTTTCATATGTTATAAACTAAGCAAATACATAAACACAAGAATATATTAAAAAAATTGTTTTTTAGTTTTCAGTCTCTGTAAACATATCTATTTAAGAATTTATCTCTCATTTCTTTATATTTTAGTTTTAGCCCCCAGATTTAAAGGATATGTTTCCTTTTAGTTTCTCCCAGAGACTAAAAAGAAAATCAAATAATTTAGGGATAGGTCCCTCCTAGGAACTAAAAATGAACATATCTTTTAAATCTGGGGACTAAAATAGAAATATGAAGAAGTGAGGGATTGTTCCAAAACTTCTCACTTTGTTTATCAATCCAAAAATCATATGGTTTATGGGGACTTAAAAATAAAAACCCTAAAAAAAATCAATAATAGTGAATAAAAATTTCTCTCTATCACTCTTATATTTATATTTTGTTTGTGTATTTTTGTGTTTATGTATTTTACTTAGTTTATAATATAATTTACATTTTTTTATTACATTTTTGTCATTTTTACTATTTTATATAAAATTATCCCATTAAAATATAGAGAAAAGTACATAGAAAAAAAATTGCAAGATCACTTATATCTTAGTTATGGAATGAGATGTATCTAGTCAGTGTTGGGTCCCGCTCAATACTCAAATGAGAGATTGATATGTCATCTTATTTGTTTTAAATATAAGATTTTATATTATTTTTTAGGTACGTGTCAGTTTTTAATGTCTAACCAAATTGAGGGATCAAACATTGATTATATCTCATCTTTTTATTATTGTCCCCTCTGACATGCATGTTCTTAAAAAAAAAGTATATGCTATTCAATATTTTGAAATAATTTATAAATTTTTTTTATTATTTAATGGATAAACAATGAGTTGTATTGTTTTAAACCCAGATTTCATAATTTTAAATTTTATTGCCCAAACTTCATTTTTTAATTTCATATGACATGCAACTAACGATTGATAGACGCTTAATAAGGATAATATTGCAATCGACCTCATTGATTACAAATATTTCTAAATCCCTGTCGTAAGATTACAAAACACTCAAGTGTTATTGTAAAATTCTCTCTCACCTCTCACTAGGATAAAAAAAATCAGTGTTGTGTATCAAGACATCATATGAAAATATTAGAATACACATAATGATTTGATAAAAATATGACAGTTCAAAAGGATAGAATAATCTCTAATTCAGTGTTTGTTGAGTTGGCTTTTAGAATTATGATGGGGACAAAACACTATGGATGGCTGAAAATGGTCCAGATGAATTAAGGGTATTCTCTATATGACCTGACATGCATGTACTAAATTATCCAATTTGAGTGCCTAACAAAAGAGAATTTCATGTCATGTTAATGTCATGTTTTATAGGCCATTGAAATGTAAGTGGAGATGATCTTTAATATATATGTATGATTGCCATACAAATAGAAAGTGAAATAAAATGAATAAATAAATAAAAAGCAAGAGAACCATCTCAACATGAATCTGTACCCTATGTGCCAAACATGACAATCCACTCACAACCTCAAGTATATAGTGGTGGTGGAGACTACTGTGCATTATGACTCAAATCTCATGCGCCTGTCTCCTTCCTAATCAATTTTTTTCTTGACCTATATATATAAAGAGAGAGAACCAACAAAAGCAGAATTGGAGGATTGAATCAATCAAGAAGTAGAAAATGATTTCAAACATTAGGAAATGTTGGTATTTGGTAATCAGCTGAAAGTTTATTTTTCAATCTAAGGAGCTATTTGGAAATAGTTTAGACAATTTTTGAAGGTTTTGTTTTGTTGCAGAAATCGTTCCTTAGTCCAAAATTCTTTTAGTGTTTGAAAAAGTTTGCTCCTGGAAAAACCATTTTCAAAAGTTGTATTTAGTATAAAACTAATTTTCAAACTCGTTATCAATTGCACCTCTTGATCTCATTTTTTCTCTAAAAATAGGAATAGACAAGATCTTCACTATAAAAAAAGAGAATCTTCATGTGGATCAGTGAAAATGTGTATAAGGGTGGTATAAGAATGGATAAGGAAAAATGTTGTTTGTTTGTAGGGTATAACTTGGTATTACTAAGTCAGTTTAAACGAATATAAGAGAGTATAACAATTCTAAGTAACTCCTAGAATAAGCTATACTTACTTTATCTATTCCCATGGGCCCGCATGTCAAATCAATTTTTTACACATTATCACATCAAATCATCTATCAACACCTATTATACAGCAAATGGTCTACATGTCAAATCAATTTTTTTACACTTTATTTATATTTTATTTTTTATTAATCAAACAACTCGACCTTTATTCTTACGTTTCCTAATGAGAATAAAAAAACACAACTAAACATAAAATCTTTTATTTTTGTAGATTTATTATCTATACTAACATAGTTATCTATCCAGAATAACTCAATTCCGCTTGAAACGGAAGAAAATGTTTAAAATCATCATGCATAACATTTCACATGAATCATAATTAAAATGAAGGCAATTGTAAAAGTTTTTTTTGTTATATATGGCAATCCTTGTTTGTTACACAGGCTATTAATGAGCACGTTGTTCCCCAACGAAGTAATGGTCAACAAAGTTTTTTTTTTTATTTTTAGGATTCTATAGGTAGGTTGTATGTGGGATGTCAACAATGACATATAGGTAGGTTGTATGTGGGATGCCAATGACATAAAACGTTACACGACATTTCATGTGTCAGTTTTCCATGCCATCACTATTCACTACTTTGATTTGTTTTATCACAATTCAAATACCCAACTAGTCAATTGAGGTTTTCTAGTTGATCTTTTATACATGGGTCTTGTAAAACTTGTAACTTATTGAGCATTTGTCTATGCCATAGGGAATATTTCAAAGTTGTGTGTATTATAAGCTATAAGCCTAGGACTCCATATAATCCCAGTGACCTCATACACATCCTTAGACTGGACACACACAAACACAACCATATAAAACAAGATATAATTTTGATTGTAACGGATTGGAAAGCCTGTTTCAACATCAAAAAATCAAGATAGGTTTTGAATCTTTTGATGAGCGACAACAATAGTGTGCATTATGATGTCAAATTCATTGGCTATTGGTGGAACAAGGAAAAAAAATTTATCCTATAAAACAAAATGAATGTGATATATTTCATGATACAATATATATAGCCCACGGGTTTAGGGGTGCCCCGGGTTAGATGTCTCTTCTAACCAGGGCGAGATACTCCAAGTTTGTGTGTTATTTTTTTTTCTTGTATTTCTCTTACAATCCCTATCCCCCCCCCCCCCCCCGCCCCCTTCAACATCCCGTTCAGAGTTTGTAATCCGATATTATATAGTAGTATAGTTCGGTAGCAAATATTTATCTTTCCTTCAAAATATATATATATATATATATATATATATATATATATATATATATATATATATATATATATATATATATATAAAATATGTGATGCACGATATTTAAACCACCTCTTGAAGGTTTGATAGAGGATCTCTTCATTAATGAATCTGATGGAAGAACAAGAGATATCGAGTATGAAGTTCTCTACCAATGCAAATTCAAATAACATTCGAAGAGTCTCCTTAATTTACAAAAACAATTTTTGTTAGCTTATTCAAATTGAGTAGTCCTTTTTTATGAGAAGGTGTGACTTATCTCTTCATTAATGAATCTGATGGAAAAACAAGAGATATCGAGTATGAAGTTCTTTACAAATGCAAATTCAAATAATATACGAAAAGTCTCCTTAGTTTACTAAAACAATTTTTGTTAGCTTATTCAAATTGAGTAGCCCTTTATTATGAGAAGGTGTGACCTATCTCTTCATGAATGAATCTGATTGAAGAACAAGAGATATCCAGTATGAAGTTCTCTACAAATGCAAATTCAAATAATATACGAAAGAGTCCCCTTAGTTTACTATAACAATTTTTGTTAGCTTATTCAAATTGAGTAATCCCTTTTTATGAGAAGGTATGAAAGTCACATTTTTTTTATTTTTTTTTGGTGTATTTATGAAAGTCACATTTAATGAAGTCTCAATACTTGGGCCAAAGAGTCAAATTAATTCAAAACACCAGTAAAGTAATCACATTGTGAAATTGATTTTTTTAAATTTTAAGTAAAATTCATGTTTTGTTGGTAGAAAGGCTCTGTGGTGGATCAGTAATCACATAGTAAAATTGATTTTTTTGTAAAATTCATGTTTTGTTAGTAGAAGTGCTCTGCAGTGGATCAACCAAGCAAAAAAAATTAGACCACAACCAGCACCAACATGGATTTATATTAACCCAGACAACAGACCATGGAAACACATATCCACACAAACAAATTTCTCTATGCTGGATTTGATCCAGAGCCTCCCATACAGAGTTGGATAAATAGGTAATGTTGAGGTGAACCAACAAACTTTAGTTAAGTAGTCTAACTAAAAAGCGATCTCTTTATCACTAATAAACCAAGGATTAAGCCCCCGTTTGGATAAATAATAAGACATATTACGTTATATAAAATTATACCAACATAAATTAGTATAACAATGGAATAATTGATTTTATGTTTGAGTGTGTTTTGAATTATTTTTGTTAGAAAACGTAATAATAAATTTTTTATTGTTTGAGTAAAATGTAAATAAAGTGTTAATAAAGATTTATAAAATGTGAAAAAATGATGATAGTTGATTTGTCAGGTGATTTATAAGAGGTGATGATAATTAATTTGATAGTGGACCTACATATTCTTTAGATGAAATAATCTGAAATAACTTTAATTCTAATGATTTATTGGAATTCATATATCATATTTTATATTAGTTATTCTGATAAAAAAAATTGAGAAGAACCATTGATTTTAGATGCAAGTGGTTTCAATCTTTCCATTTGTCAGACCACTCGGCATTGGGGATGGGCTTGGTCTCTTTTTCCAAGGCTTCCTCCAGCAGCAGCAGCAGATGTCCTTCAAAGGACAACCAGGACCAAAACAGTTCATTGAAATTCTCAAAAATCTGTTTTGGGCAGAGCTTTATTGTCTCCTCATCCAACAGTGGCCTACTTGCTCTGCCCTTATTCACTCCACTGTACCATGCTGGAAATGGAGAGAGCCTAGTGTTAAGTTTTAGTAGAAAAGATTTATACCCAACTTAAGCCACTCACGCCACTCGATTACCTTCCGAGTACCATGCTGGAAATGGAGAGAGCCTAGTGTTAAGTTTTAGTAGAAAAGATTTATACTCAACTTAAGCCACTGAAGCCACTCGATTACCTTCCGAGCACCCTCCAACCGTCCTCTTCGAAGATACATGAGAATTACGCACTCAGGGTGCGTTTGGTTGCGTGATTGTGCAGCGTTTGCGATTGCAGGAAGCTGTTTGCAATTGCAGGAAGCTGTGTTTGCAATTGTGCAACCAAACAGTTTTGTAATCGCAGTTTTAAACCCAGCGATTGCAGGAATAGTGCTCAAAAGCTGTGATTTCAAAATGCTGAAAAAGTGATCTTCCTGCAGAATCAGTTTTGCAATCGCGCAACCAAACGCACCCTCAATCACTCTTACAATCTCATTTGCAGTTTAAAAAGAGTCATTCAATCACTTATACACCATGATACTGCAATGTATACTGTATTATCACAGTGCATAAAAAATTTAATTTTCATAAAAAAATATATTAGTGTATCTCAGTGTATACTTAACTTTTTATAACATTATGTATTTCAATAAACAAATGTATATTTTTTTATATATAAAAATAATAAAAATTGCATATGAGACTACACACAGACATCATATTCCAAAATATATACAGATCCACTGTACCTAAAGTCAAAAAACACACACGCACACAGCAAAATCATATTGTGGGTATATGTGGAACTGCTCATATAATTCTCATGCAACAATTCTTGACTATACTTTGCAATCAAAAGATGTCCTTAAAAATTGATCTAACATCACAATTAAAGCAGAACATACCCAATGTAGGATGTCTGAGCTCTCTCAATGACTCTCATTCAACCAAACAGTCACACTTTCATGTGCATCGGCATCGACAAAAGGGGGAAGAGAAGGCCAAAAATAGGGGACCCATTTGAGAAAGTAGAGTTATCTCCATCAATAGAGATCTATTGTTCCCCTGGCAAAGAAGAAGAAGAAAAAAGTTGTCCCTAGTTGATAACATTAACTAGAAGGCTATGGACATGAAAATTAGATTTTGTCTTCTACAATCAAAACCAAGCACAAGGGAAAAAAGTGATCATTTAATGTATGTCCCAAGGGCTGATTGATTGAGGGACACCCCTCCCGCTACAAAGATGCGCCATCAAATTCTGTTAGCAGCTGTTGTTCAATACTGAATACTGTGTGTACAAAATTTACATGATCTGTGTTTTATGGGCCTTTGTTTACACAAATCATGGCCTAAGTCTTAATAGTTACCCGTAGTAGTTAGTTTGACCTACTGTTATTAGAGACTTTATAGCTCATCAGAATCCTTATACCATAAATAAGGGGTTGATATGCAATTACCCATGAAAATGTCATGTCATCTAAAACAATATATGAAATTTATAGAGCATGTATTCTATCATCATGAAATGCATACAATCGATTAGAGTATGTACTTTATTTTTTACGAAAACATTTACTTTATTTGATAATTATATACTTTAACAAAATTTCAAAATAAGTTTAGTCTATAGAATGACATCGAAATGACTTTAGTGTAACATTTCCAAAAGAAAAAAAAATAATGGTGAGAGTGACCTGCACTGCCCAGTTTAAAAAATGGGTGAATACATGATTGTTATAGCTCAGTCTAATTGAACTTTTGTTACAGTGGAGAATCTTAATATCTTTGGGACTTTTGAAGGAAGGATATTTGGGGCTGCGGGGATACGAGGGAGATACATAATCTTATGATTTTGATGTGTGTATTAAAAAAGCAAATTATAATTCACAAGGGTTCATTGAATGGGAACATGCATGGGGCCAAGAGCAACTTGTTATTTGTCAGTCTCACCAATGGATTTAAGGGCCCTCCACAATGATAATAGGAGATGACATGGGAGCCGTCTGATGGAGATCAGGTGGTTGTGATGTTGATCATCCCTCGAACAGATCTAAGGATTTCGACCATATAGTCACAAAAAGAAAACCATTTACAAGTGGCCTTTTTTTCTAATTAACTATCATTAATTAAAAAAATTATCAAAATAAGTAAGCTTTTTAAAATTTTATCAAAATAGTCATATGGCATGATCAACTATGCCACTTGCCTTTTTTATGTATATATATATTTTTTTTGTCAAAAACACTGACGACGATTTATTCGCACTTTTTTCTCATAAAATGACAAATGATTATTGGCGTTTTATTATGCAATATCATAAAAAGCCATTCAAATTGGATATGTAATTTACATATAGAGAAACAAATGCTTAATTTTACAACATATATTACACAAAAACCCAAATGGGGCTAGGGTCGGCCATTCTTGCAGCCTAAAGGAACATATGTATTCTCTAGTACCAATATATATTCAATTATTAAAAGAAGATACAATTCATTAAAACATATATTTTAAATTATATACTTCATCAAATGAATATATATTTTTTCAAAAAAAAATTCAAAGCATATTGGAATTATAAAAGTGATTGTAAAAATATGTATTCCTAAATTTTAACATTTTTACTGCGTCTAGTGATATTGCATCTGCCCAACCCTGATTTTGTTACGCCCCGGAAACATACCAATCACACAAAAACTGACAAGGATCGAATAAGGTAACAAGGCTACATGGAAGCGATAGCTAATAAAAAAAAAAATGCGGAAGTATAAAATATAAATAAGTCTGTAAATCAAAAACATTATTACAGACCTGAATACACAAACACTGTCCTGTGAGAGTCCAAGTCTAGTCCAATACAGCCATATGTGCAACACGCACGATTACTAATACATATACAAGAAAATAGGATTGCTGACAGCCTCGCACTCGCCAACTGAAAGATGGGACACTCCAGGCACGAACCACGCCAGATAGATGCTCTAGCTCCACGCCAACCCAATCCCTGGTGAAAAAAATAACACACGAGGGGTGAGCTACAAGCTCAGTGAGTGGCAAGGATCCAAGCTCTATAATAATCATATGATATTAGTTCATCATCTTTGTTTTTCTTTCTAAGAAAAAGGAATATGGGATGAAACTCAACATATATAAATGTCACGTGAAGGCGCGATCTCACCTCACCCTAACCCTCGACCCGTAGGGGGAATCTCTTAGAACTCTTGGAGAGGAACCAAACGGTTAACCATAATGCATATCATTATTAGATAACATAGTACCTTAAGTCTAATCGCAATGCCTCACACCATTCAGCAGATGTATTATACTTTGGGCATTCCCAATATAAATGTCACGCGACAACGTGACCCAAACTTACCCTAACCCTCACCTCTAGGGGGTGAAATGGGACTATTGAAATCAGAAGCCAACTCGCTAACTCCTTTAACCTTCCGGTAGCCCTCTCCCGGGTAGCCCTCTTCCTAGCAACCATCCATGGTAGGTCCGATGCCAAAACAGTGTTAAAGTATACCTTGGGCATCCTACGATGTGGAGGCATAGTCCAGGATAGCTTCAACACCGGGTAGCTTCAACGCGGATACGAGGTAGGGGAGAAGCATTCAACGCTCGGAAACTTCGACGCACGACGATGCGGGAGGAAGCACTCCAACCTCGTCCCCATCCTCACCCCTAGGGTGACATGAGACTATTAGAAAGGAAATCAACTCGCTAACTCCCTTAACCTTCCGGTAGCCCTCTCCCGGGTAGCCCTCTTCCTGACGGCCTTCCAAGATAGGTACGAAGCCACAAGGGTATCGAAATACACATTGGGCCTCCTATGATGTAGGAGCAGAATCCAGGATAGCTCCAACGCCGGGTAGCTTCAACGCGGATACGAGGTAAGGGAGAAGCATTCCATGCTCACAATAAGATCCTCAAGGATCAACTATAATCATCTAGCAAATAACAATGCTAATTAATTCTCTTGAATTGCTATACAGATGCATCACTCGGACGTGAGGAAAAACAGTTAAGTTCTCGCACTTAACAATACGATGGCAAGACCCTAAAGATGGGTCATCCACACGCCTATTACAGATAGACCAAACATACTATCATAGATATCGGTTAACGAATACCATAAATGAATTCTTCTGAATTCTTATATGAGAGCATCGCATGGATGCAGGGTAGATAACCTGCTACATTTGCATAGTAAAATAAAATATGATCCTAACCATGGATCGCACATATGTCTATCACAGTTATGCCTGACTAATTAAACACACACACAATTATTACAAGAGAAATTCTGTCATAAAAGAGATATATGGACCACATGTCCAAATAACCTGTGATTAAACCATGTGCATTCACATATACACATATACGAGTTCAATTAATTGAATATACAAGCAAAAATACAGTTCACTCTAGGCTTCCAAACCTCTCACATAGAACTAATGAATAGAATGGAAGTCAAACAACACAAGTCATAGACTAGCCTGCATTCCACAAGACAGTAATAAATGAAGCATACGAATCAATTAGTGATCAATAGTGCTAAGTATGACTACGCATCGAGATAATATCACATATAAACTAAATATACAGGTTAACTAGCACAATATCGATTTAGTATAGCAATACTCTTTTAGAAATAAAGATTGAATATAGTTATAAGGCCCCAGGGATACGCGATGCATGACTACATGCATCGAGCGCTTCCCAAAAGGGGTGGATCGAACCACTCACTAGTACTTGGATCGCCTCGCGTCCGGTCTACGAGATCTGCAAGAACAACCAATGATGCTCCATTAAATATAAATCATCTCGACACATATACAAGCCTTTTTCATGAAGACATCAACTCCTGGTATTGCCCACACCATGCATAATAACTCTTTGACACATATTTATACAAGATTAGACCATCTACTACAACCAGCCCCAAACATTAGTCTCCACAGCACAAAATACACATCCAAAAATACTGAAATAAATCACACACATTCTATGATATGTTAGGATCATATTCCATGAAGACATAATAACTTGATAAGATCCCTAAATGCCCGAAATAAATTATTTTCCGAAACTGGTTAATTTCTGCGCGAATCCGGACAGACCATGAACATTAGGCTATATCTTTCAATACAGGTAACCAAATGACACCAAATTTGATATATAGCATCTAGACACATAGATGATCATATGAAATGAAGACACAAGCCTCAAAATATGCCTCCAAATACCTCAAACACAAGGATCTTAAAGAGACAGAAAATCTGCCTTACAACATAAAACCACCCCATTCATGCATTAATGCAACCATCTCATGTGCAGTAGCAATTACACATTACACTCTTCCAACAGCACCAAAATTCAATAATACACACTCATACAAGCATAAACACAAACACATACAAGGCACAAAGGGGAAGTGAATATACCTTGGGAAGAAGAGGAGATGGTGCACATAAGGAGTTCCACCACCATCACCACAAACAACCACCATCACACATGCCACATAGCACAGCCACAACCACCACCAAATCAGCCATCTCACATACACCCTTCATAGATGCATAAAACCAAACACATGGGGGGGGGGGCTGATTTAGAGAGGGAGAGAAACAATAACAACAACCAACAATAAACACAAGCTCACACACCTTTCTCTCTTCCACTTCTTCTTGTTGTTGCATAAACACAAGCACCTCATCTTCACCACCATCCCTAGCTGACCCAACACAAAGAGGGATCAAAGAGAGAGCTTGAAAGATAGAGATCAAGCAACAACAAGGCTCCTTCCCTTGATTTTCCTCTTCACCTTGATCTCCTTCAACTTCCTCTCCTCCTTTACACACACAAAGGGGGGAAAAAGAGAGACCAAATAGAGGGAGAGAGAGCTCTATGAGAGGGTGAGAGAGGGCTGAAGTCGTAACATTTAGAGGGGATTTAATGGCAAGGTCGGACTGAATGTCCGAGCTGTCCTCGGACTAAAACCTCTGTACAGCCTTCACTTAAAAGGCCATAACTTCCTCAATACAGCTCGGAATTGCATGATTCCAGTGGCATTGGAAAGCTAAGAAGATTATCTACAGCTTTCATGTTTACACCCAGATCAAATAACCTCTTCAGCTATTTCGAAATCTAGGCTAAACATCATACAGGGCTGCTGCCTGGATTTCTCATCTTCGGGGTATACTTGGAAAAATACTCATAACTTTTGATACATGAATCCAGTTGATCTAATTCCACTTTTGTATGAAATCTAACTTAACACTGAACATCTCATGATAAAACTAGATTTTTACTACTTCATCTTGGTCATTAACAAAATTAAATCCAAATACCAATCGAAACTGCATAATTTCTAAAAGACCTTAAAATGCTACAAAAACTTCCATTTAAGCCCAAGTGAACACCAGAGCCACAAATATGCAATTTGATTTTGAAACTGAATGCCCGAACTATTAAAATAAATAAAACGCGATATTTGACCTTTAAAAGTGACACAGTCTTAACAGATTTAAACCTTTTTCAATTACCTATATTTATAAATCCCCCAAAAATTAATCATTTATACACTTAAATCTACTGTGAAAGTATTATACAAGATTGCTCCATCTTTTAAAGATATCAGCGAAAATATTATCCACGAATGTGTCATGTGAGTGGCATAGGACTCCAGCTGTCCGCATTAGAAATTGATCAAATTCATTGTATCCATTATGATGCCCTACTTGGGTAATCCATATTTCATATGCTAGAGTGCATTTTATTGTTTTCATGGAGGGCAACAACCTAACCAACACATGAGTCTCTTCAATCTGATATCAGTATGTCTATCACACATTTAAATCATGCAGTACCATTTGAATTCTACAACACAATATGATCTGTGATTTTCAATCTTGAATTGTGACACAAGAAAGATAAAATATGTGAGTCGACCATATAACCCTACTTGCCTTTTTCAGATTCTATAAATGTGTGATTTTGATGTGCCAAACAAATAGTGTTCATATGATTTTAATAATAAATATGGGTAAACACAATCCGAATAAAACTTTAACTTTAGCTATTATGGTGTCCTAAATATGGCTAGTTAAGTTACATAGTTTTGAAGGTGTCAAAATTTTGAATCTCTCAACCACCAAACAATTCTACTATTTCAGGAAACTCTCAACACAAATCTTTATAACCATCTCTTCCAATTCCCATTTAAAACAGACCCCATCAAATTAAGATAAAATTAAAGGACCAACACCTTCTCCATGTTCTAACTTTTGCTCTAACAATTCATTCAAAGATGGCCAATTCAATCACCAAGGCTTCCATTATATTGCCACTCATGCTGTTTGGGCTGCTTGTATATGCTTATACAGCCCAAGCCAAGGCGCCCGCCCCACCTCCGCCCCGAAATCCGCCACCGGAGCCGGAATTCAGGGTGGGTGTGCCGCTTTTCCGGCACAGAGACCGGCCCGGAGTCTTCACCACCGAGCCAGACCTCAGGAAGGATGGGAAGCCTTGATTTATGTTCAACATTGAACTATTTTGAAAGATGGAAATATACATCTATCATAAGGATTTATGAATGTAAAGATGAATGGCTAAGCATATGTATTGTATTATTCATGTATTACTAAGCTTTTGAATGCATGGAAGTGGTTTATTGTATTGATGTATGCTCTAAGATGAGTTGATGTTGGAAAAAACATGATAATAAACGGAAACTTGAAGCCATGACTTGTAAAATGGGAATTATGTGTTGTGACGTGGCATGATTTTATAATATATTGTTTGTTATTTTTTAAAATTTTGAATGGGTTCAAGTTTAGAAGGGATACTCACTGTTTTGGCCCCATTTATTTAAAAAAAAACATCCTCCTACGTCCATCAGTCCACGGGGAGAGCTTCAAATACAATTCATTATGATGAAAAGCTTTTACAGAGAAATTTTTTTTTCAAATATCTCAAATACTCTTAATACATAGATAGATGCTAGAATACAAAATTGTTTTGGTGGAGAAGACAACTTTTTATTGCACCTGTCTCTCTGAATCTCTTCTTGTTAACGTAGGAGGATTACACTTCTAAACCAAATAAATATAGTGTTGCTCTTCCTTTTTTTTTCTCATTTACAATTTATTGTTTTGCCTATTGTAACTATATTTATTGGTATACTTTGAACATTGATTAGGGATAAAATAACTCGTATTTTAGATCCTATTTATTAACAAAAATCACAACATTATGTTGTTGTTTGTTTTTTTGTTCTTTATATTTTTTTATATCAAATCTGATCAATTGGATCTGTTCCGTTCGATCAATCCCAAATAAAATTGTTCATTATTAAGGGTGCGTTTGGTTGTGCGATTGCGCTGCGATTGTGATTACAGGAAGCTGCGTTTACAATCGTGCAACCAAACAGTTTTGTAATTGCAGTTTTAAACCCAGCGATTGCAGACAAATAGTGCCCAAAAGCTGCGATTTCAAAAAGCTAAGAAAATGAGCTTCCTGCAGAATCAGGTTTGCAATCGTAGATTCCTGCAAAATCAGTTTTACAATCGCGCAACCAAACGCACCCTAAAACTGAAAACATCCAACACTAACCAGGTCCGGACATTTTTTTATATATTATTATTATTCAAGAGAACAAATCATGAAATCAAGGTACAACCCAGAAGATAAATCTAGCAAGATAAGGACCAAAGTGGGTCAGTCCAAAATTTTTTTTTTTTTTTTTTTTTTTTTGAAAGCCGATCTAATTTAGGCGCCGAATTGAAAAGCCAGAAAATCAAATGGGCTTAAGAATTGCATCATTGTATTTAAATTTAATCTTTTTTACAGTTTAAAATATCACATATATTATTATTTTTTAAAAAATAATAAATATCATCTAACAGTGTATATGTTTCATGAAAAGTGTGTATCCACTCCATTTTAATTTGAAATAAATCCAATTTTAATAAATGGAAAAAAATTAATGATGTATATAGCTCATTTAATGATGTATATACTTCATTGGACTTCTAACTATGCATAAATGACTGTATTTTAGATTTAAAAAAAACTGAGTATAATGAGATATATGTTTTAATAAAATATATATTTTTTCCATAAAACTGAATATAATATAATTCAATAGAATATAGACCTTATTTTATGAAATTATTTTAAATATAAACTGCACGTAGGAGATCGAAGAGATGAAAATGGAAAAGAAAAACATATTTCTAGATGAGTGGGTCACTGTTCTATTAATACTGGGAATCAGAACACTACTCTGGATTCAAAGTGAACTAAAAATGTGGAGTGATTTTCTAGAGAGTGATATCCTCAGTTTTTTTTTTATTATTATCTTCAGATAAAGACTTCAATTCTTTACCACAATGTAAGCATCTGATCCGCAAACTCGATTCATCCGATCCGGGCCCATTCAGGCTGACCCGTGGGCTTTCCACTTTTTTTTGAATTATTTTTCATCTATTTAAGCTTGGGGTGTATGCCTAGAATGGATGCTTGGGCACCATTTTTGTCATCCACAAATCTCAATCAAAATATATATGGGTATGTTACACTCAATTTTTTTTTACAATTTAAAATGTAATTATATATACTTTATTAGAAATCAATGAAACATATACATCGTTAGACAACGAAATATTCTTTATCTATCAACAAAAATTTAACTTATAATATTATATAGATTTATATATTTGTTTTCAGGAGGTTATATGGATTTCACGAAAAGTCAGTCGGTTATATGCAGGCAGGTCACAACGGTTATATGGATTTTCCCCTAAATTATAATATACAATACAATTAAAAAAAAAATTGATAACATACCTGGGCCCGCGGCCCGCCTGGCCCATTCAGGCGGCCCGAGCCAGCGAGCTTGTTCCAGAAAGTCCACGGACTTTGACCCAGACCAGGCTTGTGTCTGGATTTTACGGGCCGGGCTGGCCGGCCCATCTAACTGTTGATGCTTGCTAGAATGTCTTAGAAGCCCTCATTTGAAAAGGAAGCTGTAAATGGGTTTCTAACTGCTATTAGTTTAGAAATACCCTTCATTGGAACCCTGGGTTGATACCGAGTTATCCACCCCTGATAGTTATAACGGGATAATTAACTATCCATGAAGAGTAAACAATTTTGTGTGATTATTTTTTATTATTATTCTCATTTGAAAGTATAAAAATAATTTTTTATATAGGCTCGTTTATTTAGGATAAAGTGATGATAAATGATAGAAGAGATGAATAAGAATATATGAGTTATTTACAATGATAACTTAGAATAATTTGTTTGAGTTTGAGAGATATATGTGTGATGTGATAGATGTGACATTTACATGGGATGTATGTGTGTGTGTGAAAATGTTAATCATGTGACATAAAAAGATAATTTATCAATTGATAAATAAATGTTGATAAGCAATTTCATCCCTTTAAGATAGTTATTAGGATTTATGTAATTTATCTAAATGTAGCTATCTAGGTTTATTCACTCAAAATAAACACCTTTTTTTTACCTTTATTCCCCTCATTCTTGGATTATTCACTACCCCAAATGGGGGTAAGATCTAAAGTTTTAATGGGGAACCAGCCACTTCTTTCGGGTTTGATTGTACTCTTAGCTATATCAGTATTGACATAAAAAGACATTTATAATATAACATTAATACTAATTTATGGGAATAATAGTATTAGCACATGTAATATAACAAATCATCTTATATTTCATTATTTGAGATTTTGAGTTGAATTTCTAATAAAATGATTTCTGTTATTATGATTATTGGTAAAATAAATCCATCTAAATAACTATACCAATTAAATAGGGTTAGTCTTAAAGGTTGCAAAAAGCTAATCACATATATCAGCATTGAAGTCTACTATCTGAAATGCACCATTTTAAATTTCAAAGTTTTATATTCAAATTAAACTAATATTTTAACAAATATACCAAGTCCATGCATTGCCTAGATGGAGATTAAAAGGATTATTAATAAGGAAATGATATGTTCAATCATGTGTGCAGTCCTATTCGCTACCTTCACCATTTTTATATATAAAAGAATACATTTTCTCATTGAAGTACATACTTTTATAAAAAGTTAAATATACACTGAGTTACATTAGTGTATTCTTTTAAAGTAAAAATAAAATAAATAATTTATATAAAATTAATTTAAACAACTACGTTCTAGAAATTCATTTTGCATCATTCAAGGGAAGATGATATATTACACTAGTTTGAGGCAATTGTGTGTCCCCAGTGATTCTTTGTATTTTGAAAGTATTGAATGATTGTATTTGTATCCATACTAATAAAAAAAAAGAGTGAAAATGAGAGACCTGGAACTATTTTTATTTATTTATTAGTAGTTGAGATATAGATTTTTTTTTCATATTTAGGAGAAGGCGGTTCTTCCACATAATGAGGAGGGTCCACTTTACTGTTGAAGATGCTCAAAGAAAAAATAAATAAATAAGATGCTTCATGATTAAAGATATTCTATTCAAGAAAGACAAATAAAAAAGATGCTCCATTAAATAGACAAATAAAAAAGATGCCTCATTAAGCAGACAAATAAAAAAAAAAGAGAAAGTGACATTGGATTTCAAACAATTTGAAATCCGTAAGAGAAGATGACTATAAAAAGGAACGAACATAGAATGAATAGTGAATATCAAAGAAGTATCCACCAATCTATAAGTTATAAGTCTTTTGTAATATTTATAAGATAGCTAGGAAGGTGAACATATTCTCTTCAAATTCTATATTGTAAGTATCGATCCCCAATGTTTGCCATCATCATGAATGTGATGATGGGATTCTACCTTGTTCAGTATGTATTGATCTCTGTCACATACTGGACGGACGTCTAACATGTGAAGAGATTGCCCGATGTCTCTTCGCATGTTTTTAGCTTTGATGGACAACTATATAACATCTTGCCTATGTCAAGACTTACCCCGAATGTGGATGAGTGCAAAAAGTACAGTGATATAATTCTTAACATATTTTTTGTGTATTTCTACGGGCTTGGATTCGTTATACTTGCAGCAACTATCTCTGAGATTCTCTTCAATGAGAGGTGAGTTTTACTTGCTAATATGCAGCCATACATCTTAGCTTCAGTTGTAGTTATTGTTTTGTATGTTAAACAAAGGGTTCCATTTTTGTTATAAATGTACTATTACAACTTTTTTTATTCCATATCAAACTGAGGGCTCTATGTGTAGTGAATGTAATAGTATTGCAACTTCATTTTGAAGAGATGCATCAGGGTTTTATCTCCTGGATTGCCTACTTTATTTTACTTGGGGATTGCAAATAAAATATTTGTTGGTAATTAATACAACTAAATTTACTCACCCAAAATTTTTTTTTGTTTACTACAGAACAATCTGGAAACTGTGGCATAAGACATCAGCACAGGACGGAAATAGTGATGTACATGCCAGATTAATGAAGAAGAACTATGCCCAAGTCTTGTTGCAATGGTGGTTTTACATTGTACAGACATTGATTATAGGCTTGGGTCTAAAGGCATGCGAAGGATTCAACAAGTATCTTTAGCTTCCCTATTGGGGCTTGTTTCTTGCAGTTGGAATGACTTTGTTGTTCACTTTGTTCATCGGAGTGCATTGTGACAATGAACTAGGTGATCAGTTTATTTCTTCATTTAGTCAGTCATGCATTGGATAATTAATTAAGAGAATAACTAATTGATGTTACATGTATTTGGTGTTGTAAGCAGTTGGATTGAACATAATCACACAACTTGTTATAGGATTCTCGTATTTGGGGATATCATTTGCCAATGTAGCCTTCAAGACGTATAGTTACATCACCAGGCAGGCAATCACATTTCTTGGTGACTTCAAGGTTATGCACTCTATTAAAATACTTCCATGATCAATGTTTGTAGCTCAGGTAATATTACATCCACCATAGAATTCCTTCTTTAAAGCAAGAATTAAATTGAATGTCTCCATAAGGAAATTTTTATGAACGATGAAATTTGATTTTATGCATGTGTTATCAGCTCTTCGGCATGGTGATGGCCAACACAACATACTTTCTTAAATCATAGTGGTTGCTAGCTAGAGACTGTGCCAAACATCTGCAACCCAGCGCTGCCCTCGAAGGAAGTGCATGGACTTTGCCCCAATGATGAAATCTTCTACAATGCCTCTATCATATGGTGATTGGTTGGCCCACTCTGGATCTTTGGTATGCTCAATCATTACAGGAAGATGAAATGGTTCTTCATCTTTGTCTGCCCACGCCAGTCCTAGTTTAGGTGTTGGCGCACGCCTATCCTAAAAAGAAGTGGATCAAGCTCATTAATATGTCGATTATAGTTGGTGTGGTAATAGGTTTTCATAGATGGTGAATTGGGTTTAATAGATGGTAATAGGTTTAATAGTTGGTGTGAAAACAAAAGAAAGATACGATTCAGTTTTTTTTTTTTGTCTTTCTGAATTGTTACATAAAAAGGGTCACTACCATACATGTATGAGTTTCCATTATATGGTGGACTTTACGAATGTATTAATGATATATTAAAAAGATATAGTCATAGAGAGAGAGAGGACTTGGCTTTTAGCTTGAATAAAACTATGCAAACAAGAAGGAAAAAAAGGAGCATCTTCACCGCAATAAGAACAACATTGGATGTCAATATTGTATACATTAAATCTCAACAACTCATGTAGTTTAATATTAAAGTTTCACTTCAGATACAATATAATATAATATTTAGATAATACATATCACATCATGAGATGTGATGAAAGCTAGAAAAAATTAAAACCCTAATAATAAAAATATAACAAAATTAAATCCCTAAAAATGGATGAAGGGGAGGGGGAATTGGGTGCCAGACAGGGAGGGATCAAGAGGGGTGATGGGGACGGGTGAGGGGAGGGAAGTGGTCCCATGGGAGGGGAGGTGCGTGAGGGATGTCGTTGGAGGAGGGTAGCAGATCTAAAGAAATCAAGGAATGGGGAGAAGGGGGGGGGGGATGCAAATCTGGTTTCAAGAGGGGGTAGGTCTAGGATGGTCTAACAGTTTTCGTTCGTGGGAGCACTGATCGAACTGTCAGAATTGGTTTCTACATGAAAAAACCCCTAAAATGTCAATTTTACTCTTGTGTTGGTTTTAAATGGGGAGCACTAATCGAATGAGGATCATGTCATTTAAATGAACTTGCTTGGGTAAAGTGAGAAAATTACAAAAAAAAAAGTCCATTGTTTTGTTCTCTCTCTCTCTCTCTCTCTCTCTCTCTCTATATATATATATATATATATATATATAGAGGGAGAGGGAGGGAGAAAAGAGAGAAAGAGAGAAGCGTGCAGAGCATCATGTCGCATCGCGTAATCACAGTTCGATCGCAATCAATAAAAGTCATATATTATATTACTCTAACCGTCTTGTAAAATAGGAATTATGTTATTTATTTATTTATTTATTTAATCGGATCTGATTAGTTCAATCGGTCCTAAATAGAAAAGCCAAATAAACAAAAGGGCTTAAGAATTGGGTCGGCCAAAATCATTCTTTTCGCCCTTGCAAGCCAATCCAATTTAGGCCCCAAATAGAAAAACCAGAGAATTAAATAGGCTTAAGAATTGCAGCCTTATACACATTTCTAATTGGAAAATGTTAGACTCAGTTTTTTTTTACCGCCCACAACACAGACTAAATATACTTGTATTTTTTAAAAAAAATAAACATCATCTAAGAATGTATGTGTTTTGATGAAAAACGTATATCTTTTTATTGTGAATTGAATTAAAACATCTTTAAGTAAATATAAAAAAAATAGCGATGTATATACCTCATCTGACAATATATATGTTTTACTGGATTTATGATTATACATATAAGACTATATTTTAAATTGTAAAAAGAATTGAATGTAACAAGGTATATATTTTGATGAAATATATAATTTTTGTATGTAAAATTGAACATAAAATAATTCGATAGAATATAGACATCATTTTATGAAGTTATTTCAAAACATAATGTAGACATCATTTTATGAAGTTATTTTAAAAAATCAAAACATGTGAAAACTGTACCAAATTAAAGAGATGAAAAGAAAAAAGAAAAACATATATTCCTAGATGAGTGGGTCACTGTTCTCCTAATAATATTGGTATTAGACAAAGTGAGCAAAAAAATGTGTAGTTTTCTAGAAAATGATGTGTAGTTCATTTTGAACTCACGAAACACATTCTTTTATAAAAAATGATGTTTTTATACTGATTGAATGCATATTTTCTATAACAAATATATACTGAGATAGTGGCATATATAATGCATTAAGTAATTAGAAAATGTTATGACAATCATTTTTTTAGAATTACCAGATGTTCAGATATTTATAAAATAGTATACCTAATCTACTTTTATAAAAAAGAATCAATCATATTTTAATGAATTGCATAGATTCATTGATAAAAAAGGAAAATTAATTAGTGGTCTCTGTAATAATAATAAATCCCTTAATTTTTTCTTGTTTTCTTTAGGTCCCTAAGTTAGTGGTGGCATTTTGTTTAGATCATTCCATCCAACTTCCATCCTTTTTTTTCTCTCTTTACTCCCAAGGGAACATGATTTGCCTCTCTATCTCCCTCAACATCTCTTTTTTTCCCCAAACAAATCCCTCCCAACCGTCACCCGCAACCCCGTCCGCGAGCCCAACCCCCTCACATGCCCCCGTCCACTAGCCCAACCCCTTCTCGCGACCCTGTCCGTGAGCCTAACCTGTTACAAGTATAACAATGTACAGAAAAGCGTAACAGTGTACACAATGTAACACTCAGAATTTGTAACAGGTATAACAGTGTACAAATTAGGAATAACAGTGTACATAATGTAACACATAATCTAATATGAATCTATAAGAGGTATAACAATGTATACAATGTGCGTAACAGTTTACACAATATAACACACATAACATGTAACAGGTAAAACAGTGTACATATTAGAAATAACAATGTACACAATGTAACATGGAACCAAATATGAAACTATAACAGGTATAACAATGTACTTGGGGACATTAATCATGCCAATTAATCTGGGTCCGAGGTGAGATCGGGGCTCGAGGGAGGTCGGGGTTGTGAGAGAGGGTTAGCTCACGGACAGGGTCACGAGAGGGGGTTGGACTCGCGGACGGAACGAGGGAGATGGTCGGGAGAGGTCGGGGGACGCAATCGGCATTGGGGTTGAGATCGGCGCAATGGGGGGCTGGTGAAGGTGGTCTCACAGCTTATTGATTTGTTTGGGGGAGAAAGAAAGATGTTGAGGAGATAGAGAGGCAAATCATGTTCACTTAGGGGTAAAAGATGGAGAAAAAAATAGAATGGATCGAAGTTGGATGGAATGACCTAAACAAAATACTACCACTAACTTAGGGACCTAAAGAAAACAAGAAAAAATCAAGGGATCTATTGTTATTACAGAGGTGTCTCTAAATACCTCTAATTAATTTTTCTAAAAAAATTTATTGAGGCATATACCTCATTAACATAAGTATATGGTGTTGACTATTTATATGAGACCGGAGTTGAGGGAAAAAAAAGGTTTTTTATTTTTAAATTCTCATAAACTACATGATCTAGTGATTCACTTATTCATATTTCAGTTTAAGTCCTAAGATTTAAAAGATATGTTTTTTTTAGTCCTTCCTATGGATTAAAAACAAAACCAAATAATTTAGTAATATATCCCTCCCAGGGACCGATAAAAAACATACCTTTTAAATCTATAGACTAAAACTGAAATTAAAAGAAGTGAGAGATCGATCATTAAATCATATAGTTTACATAGACAAAAAAATAAAAAACACAAAAACACAAAAAAAAAACACTGTAACAGAGTTATACTTGATTTCCTAAACCACCCTAGTGATCACATAAGGTTGTAATTTTTTATCTTCTTAAGCGTACACTCATCTGGTCATCCAGTCATATATCTACTCAAAAATTTAAATATATATAGATTGGGTGCTGTGGAACAGCAGGTGCGGATGCGACGTAGACCGTCTGATTCGCATCCGACGATGCACTCGATTGGATGCATCACCGTCGGATGCGAATCGGACGGTACACGTCCTGTCCGCACTCGCCGTTCCGTCACACCCAATCACTCGACTATATATATATATATTCTATGCATAATCACTGCAGAAGTATCTTGAGAGTAACAGTGCCCAGGATAGAAACACGGATAGAGGGAAGAACAACAAGAAACAGACACCAACCATGAAAGATTAGACTACCTTCCCTCTCTCAAAATTCATCCCTTCCTATCCAACCCCTCCCACAAACCTCTCCTCCCTCTCTCCATGGAAGCATCACTCCCCCCAAACCGCCCTTCTCTCCCAACCACAGCCCCAACCACAACCACAAAACCACCTCCAAAGAGATTCAACACCTCCCTCCCCCTCCCTCCCCCACCATCCCATTCTTTCCCACTCGACTCCCTCCTCCAACACCTCCTCCACCTCTCCTCCCCAAACCCCCCACACCACTCTCCTTCTCCATCCCTCTCAACCCACAAAACCCACAACCCCAAACCCCCTTCAGACCCCATCAATGGCACCCAATTGGATTTTCTCTCCGAGAAAGGCAAAGCCTTGCTCACCCGCATCGTCAATCACCCACTCTCCACTCTTCACGACCTTCTGGACTCCGAAAGATCCGACCTTTTCGAGGCGGACTTCGTCGGCCTCTTGAGGGGGCTGGACGCGTTGGGCGGCTGGGACAAAGCCCTCTTCTTGTTCCAATGGGTCGCCTCCGATTCGACCATCCGAGCCTCCAAATTGGACAACCAGTCCATCGAAGTCATCGCGCGGGTCTTGGGCAGGGAGTCCCAGCACTCCATCGCTTCCAAGCTGTTCGACGCGATTCCCCTGAAGCACTACTCGCTCGACGTGCGCGCGTACACGACGATCATCCACGCCTACTCTCGCACGGGCCGGTTCGATAGAGCGATCGAGGTGTTCACTCAACTGAAAAGCCGAGGCCTTTCTCCGACCCTCGTCACCTACAACGTCGTGCTCGACGTCTACGGGAAGATGGGTCGGTCTCACAGCAAGATTTTGGGCCTCCTCGACGAGATGAGGAGCCGCGGCTTGGAATTCGATGACTTCACCTGCAGCACCGTCATCGCCGCCTGCGGGAGAGAGGGTCTGTGCGAGGAGGCGCTCGAGTTCTTCAAGGGGCTCGAGTCGCAGGGCTACGTCGCGGGGATCGTGACGTACAATTCTCTGTTGAACGTGTTCGGGAAGGCGGGGAAGTACGCCGAGGCGCTGAGCGTGTTGAAGGAGATGGAGGCGAAGAACTGCCCGCCCGACGCCTTCACCTACAACGAGCTCGCCGCGACGTACGCGCGCGCGGGGTTTTACGAGGAGGCCGCCTCGGTCATTCTCACGATGACCCAAAAAGGCATCTGCCTAACGCGGTCACGTACACCACCGTGATCAGCGCGTACGGGAGGGCGGGCAAGGAAGACACGGCGTTGGATTTGTTCGAGAGGATGAAGCGGTCAGGGTGCGTGCCGAACGTCTGCACGTACAACGCGATCCTCGCTTTGCTCGGGAAGAAGTCGCGGGCGGATGATATGCTGGAGATACTCCACGACATGAAGGCGAACGGGTGCGCGCCGACGAGGGTCACCTGGAATACGATGCTCGCGGTGTGCGGGAACCGGGGATGAACAAGTACGTGAGCCAGGTGTTTGCGGAGATGAAGAATTGCGGGTTTGAGCCCGGGAGGGACACGTTCAACACACTGATCAGCGCGTACGGGAGATGCGGGGCGGGGAACCGGTCTTTAAAGGTCTACGAAGAGATGACTCGGGCCGGGTTCAGCCCCTGCGTGACGACCTACAATGCGCTATTGAACGCGCTGGCAAGGAAAGGCGACTATGAGGCCGCGGAGGCGGTGGTGCGGGACATGAAGAGCAAGGGATTCAAGGCCAATGACACGTCATATTCGCTGTTGCTCCATTGTTATGCAAAGGGCGGGTACATGCGAGGCATAGAGGCGATCCAAGCGGATGTCTACGACAGGCATATCTTCCCAAGCTGGGTCATCCTGCGATCGCTCCTCCTCGCGAACTTCAAGTGCCGGTCGCTGAAGGGTATGGAGAGGGCGTTCGAGGAGCTGAAAAATGGATACAAACCTGACTTGGTGATATTCAATTCGATGCTTTCGATCTATGCGAGGAACAGAATGTACGACCGCGCGCACGGGATACTGAGCGCGATCCTTCAGAATGGGCTGCAGCCAGACCTTGTGACCCATAACAGCCTGATGGACATGTACACAAGGGGCGGGGAGCCCCGGAAGGCGGAGGAGGTGTTGAGGGGGCTCAAGAAGTCCGGGGGGAGGCCGGATGTCGTGTCATACAACACGGTGATCAACGCGTACTGCAAGCAAGGGCTCATGCAGGAGGCAATGAGGGTGTTTGGGGAGATGACGGGGGAGGGGATCCGGCCGTGCATCATAACATACAACACGTTCGTGGCGGGGTACACGAGCCACGGGATGTTCGAGGAGGCGGGAGAGGTGGTCGACTACATGATGGAGAACGGGTGCAGGCCAAACGAGCTGACGTACAAGATGGTGATCGACGGGTACTGCAAGGCGGACCAATATGAGGATGCCTTGGAATTTATGGCAAAGATCAGGGAGATGGATCCAGAGTTTGACGAGGCCGCGCTGCAGAAGCTCGCGGTGCGGGTTTGGGAGAACATCAGGTCAACATAGCTTTGTGAATAGCTTATATGTCTAGGGGGGTAAAACAGACTTTCTATCAATCTGTTCTACTCAGATATCAGAGTCAGTTATTTCGTCTTTGAATGAATTTTGAATGAACATCATAAATTTTTCATCAAGATTATCACAGATTACTAAATAAAACATAAGAGGAGGCATCAGTAAGATTAGCATCAATATAGGAAAATCTGGTGATCCTTCACTAGATAGAACTAAGTGGGATCAATGTGTAGGTATTGCCATCAAATGACTGAATTCTTGACTGCTGCAACATGCCTTAACAAAAACATTCAACCATATAATGACTGAATTCTTGACGGCTGCGGCACACCTTCAATCAGGATTCGACCATGGGCTCCGGTTCAGATTGGTCGGTCGGGGTCGGGCGAACCCTACTGGAATGGCGAACGGAATTGAAAAGGATGTCTTTGATGACCTGCCAACGAGAAAGTATAAAGATATGTGTAATGCTCGGAAGAATAGGTGCTCAAATCAGCATGTCATAGGGGACATGAATCATTTACCTGGGACATGAGACTGTGAACTTGTTCAACTGTTATTTTAGAGCTGTCACGGCTGATCTTCGCCAGTGGAGATTCCTCCTGTCATCAACAAAATGCCCAGTAAGATTTATAATAACAAACCAACAGTTGGTAATCCAGGAAAGAGAAGTTCATACAAGTAATTTCATAAACTCATGATCATCCAACCAAACATTATGGTATTCCAATTGCATTATGCTATTTTAGGAAAGCGAACTGGCTAACAGAGCTGTAGAAGTTAAAATTGTTCCGACTAAGAGTTGAGGGTGTGTTTCATTTCATAAGTGGAAATAACAAAGAATGTAATATCAAGGAATACAATACCCAAACACCATAGGGCTACCAGATAGCATATCATATTGTCTGCGAATAGTCAAGTACCTCATAGTAAGACACATAGCACATGGGGTGAGGTATGTATATGCATGTACAAAATAATATATTAACCTGAATGTGATACCAATTATTTGAAATTTTGAACAGATGGATGTATTGAACAAGGAAGAATTTAGAAATTAATATTTCTGCTTCATGTGAATTAGCAGTTGCAAATCTATGTATAAGGATGAATAACCTCAGATTATATTTAACATATGTTAGCAATAGCTTCTATACTAGTACACCTTAATTATTAATATATATAACAAGTATTCCAAACAAATAAAATGAAAGCAGTACTCATGCAGTAATTAAAATGTATTTATAACTGATTTCATATATCAATAATCTTCACATCCTAAACATGACCCACTTCCTACCATCCAAAATCTTTTTATATTGGCACCGTGGAATAAATGAATCCAATTCAACTTTTTAGTCAAATTTGTTAGTGGAACTTAGAAGAAACTGATGTACAGAAACCTCAAGGATGGATATTATTACCAAGCAAAAAAAAAGAAAAAGATGGATATTATGTAATTATCCTCGGTAGCAATTCAAGTGACGGATGGAAAGCTCAAAGATAAGATATTTTTGCAATTAGCCTCAGTAGCAATTAGCAAATACCAATGGGGGAAGTGTGCACTTTCCCTTGTAGTAGGTTGAAAATGATTACATTTACCCTGGAAAACTAGCAAAAAAATTTCAAGGATAAGCTGGACTACATGCCAAGAATTTTTTGAGAGTGAACATGTTTGTCAACCACTATGTAATATGACCTAACCTAACTCGCCAGGATTTTTCCTCAGTTACTTCCTCAGATCTCAACATTTTAATGGTTCACCCTGTTTTCCTCAGTTACTGCCTCAGATCTCAACATTTTAATGCAAGCACAAAGAACCATTATTTCTCCAAAAATATGCATGAAACCATTCAACTACTGCTCGGTCCAAGCCAACTTTTAAATAGTTACTTCTGGTTTGAGAGTGAACATGTTTGTCAACCACTATGTAATATGACCTAACCTAACTCGCCAGGATTTTTCCTCAGTTACTTCCTCAGATCTCATCATTTTAATGGCCCACCCTGTTTTCCTCAGTTACTGCCTCGGATCTCAACATTTTAATGCAAGCACAAGAACCATTATTTCTCCAAAAATATGCATGAAGCCATTCAACTACTGTTCGGTCCAAGACAACTTTTAAATAGTTACTTCTGCGATGTAAACCTAAATTTGAACAATAAACCAAAACTAATGGACATTCTAACAGACAAGGTTCTACTTGGAAAACAATTGGGTGGCTATTTCCTCAATCCTTAGAAATTGGGTCACAATGATCCTAGGAGTGCATACCCCTTCAACCATCATGGGAATCTTTGGTTTGGGAGGTGAAGCCCCAGGCCCATTTTCAATAGAGGTTCCCCCTTTGAAGAGCTTATTTTTCTCTATCTTCTCTTTTTCTTTCTTATTATAATATTTTGTACAGAGATCCCTCATCTCCTTTGTTTGGGGGCATCTTTTATTTATAAGATTGCTCCTACCTTTTCTTCACAAAATGACAACAGAGAAAAAGTTGCAACGATAACATTTCATACCCTAAAAATCTATTCCAATTACCAAAAGAATCAGACACAAAAAAAAAATTCACCTAAAAGAGTGGAGTCCCTATCAAACATCGCAGGGGTATGATTTGAAGACATGACTCCTTTTTGGAGGTAGAATGTCTGTAGCACATTCTCGAAAGATGCAGCTTCCAATTAATGCAGTCTCATTTTGTCACTGTGCTATTCTTGTCCATCATAAGACTGCTGTGGGCATGATTATCACACTTCTCTTGCAACACTTATCAGTGAACAACTTACTTTTCTATAACTGTAATCTAATTATCATGTGGACATTTCTTGATATTGAATTAAACAAATAGAAATCATTTTGTCCAGCCATGATGCTATATCCTTGTTTCTATTTTAATTAAACCATTTTATTAAATTCTATGATACAAAGATTCAACAGCAGATCACCATTAGAGGTGAAAGACATGCATTTTCAGATTTCAAGCAAAACCACATTAAACCTCCACTGAACAAAATAGGCAAAGCATGAGATGTTGGGCATTTTTTTTGCAAAACCCCGACACATAAGCATTGGAAAAATGTAGTTTTTGAAGATTTATTCATTTCAGAAAATGTTTTTAGAATTAACTAGGCAACACTTGGATCACAAATGGGGAGCAATTCTTCATCTATCAAACTTCAAACATTTACCACGAAAAAAGGAACTATTATCAATTACTAACTGCACAGATGTGCTCATGTAAATATCATAAACCATTGACGAATAGCAGTTAAGAGAGACATGCAGTTTAATAAACTGATAACCCACCTCTTTCTTTCTCTGGGAGGATACAAGAAAGGACCCAAACCGTGAATGGGATAATTGATTTTCTGCCTGCTCCAACTTCTCAGCTGCGTGACATAGATCCAATAAATCAGTATGAATCTCAAACTGTCAGGAACTCAGAATAGCATCAAACAGGGACACTTGGTCCATCCCCATCACAAATAGGAATATTAACCTTTAATGATATTTAAGTCTATAAATAATAAATACTCAAAAATTATAGTGTGTGTGTGTAAACTGGAATAATTTCTTGGGAGAGAAAAATGGCTACCAAAATTTACATGATGTATAGAGGTTAATTAAATATTCTTAACATCTTATAAATGATCACAAAATACTCATAATTGAACCATACAAATATTAGCAAAAATCCCACTTCCTCCACGAGAAGGCATCAGATACAAAAGAGACTCATCACAAGAAAAGTATGATCCCCCTCAATTAAATAAAAGCATGTGAACAAATGGCATGTTGACCAAAAAATAAAAATAAAAAATAAAAAAAATCAAGACAAGCAACAGCACAAGTACTGCATTCTTGGTTGCGCTCCTCAAGGGCAAGCAAGTATGATGTCTTAGAAGAAGAACCTTTCTCGTGTAAGAGCAACTAGTTAAGTTAATGCCATCAATTGTACATAACACTGAATTAAAACCAAAACTCTCTTCTGTTGCAATCAAAATTTCAAACGCACACACAAAATGAAGCAAAAAAGAAAATAAAAAAACAACTCACCAAGATCAGAGATCTGCCCTGCGACATAATCTCTGTTCCCCAGCAGCTGAGAAGAAGAGAGTGTGTTCACCCAGTACTTGTTCCACAACAGGTCCAACAAATGGCAATCCAGTGAAGACTTGAAATATGTTATATCCAGTGAATAATACTGCAACGGCCAATAAATTATAAGAAAACAATAAAACCACCTCAAATTCTTAGCAAATCACAACCCAGATACCTGCTTGCAGTGAACCCCAAAGTCCTCAATCTTGTTGAGAGGGATCGTCTGGTACTCCGAGATGGGCTCATCAGGCGGCTTGTATCCCTTGGGGTAAGTCCTAAATGCCCCGATCTCAACCTTCCCCGCTGACACCGTCCTCGTCGGATCAATCACAACTGCCAAGAATGGCTCCTGGTACTGCTGGTTCACCATTTGGGTCTCCACGTCAATCCCCGACAACCAGCAACCATACCCCGGGTGCGAGTGATACCACCCCACCACGTTCTCAAGTCTCCCTGCCTGCATCAAACAAGTTTCGGTTTTCTGGGGTTTAGAGGATTCTCAAACGGTTTAATGGGTTCATTTTACCCATAATCACAAAGTTCATGTCATGTATGACAAATATTAGGCAAGCCTGCATCAAACAAGTTTCGGTTTTCTGGGGTTTAGAGGACTCTCAAACGGTTTAATGGGTTCATTTTACCCATAATCACAAAGTTCATGTCATGTATGACACAAATTATGCAAGAGTTCATTCGGTATAGTACGTGTACATTAGTAATCATAAGGGATAAATACAGTAAGAATAAGGAGATAACTAAACTATTTTCTAGATGTATTCTACCATTAGCATGAGAAATAATTGTAAAAACGTCTATGTTGAATGTGAAGGTAGAGACAACAATTAGAGTTATCTTTTTTAAATACTAAGAATGTGATAAATCATTCAAACTAAAATGATACATGGATTCTGAATATACTAAATGCACAATTTGACAATCGGGTACTGGAGGTATCCAATCAGCGAATACTCTGCAACTACGGTTATACCTGTTTGTTGGTCTGCGCGTACTCGACCATGTACTCGTTGGCGCCGGCCTGGGCATTGACGCGGGTCTCGGTGCCCTCGACGGGGAGGGCAAAAGCGTCCATGACGATGAAAGAGTCCCCATCGATCTTCCCCTGCATCATGCCCATCACTTCGATGGTCCCGCCGGAGCGGGCGTGGACCACCATCTTCAGGAGGGCGAGGGCCGAGATCCGGACGCGACGGAAGTAGTGGGGGTCGGACCAGGGCTTCTCCTGGAGGACCTTCGTCTGGGCCTCCTCGTTGTAGTAGTAGATCGAGTCGAGGTCGCCGCCGTTGGATGAAGAGGAGGCGGCCGCCGCCGCAGCCGTGCCGGATGATTCGACGGTTGTGATGTTGTTCTCCAGCTCCCATGTCTTCATCGCCATCGACGCCGACGAGTCCATCGCGAGAGATGGAGAGGCTTTTTAGTTTTTTTTTTTAATTAATTTAGTTTGCTCAAAAGAAAAGACTGGTTAGGGTTTTTATAGGTTTCTGGTTGATTGAAGGGGAAGGTTTTTCATTTTTGCAGGACTATAAAAAAGAAAGCGTTTGTCTGGTGCTATCGCGTGAACTTGTTTGGGTTATCCAGATTTTATATCGTCGGCCAAGGGAAGTGACGGTTCCTGGACCGTCTGATGGGTGGACTTGAACAAGTACGTGGTTATCTTGCTGTCCGATCAAATTTCAACGGTGAAGATACATCCATCTTTTTATTGACCAACTGAAAATTCTGAAATTCTTAAATCTTGTTTTTAAATAATAAAATCCACTCGTATCCAAACGGACCTCCAGTTATATTCACTACTAGTGTTATACAAACATGTTCATTGACCATGATCAGGGTTGGATGTGATATGGCAACTTTAAACAGGGTCAAAAATCAAAATGCTATACAGCATTGTATCATTTATTTAGTTAGGGGCATCCTGTACTTGGTTTATGGAAAATATGGAATTCAGTATTATTTGGAGGAACAATAAATTGAAATCAGATTGGTTGGGTATAACAATCACAGAAAGCTACAGTGCAATAACCAAAACTTAAAAAAGAATTATAAATGGGAACTTAATATTACACACTAAGCCCCCGTTTGAAACGGGTATAGGACTTTGTGACGCTCGACCCGTTGAGAGAGAGGGCCAACAATCTCAAGGGGCCCATTGATTGGGTAAGGGTTTGGTGTTTAGTCCAACATTACAGAGATAATCTGTACTTATATGTGGGCACAATTTTTACACACAAGAACGTGTTTTTAAAGTCGTGAGCAAACATTTGGGTTAAATGTGAATAAAGTATGAATAAAGATTTATAAAATGAGAAAAAATAATGATAATTGATTTGAGAGGTGATGATAGTTGATTTGACAGTGAACCCACATATTATTTGAATGGAATACCTATGATAACTTTAATTCCAGAAGTTGATTAGAATCCATATACCAATTTATTCTGGCATACTTTATCCCTACCTATTTTATATTTTCAAACACCCTTTACCCCTTATTCTCCTTTATACCAAGTTATCTGGGGGCTTATTCCCGTTCCAAACGGGGGCTAAAGACATCAAAATGTGCAAAATAAATACATAAATCTACCCCTACCATGTAAAGATGTCAAAAAATAGGAAACAAAAGGAGAAAGGGAACATTGAGAATCCCTTTTGCTAGGAACTGCTATGTCATTATATGCAGGAAGCCCGCTACGATGAACAGTGGCTGAGAATTGAATCACGACACAACCGCCAATAATCTCTGTAACCGATGGAGATCCAGGGCATTGTTGATGGAAGGCTAGTGTGTAAAGAAGATGGAATCCTGTATGAGATGCAGAACAAAGACAATGATTAACGGTAGAAATGTATGTCATGGTATGGTGTAATGGTTGTAAAATGGATGAGATGCAAAGATAAACGAGTGAACAACCTTTGGCCACTGAGAATTCCATATGCAGATGAGGCACCAGAAGATAAAGAGACTCCAGAAAATAACCTTCTATAATGTGGTGACACAATCTGTCCTGTGAAAATGATCTCTAATACATGAACACATCATCATATAAGACTAGATATTCACTTTTGATAGTTTTTACCTATAGTTGCAAAGTTGCTCTGAAGGACCGAAACCATAATTTCAGGTCCTCTGTTTGTCGGTACATCGGTGTTTGTTTCGTCAGAATCAGTTGATGAATAAACCTCATCCTTGCATTGTTGCCCCGTGAATATATCAAACCATATTCCAGAGGGAAATGTTCTGTGCCTCACCATCCAGAGAAAAATTTCAGCATATGGAGTGGCATGAAGGATTGAAATGGTCAGCTCAATGAGAATGGAGAAGCAACTAAAGGCAGCAGCAATATTGGTGAAGAAGATATAAAACACTGAAGTTGTTGGTACAAGAAGCAAGAGAGGGGTAAATAGAAGGGATCCAACAACATGTTGCTTCACGGTGTAGTCATAACTGTCAAATCTTTGCCTGAGAGGATTCCATTTTCGGCCTCTGCAGTTCATAACATTGTGTGTCAGTTTGACACTGAATACATTATGAAGGAACAGAATTCACACAACCATAATGTAGTATGATTACATTTTGAAACACAATTGACGTATTTTCCAAAGAGAAATGCCTAATATTTCAGCCTGTGAAAAAATACAAAAAAATATGTTGGCAATTGCTCCCAGTCATGTGATGAAAGACTGGACCAATGTTCACTCTGTTCCTGATTGATGAGGATTGGGACCAAGATACTCATTCTTCAGTATATTTTATTTGTTGAGACAATAAGATATCATGTGTGAATACCTGATTTGTTATAGAGCAGTCGTAAAGCTTATGTTACAATTCAACAAATAAGACAAAAGATGGGGCATACATAGAAAGCTAAAAATCTTGGCACTTACATAGTCATTTCTTAATAGAATATCAATCCAAAATTATTTGTTAAGTTAAATTAAATGGGCGTGTCATATTAAAGAATTCTCAATTGATTTGCCAGAGAACAACTTTCTGACTTGTTTTAAACTCCATCAAAAACACAAGGGGCTAAAACGTCACCTGAAAAGGCGCCATAGTGATGCCAAAGCCTGGATCTGTTGTGAATAGAGACATGAGATCAACTGATGAAGAACGTCCAGATGCAAAGTGGAGATTTTCAGCATGTCTATGCACAGAGCAGCAGGTAGAGTCAATCCAAAAGCAATTCCTAATATAGCAAGTCCTTTGATAAAATATGCGAAAAGAAACCCAAAACAGAACCAGAGTGTGGACCAGATTTGAATTGCACTAAGTGAAATCATGCCAAGAACTCTGGCTAGTTCAGTATTCAGTTTAAACCCTGCTGGATCACCCATCAGCCACACACAACCTGACCGCAACAAATTGTCTGTAACATTATAAGCAAATGCCGAAATCCAAAATAACACAGCTTCTGCATGAACTAACAGTGCCAGACCCATTATATTTCCCAACAGAATATCAACAACAATACTTGACCAAATGGAATGCCTATGCCGTGTGCTCCTGTGCGCAAATCCCACACTACCTTTGGACCTGAAAATCAGAATATATCTTAGATCAAAGCACAACAACTAAAAGGTCTAGAAAAGCATTTCTATGGTACTGTTAACTGACCTGAAACCACTACCTTGAAGGAGAATAGGCCAGTAGAGTAGCTGACAGCTTCGGATGTGTAGATTCTTCCATGTGTGCCCAAATAATTTGGATAACATAGAGTAGAAGGATGACAGTAATCCATAACTAAGAATCCTATGACATAGTTGAAGAACAATGTAAAATAGAGTGGAAAATGTGGCCACAAATATGGCCATTGAATGCCTTGCAAAGCCCATCAACCTAAAAAAATATATATATATGAGAATAATGGATGATGCGACCTGGAAAAAAAGAAGTAAAAGTTTACCATGAGGGAAATTACATTGAGATGTTGAGGAGATGGTGAGCAGAATTTTTTAGGCCAAGATGCCTCTTGAAGAACAGAACAGCAACACTTGCACTGTTAAGCGCCGTGATAACAACTTCCTGAAATTCAGATTCAGAAGCGTGGAAGTTTATAAATATTCTCCATGAGCTATAGCAATTATGCTGACTAAAAAACACTTGATATATGTACCATATTAGTAAGTGACTGCTTTTGCTGAAGTTCATCAAACCAAATTGGCCTCCTCGAAAACATTTCTTGTCTATCTGAGGAACCCCAAGAGCTTAAAGAATAGTGATGGACACCGAATGTTGGAAGATCATATAGTATTAACTGAAACAATTCAATGAATGAAGAAGGGGTTCAAAATTAATCTGATAAGATGTTAAAAAAAAAGTGGGCAGCTAAGGTTCTTCCTGACTTACATACGTGAACATCACGGACTTGCAATATCCTCCCTCTGTGATGCACATGATGCAACTTAGGAATCCAAAAGGCATCACAATGAGACAAACCTTGCAGAGTGACTGAGGTCAGCTGAATCCAACCGGTGTTTCCGATACAAGATTGCCTACATGGTTCTAAAACCCCACATAATCTCTCACAACCACAATCCCAATTACCACGCTTTTCTGTCCCAGGATACAAAAATTTCCCATCATTGTTGCCCGAGGTAACATCGTCACTCTGACCAGCCATCGTCTCCAAACTCCCATTGCTGTAGCTTACCACATGTTGCCCCAGAATGGAGAATGTCGACCGATCCTGTAGAGAAAAGGGCATCTCACCATTCGCCTGATGTACAATTTCCTGAACATAAACAAGTAACAAAATGGGTGCTTGATGCCTCACATTAACCTAGAATACTGACAGAAACAATGAATCAACAGGTGACAATTAGTCTTGCAAAATCAGGTTTTCAACAAGTCTATACCACAATTTCTCAATAATTCACTTGACTTCAGTTATTAGCTCATTTAAGCCAAAAAAATGCCAAAGATTAGGATTGTAATCAGTGTCTCCCCTCCCAGAACCCTACTATATGTAAACAACATAACGGGTTCTTGAGGCACCCAAAACAGGCAACAAAATGGGCTCTCAAGGCACCCAGCATAGTCACAATAACCTAAACTACCGAGTACTAAGGGAACGACAAACCAAAGGGTGACAAATAGTCATGCAAAATCATATTTTCAACGAGTTTATACGACAACTTTTTTAATAATTCAATTGCATTCAGATATTTTACCCATCTATGCCAAAACAAATTGCCAAAGGTAGGATCATATTCAGTCTCTCCCCTCCAAATACCATCCTATATGCGGAAAATGTCCATGCCCACCATAAAATTTGTCACGAATCAGATCCATCTTCGAAAAATACATTCATCGCCATCATCGCCAATCAAAGAGTCCATATCCACCACTTCAAATGCCTGATTATGTTTCTTTCACATCCATTATACCGAATTTCTTGTCACAATGACAATTCAAAAAAAAATTTCAAAAAACCGACATAAGTAAATATTTTAGAATTGGTGATCATTTTAGCGATATGGAGTTATGGACACCTAAGCTAAGCTAAGAATGTGATGTTTTGTTTAGATAATTATTAATTAGCCCTAACTGAACCCAAAAAAAAAATCTAGGTTACAAAAACAAAAAAAGTTCACACCATGACGTTCTTCACAGGCATTCAAAGAGTGAATCCAAAAGGCAAGGATCTTTGCACACCTGAAGATCGGTTAGGGAGGAGAGGGGGCGGAGCTTGGAAGAATGAACGGAGAGAGCGACGACCACGTCGAGAGGACCGATGAACCATCCGAAGAGGATGGACGGGTGCGATGGATCGAGAGAGGGGGACGAGGAGAGGTTCTTCGGCCACCAGATCCGGCATTTCGAACTCGTCATCTTCTCTCGTGCATCTCTTCGTTCGAACAGATGTTCTTTTTTTTCGCTCTCTCTCGGATTTGACGGATTTGGCTTTTCGAATTCTTTTATGTTTAGATGTGTAGGAAGACAGGGGTGGCTCAATTTGCCCCCTCCAAATTAGGTGCACCCCCTCTTGTGTTCCTCTCTCTAAAAAATAGGATTTGTGTGCTCCCCCTAATCAGTCGATAGAAATTAATTTCATCGACATCTAATAAGTCAACTGATAGGTTCGACACTCACAGTGTCGATAGAAATGACTTTCATCGACACATAATCAATCGACTGATATGTATTAAATTCAAAAGGTTAAATTGATCGAATCGACACATGAAGTGTCGACATTTTATGAATCTGTCGACACTTTAAGTGTCGATAGATTTGAAATCCCTGACATCGTCGTTGAGGTCGGTTTCATCTCCTGAACCCATTGACACTCCGAGTGTCGACAGAAATCAATTCAGTCGACACTTGATCAGTCAACTTTAAATGGATCTTGTTAAGGATCCATATAGGGGAGTGCAACTGAATTAGAGGGGGGTGAATAGAGCCACCCGAAGACAGAGAACTCGGGTCAGAGTGGATCCGAGACTGACTAGTCGAGTAGGCTTTTGGTTGTCCGATACAGTCCACAAATGGCCCATAAAGATCATCATAGAATCTATAATGGAAAATGGTATGTTCACCGCTGTGTAGTCTGTCTGTAGTCTCACTGGTTTTCTTATAAAAAAAAATTGTATATATTAAGATTTATTGATATATTTTCTTTGAAAAAATTTAAGAAAACATTAATTTCCATGCACTACACTATTGCAGTGTAAACAGGGTTGTAAAAGAGAGTCCGTTTGAAAACACGGATTGAAAAGTAGTTTTTGAAATAAAGCTGATTTTTAAGATAATTTTAAACCTTGACTTTTTTTAGATGTTTTTTTTAAATTCAGATCAACATTTTAAAAAAAATTAATGTTTGACAGAGAAAACTACTTTTCAATTCAAAAAATCGATTCCGACAAAAAATTGTTGTTTTGAGATTTTCAAAACACAGATTTCGAGAGAGAAATTAAAAGGAATCCAGTTTTCGATTATGCAAAAAACTGTCCTGTTTGACTGCACGATTTTAGCTTTTCAGCTTTTCAAAAAGCGGAATCGATTTCAATCATGAAACCAAACGGGGCCTTAATGTATCGAACACCCATCCATTATTGAAGAAAATGTTAGATTCAACCTTGTTTTCAGTCTTAAATGCAATCTGCATTCTTTTTTATTTTTTTTACACAATATACTTCATCTAATAAGGTATATATTTTTATAAAAATAAAATTGAATTATATATTTTAATAATTAATTTTTGTTAGCAATACTAATATAACGGGCTTTGTTTACAAAACAGTATAAATTAACAGAAACACAGTAGATAAATTCAGAGAAGAAGAATAAAATGTACTGGGTTGTCGAATCTGTTCTGAAGAAGGAGACCGAGGCTAGAGTTGGACTCTATGTCCTTAAGACGTAATTCGCCCCGCACAGGTGCTCATGAATGGCGGTGAATGTCTCCCAGGATACAATGGTGACGTCCTTTGGTAGCAACACTTCAAACCAGAGGACCAGCGACCCAACTTTTGTTTCTCACACTCTCTCTTTGTCTTACTGACTATATGTATGCACTCAATGAACTGGACTCGAATGCACCCTTAAAACTATTGCAAAAATGAATGAATTCTGAGAATGCAGGGAATGGGTGATATATAGGGAAAAATTGGTTGAAGAGACTCTTGGATGAGTCTCTTCCTCTGTTCAGTTTTATGTGAAACAGAGTCTCAAGCACCCATAATTTAAATAATCAACGGTTCGATCGTAACCGTCGATCCGACGGCCCACATCGCATCTACGGATCCATTCGATCGACGGTCCAGATTTAATCCGAAAGTGCCAAGTACGCCCTAATGCCCACGCCCTCGCGCGCCGCGCGTGGTGGTGCTACGCACCACCCCGCTTGGAAAGGTAGCACCACCACGCTTGGAAAGGTCCACCATAGGGTGTCCACCAAAAGCAATACACTAGAGTACAATGAGCCCACCTTATAAATCCTCAATACTTTTTCTTTTTAACTGATATGGGACTATAGCTTTTTCTTTTCCATCCCCAATCACCAACCACTTTCATCATGTTTTAAGGAGAACTTTGATTCAATTTTCTCATTCACCCAAGATGGGTTTTGAGAATATAAATATACTACGTTCATCTACTCAACGAGAGGAACGTAATCCAATGAGTTTCCACTAAACATAATTAGTAGAACCCAAATTCATTTTAACCAAATATGATCAAACCCAAGGTTTTTCCAACAATCCCCCACATGAATGAAAATTGATTAAATTATGCACATGATAATGCTGACACCAGAGAGAGTACATTGGAAAGTTACTGTTTCGAGAAATGTAGCTTTTGGCCTTAAACCTTCCCTAGTAAAAACTATCGGATTTACAGGCTAACCAGTGAACATGATGTCTTGAACTGTTCAGCCATAGTTGTAAAACTAGACAATAGTTTTTACACAGTTCCTTTCCTAACACAGTTGGTTCTCACGAATTTGTTCATTTTGGCCCTGAACAACTCCTGGTATTCATGAGTGCTTTAGAGAATTCAGCCTTATAATTCTCATAGAAGCGGCCACACTTCACACTCATATAGGTGAGTCCTATGAAGGGTTTCCTGCCATACTCCACTTGGATGTCCAAGATGTAGGAATTATTAAAAGCAACACTTAACATGTTTCACGCTGCAGGTTGCACTGTTTCACCATAGGAACGAGTAAGAGATTTTTATCTCCTCAGTGCCTCGACGGAGTCACACATAACTTAGTTGTCCCATTGAACCTAGATCTTAGGATCTCCAGTCAACTAGGTTGGGTTACCATTATGATGACTATTTGGATATAGGCTTCAATCCCATTCCCCTCGATGATCTGTACACTTGCTCTCTAGTCAAACCTTTAGTAAACGGATCCGCAAGGTTATCTTTTGACTTTATATAATCGATCGATATTATACCATTCGAGAGCAACTGTTTCACGGTATTGTGTCTCCGACGTATGTGTCGAGACTTACCGTTATAGATGTTACTCTGTGCCCTTCCAATTGCCGATTGGCTATCACAGTTTGCATCCAATTTGCATCGCTATAGCCCTCGAGAACGGCTGGATATCTCATGAAGTGCAATCCATAAGTCTGGGTGAATCTTAGATATCTAAGAACCCTGATTATCGCCTTCCAGTGATCATGTCCTGGATTACTGGTAAACCTACTCAATTTATTAACAGAGTAGGCTAAGTCCGGACGTGTGCAGTTTGTCAAATACATTAGACTGCCAATAATTCTAGAATACTCTAGTTGTGATATGCTTTGACCATTATTTTTAGACAAGTGTAGATTTATATCTACAGGTGTTTTTGCTTGACCATCATCATTCTGATTGAATTTTTCTAGTACTTTCTCAACATAATGTGATTGAGACAATACCAATCCATCAGATGTTCTAGAAATTTTGATTCCTAGAATCACATCGGCCAAGCCCAAGTCCTTCATATCGAACTTATTGGTCAACATTCTCTTGGTAGTATTAATGATATCATTGTTGCTACCAATTATTAGCATATCATCCACATAAAGGCACACAATGACATATCCTTTTTTAGTGTTCTTCGCATAGACACATTTGTCACACTCATTAATCTTGAAATCATTCGACAACATTACATTGTCAAATTTTTTATGCCATTGTTTTGGTGCTTGTTTTAATCCATAAAGTGATTTAACAAGTCTGCACACTTTCCTTTCATGTCCAGGAGCAATGAACCCTTCAGGTTGTTCCATGTATATCTCCTCATCCAATTCACCATTCAAAAATGCAGTCTTAACATCCATTTGATGTATTTTCAAATTATGTAGTGCTGCAATAGCAATCAACATTCTAATGGATGTTATTCTGGTCACTGGTGAATATGTATCAAAATAGTCCAAGCCTTCCTTTTGCTTGTACCCCTTGGCAACAAGCCTGGCTTTGTACTTGTCGATTGATCCATCTGCCTTCATTTTCTTTTTGAAGATCAATTTGCACCCTAAAGGCTTATTTCCCGGTGGAAGATCCACCAATTCCCATGTGTGGTTCTGCATGATGGATTCAATCTCACTGTTTATAGCCTCTTTCTAAAATGGTGTTTCAGAAGTGGACATTGCTTCCTTAAAGTTTTGAGGCTCATTTTCTAACAAGTATGTCAGAAAATCAGGACCAAATGACTTTGCAGTCTTTGTCTTCTTACTGCGTCTAGTGTCATCCATAGATTCTCTAGACTCTTGGTCTATAGTCCCTTGATAGCTACTCGTTGCAGTATCATAAGTTCTCTTGTGAGAACTTCCTTCTTGTGCATTTTTACATGGAAATATGTTCTCAAAAAATGAAGCATTCCTAGACTCAATAATTGTATTAACATTAATATCAGGAATGTCAGATTTATGCACAAGAAAACGATATGCACTACTGTTATATGCATAGCCAATGAAAATGGAATCAATTGTCTTCGGTCCAATCCTAACTCTTTTGGGGTTAGGGACCGCCACTTTTGCAAGACACCCCCACACTTTCAAGTATTTGTAGGAAGGTTTTCGGCCTTTCCACAATTCATATGGTGTCTTGTCCATTTTCTTATTTAGGATGTGATTTGCGGATAGCAAAGCCTCCCCCCACAAGTTCTGGGGTAAACCCGAACTTATCAACATAGCATTCATCATATCTTTTAAGGTATGATTCTTGCGTTCAGCAACGCCATTTGATTGGGGTGCATAGGGGGCTGTTGTTTGGTGAATAATTCCATGTTCTGCACAAAATTCCCCAAAAGGGGTTTCATATTCACCCCCCCTATCACTCCTTAATACCTTAATTTTCTTGCCAAGTTGATTCTCTACCTCACTCTTGTAGTGTTTAAACATTATTATGGCCTCATCTTTACTTCTCATTAAGTAAATATAACAGTATTTAGTGCAATCATCAATGAAAGTAATGAAATACTTTTTACCACCTCTAGTTTGAATAAATTTCAAATCACAAACATCACTATGAATTAATTCGAGAGGTTGGGTACTTCTTTCTACAGATTTGAAAGGGGTTTTTGTTAATTTTGATTCCACACATATTTCACACTTATGATTTGAATCAATAGTAAACTTAGGCAACAATTCCATGTTAATTAATCTACGCAAAGTATTAAAATTAACATGTCCTAATCTATCATGCCATACATCACATGACTCAATCATATAAGCAGAATCATTCACTTTATTAATAGTAGGAATAACAGTTATTACATCCATCTTAAACAAGCCATCACTAAGATACCCCTTTCCCACATACACCCCATTTTTGGTGATTACAAATTTGTCAGATTCAAAAACCAACTTGAACCCATTCTTGCTTAACAATGATCCAGAAACTAAGTTCTTTCGGATGTCCGGTACATGAAGTACATTGTTAAGAGTGAGTTCCTTCCCCGAGGTCATCTTCAACACGACTTTTCCCATGCCTTCAACTTTGGAAGAAGAGGAGTTTTCCATAAACAGTTGCTCACCGTTGTTCACTTCAACGTATGAAGAGAACATCCTCCTATCCGAACAGATGTGGCGAGTTGCACCGGTGTCGACCCACCACTCTTTGGTATTGATCACCAAATTCACTTCGGATACCACGGCTGAAAGCTTTATGTCAGAAACTTCGGTTGCAAGTTTCTCCTCCTCGGTCACGTGCACTTGACCAGTCTTCTTTTTCGCAATTTTCTCATTCACCCAAGATAGGTTTTGAGAATATAAATATACTACGTTCATCTACTCAACGAGAGGAACGTAATCCAATGAGTTTCCACTAAACATAATTAGTAGAATCCAAACTCATTTTAACCAAATATGGTCAAAACCCAAGGTTTTTCCAACAATTTTATGGACTCGTTTATAATAAAATATAATGGGATATATATTTCGTTATAGTGAATGCAATTGATTAACAAGGTAAATAGGACAGTAAAATGGGCTGACTATAATAGCACTTAATCAACTCTAGTGCTACAATTCTAATCGTATATTTCTTTTTATGTTTATTAGGTACTAACATAAAATCTCACTTTTCCTACTAACAAAAAAATTACATCCAATTCTTTTAGAATCATTTTTGTAGACTACATATTTTTTTTAAATGTACATACCTTATTAATGAAAGATATTTTTATAAAATGGAATACACATAAGTATGTATTCAACATTTTTTATAATAGAATATATACTACCAGGGAAAGATTTATAGTGACGTGATAGAATGAAAAACAATTAAAGGGGTGTTTAAACGTGAGTTTAAGAAGATTATGGATTTACAGAAATCTCATTTTCTCAAATCTATTTTCAAACAGAAAAAAAAAATTTGTCGCTTAATTAAAAACTGCAGACACATTTTTATAAATAAGTGCCCAAGAGTTATTTTTTTATAATATGTGAAGAAACGGCTTCCCACCATTCAGTTTTAAACTCAACTTTAAAAAAAAATCATTCTTAAACTCACATTCAAAAATAAAAATAAAAACCGAAAATAATGATATGTGCTGATAAAACCTCCTGGAATCCAATTTATTCACAGAATCACAAGGAAGTGGAAACATCACCAAAAAAAAAGAAAAACAACACCCCTCAATTTACAAAAAAACAACACTCTCCTAAAGCACCCAATCAATCTACTCTCCCTAGCAATTAATATACACTAAAAGAAAGAAGAAGAAGCACCACCACCACCACCTCCAACACCACCAATTCAATTATCATCATAAGAAGAAGAACCAATCTCAACATCCCCATAGTACCTCAGCTCCTCTATCATCTCCTCTATAAACTTCTCCTCCTCCATCTCCATCTCCGCCCGGCCCCGCCCCCCTCCGACACCCGCCCCCTGCCTCTGCTCTGCCCTGGCCGACGCCACGACGCAGCACTTCTCCAGCTTCGCCGTCAAGCTTGGCGACAGCACCCGGCACGGCGTCATCGTGTTCGGGTCCACCGGGAAGTTCGTCCTCGCCTTCGGCCCGCACATCAGCCACGCCGCCTCATCGTAGGCCCTTGCCGCGTCCTCCGCCGTCTCGAACGTCCCCAACCATATCCTTGTCTTCCTGATATTTTTCATATAAACAATAAACACAGTCATTCTTTCGATCATTTTTGTTGTTCGCAAAAAAAAAAAAAAAAAAAAATAAAAATTGTTAGAATGAATTGAATGCAAGAAAGAAAAATGACACTCATTCTATTTTAGAGGAGATGATTATTTATTTATAAATATATAAATTTTAATTAGATATATACCTCGTTACAATGAGTGATATGAGACCGCATGCATTTTAGGTTGTAAAAAAAACTAAGATAACATTTAAAAACGCTTTTGAAATGATTTTGTATGAAAGAACTTAATAATAAAAAAATTGTTTTTTATAAAATTATATTTTTATATGAAAAGCTGAAATAAATATTTTAATTAAATTTATTTTTGTAGAATGTTTAAAAACACATTTGCACTTTTCGTTTTTAAAAAAAAGATAAAATCATGCTTAACGTATTTATAAATGCTATCTGTCTGTAACAACACTCACTCTTACAAAAATAACACGATCGATTAAAGCTAAAGGAATGAATGAATGAATGAATGAATGAATGAATGCAGAGAGACTTACAGAAGTGGGTGTCTAATTTCAGAGACCCAGGAGCCCCAGTGCCTCTGCCTGACTCCCCTGAATCCATGCAACCTTGGCATATCTTCTTTTATTTCTCTGTTAAAAACTTCTGCTTTAGTGGGTGTGTTTGGAGAGACTACTTGCATCGGATGTTATTTATATATAGGACCCCGTTTTGGATGTGAGTGATCATGTTCAAAAATGCTTTGAATCTGGACTTTTGATTATTTATTGTTTAAAAATGGGAGGAACATATGGGCACAGATTGAAAGTGGGACCACCACGACATGGAAGCAGCAGCAGATATTACACAGATTTTTTGTCTTATGAAGGGTTATTAATTAATTTAAAGATATATAAAAATGTGAGGGTGAACATGCAATCACGCATCGAGTCCACGCTGCATGTTGGGTGTCAAATTAACATTCTTTCATTAGTTATCTGTCTGATTGAGAGTGAGAGAGAGAAGTTTGTGATAACAAACAAAAAAATTTTGCTACGTGTTTTTGTTCACGAGTACTCTTAAGACACTTGTTAAAGATTTATTTATATATATCATATTTATTTTAAACAATCCTATGTTTTAGAATTAAAAAATGTAGTGTGTATGAACTATTTTTTAAATTAAAAAATCAAGACGGAAAATACTCTATGCAATTACTCGAAAATTTCTCGAAATTAATATTAAAAATTTAGGAAGACTAAATTGGTATATGTGTTTGAAAAAGGAGGTTTTGGATTTAGAAAAAAGTTAAAGACATTTACATCCCCGTAAATAATCTCATATAAATCCCTGTAAAAGTTGGGGCAAACGCATGATTTTTTGAAAACTCACAAAAACCTAATTTTCATCCCCATATTAAAATTATATTCAAATTTAATAGAATATTCATAGAATATTTCACCATGTAATTATATAGACATTATAGTCTCCATAAGCAATCATAAAAATAAATTAGTCCTTGCAAAGATCAAATTATCATTGTACGAATTTTTATGTTTCTTCATTTTCATTGAGGTATTGTTTGAAAATATTCAAAAATTGAGCATAATTTAATCATTTCATGGCATAGATTAAGGTTAAGTATGGTAGGTTGTATTATAATTTATTTTTGTGAAAATCAAGAATGTATATGAGTTTTCGTGAGTGTGCAAGGACTTATATATCTATCACAACTTTGACAAAGACTTATATAGGATTATTCATGTTTATGAGGACTTAGATGTCTTTAACCCTTAAAAAAATAATGAATCGTTTTACCTTGACATGTGATTGTAAAATTTAAAGTGAGAAAACAAAATATTTATAAATATTTTTGAAAAACATGGATAATTATGAGTCTTAACCCCGCAAAGACACTCGTCAACAAAGTCTGCTTGTTTTTATATATTCGTATATTATTTAATTTTTATCATGAGATTGCATATCATGTATCTATAGTCATAGATACATATAGTGATGCATAAAAGCCCCTAAATAAGTCAAGAAAATATAAAGAAAAAAAATAGAGCATCTAGATGCATGACTAGATCCATGAACAAATCCCTTTATTGATATTCATGGAAAAAAATTTATGCGTGTTTAAAGTTAAAAAAGTTTTGTGTCTTTTACTTGAATACATTCACTGCACGTCTGCACCGGTGAGAATATGATTCTCTCTAATAATGCATGATTGGGTGTATGTTCATATACAAATTTACATTAGCAATTTAAATTCAAAAATTAAAATTGATCCTGAAATCCTCCAACCAATTATCAATCTCTTTATTAATATTCTTTCAAATATAAAGGTACAATGAATAATTGGTTCTTCTTGTTAATATTCTTCCAAATATCAACAGGTGATCGATTTGTTGATGATAAATTAAATCATATCTGATATATTTATTTACACATCTCATCACTTTTGTGATATTATTTATATTATATACAAAATGTACGCGTTTAATGCACATCATCCTTTTTAATTCAGCTCTCCACCTGAAATGTGAAGTTGGTTGGTTTCATTTTTTTGTATGCCATTAATGTACTCCTTTGACTCATCTAGAATCCCCCACATGGTTCCTCTTCTTTTTTTCTTTTTCTTTTTTAATTTCTGTTATATAAACTTTATCGCACTATGTATAGTAAAAAATTTATATGAGACTCGTATGGGTTGTGGGGGCCATACTTCAAATTAAAACTGATCACATCACAGTTTTTTTTTTTTCTGAACTATGAAAAACAAAACACCCAGATATATAGGTTTCAGGTTTGCCTCGTATGGGTCTTGTCAGATGATAAATATAAAATAAAATCATAAAAAAATGACATGTGCAGTAAGGTAAAACAGGGATAAATTAAGTCTAAAAATATGTTAGTATGCAAGAAATGCTTAAGTATAACTATATCATGATAAGTTGGTATTCGTGTTTCAGTTTTTCTTGAAAATGTGTTGTTCTAAAGATTACATATCTCATCACCTCTTATAAAATATAAGGCTCACAAGACAATTCATTTTTCATATTTTGTAAATTTGTATCTACATTTTTATTCAATTCACAACTTAACCATGGTCATCTAAACAACAATATCTAAATTATTATGTTTTTTAATGAGAATAACTAAAAACTGAATCATAGAGGAAATGAATTATTCCTTACTATAATAGAACAGTTATCTATCCCGGAATAATTTATACCAATATCCAGATGGAGGCTAAAAATCTTAAGTTCTGTAAGTTCTTTTCAGAAAATGTGTGTGTGGCTACAAGACAATTCAATGAAATTTGTATGGTCATCTATAGTCCGAATCATAGTGAACCGAACGTATATACATATCCAGATTATCGTTCTGAGTGTGTGTGTAGTATATATGTATAGTCGTGTGATAATACATGAAGTATATGTATCGATATATATATATATATATATATATATATATATATATATATACACACACATCTAATATTATAAATACTATTATGAAAAGTAAATATATACTACTTAGATAAACAAGTACATATTTTAATTCATCTTAAAAATAAAATAAATCAAGAATACAATATACTAGTAGAGTATATACTACCTTAGGACAATATATATTTTACTAGTAGGCCTAGTTTGGTAAATGGATAAATATTTAGGATAAGTTAGCATAATTTATGAGGATAAAAATATCATTATTTTTATTCATCTTTACATTCGATAGTGGTTTTGTTATCTCCATTTTTGTGTGTTCTTATCATTAACTTTGCATTTGTACCATATAATGTAAAATATGGGATAACTTAAAAAAAAATTTAAATATCAAGTCTACCCTTTCTATTAAATGGGCATTAATATTGTTGGTTTTGATTATATGAAGTTTTTTGTTTTTGTTTTTCTGGAAATGGCAGTTATAAATGTTTATGTTTTACAAAATACGGTTAAAAAATGAGGATAAAGTCTATTCCACATTTTACCTTGAACAAATTATTCCCACTTTTTCTCTTAAAATATGAACAATTGTATATGTTTTATCCCTTTTTTTCTTATACAATATGAGATAACATGTGATTTAACTCAATTATTTGTCCATGCTTTATCTCTTTTTTTCTTATACAATATGAGATAACATATGATTTAACTCAATTATTTCATTATCTCAATCTCTTATTCCAATGTCAAACCAGACAGTAAAGTATATAGTTGGTTGGGGGACCCGTCCTGAGAGTGTGAACGGGGACATATCCATATTCCTCTAATTTCATTGGATTCTCAACTACCATTCCAATAAACCTGTTTAATCAGTCATAAGAGGTTGTTGTGTTAGTGATTCTTTTGTTTTTCAAATGTTGATAGAGGTAGACTGTTGAGCATGTCACATGCGGCCATTTTCGTCTGCACATGCATTGCTTAGCCCCTAAGAAAGAAGCAAAACCCACCCTCTGAAGCATGCATGCATGAGAGGGGCATTTATTATAATAAAAAAAAGGAAACTTTGATATATAAATAAACCTATGTTTAACTGATTATAAAATTAAAATAGCCCTGTAAGATTGTCTAGTAAGTTTAACTGTTACCAATTTTTAATCGAGTTACGATTTTTAACGTATACATGTGATATGCTAATATTAAACTTTTTTTAGTTATAGTAATTATGTATATGCCAGAATTTAAAAACTTATTTATCTGATGTAAAAAACATTTAAACGGCTCTTCAAAAACTTTTATAAATATATAGATCATTATTTCAACATGAATAAATGAATGAAGCATTGAATTTCTTTTACTTTGTAATTTTTAACTTAGGATTTGTTTGGATCAATGCTCTAATCACGATTGATTCTCAAATTCATCATGCTTTTGAAAAGCATATTTTTATTAGATTTTCGATCATTGGGTATTTTACTCAGTACTCAGTGAAAGCAGCATACCAGATGCAAGAATCCAACTATTTGGCAATGTCCTCTTTTCAAATTTAAAAACAACGTTAATTGTTTCAAATGAGAATGCGAGAATGACTTAGTGTATCAAAAGATGAAATTCAATCAATACTAGAATGACATGTGTCCCATTATGCACATGATAAATATCAAAATTTGAGATGATTTAGGACACCTGTGGGTGGAACGGATAGAAACCAAACTCCTGTATCATTTTTTTTTCAATAATAAAATAAAAATCCAAAACGTGGCTGACATACTATGTGGAGCCCGGTCGCACGTGCGGAGGGTTTGGTCGGCAGAGACCCGGGCCGACATTGATGTTGGGAACGAAAAATGGAGGAGAAAACGCAGTACAATTTGACTAGGGCTGCAACTCGGGCGGGTTGGGTTCGGGTTGACCCCAACCCGAACCCAACCCGAATTCCAAACGACCCAACCCTAACCCGACCCAACCCGATTTTCAACCCGAATTGGACTAACCCGAACCCAACCCGAAATTAAATAAACCAACCCGACCCAACCCGACTTAACCCGAATTGGACCAACCCGACCCCAACCCGATTTTCAACCCGAATTGAACCAACCCGACCCAACCCGAATTTCTAACATAATGTGTAAATTAAATAAATCAACCCCACCCAACCCATAAGATTAGCTAGGTTTACCTAAAATTTGGACTACCCATATTAGAAGTTACAAAATAAACGGCCATGATTTTTTTTAAATATTAATTTTCGGGTTCGGGTTGGGTCGGGTTGGGTCGGAGGCCAACCCGAACCCAACCCGATTTGTGACCCAACCCGATTTGGCCAACCCGAACCCGATTTGATCAACCCAACCCATGTAAAAATCGGGTTCAACCCGTCGGGTTCGGGTTCAACCCGACCCAAGTTGCAGCCCTAAATTTGACTGATGAACTCATTTTTCTTTTCTTTCTTTTTTTTTTTTAAAGAAAAAAATATAATATATTGATATATAATAAAATAAAGAAGAAAAAAAAGGGAACCCATAACGTGCATGTGTTCGTGGAAGGGGAGGAAGAGAGGACCCACGTATAAAAAAAATGGTGCATGGAAGTGATTGCAAGTGAACGTGCAGTCCGACGGTTGGTCGTTTGGTTGTTGTTGATAAACAGTTGTTTTTGTTTTTGTATTTGGTTTTGGTTTGCTTTTGTTTTTGTGTTCGTGGTCTGTGTTTTGAGTGACTGATTTATTGGTGGGTTTTGAGTGTGGGAAGAATCTTTTTTGGGTGAGGCTTCGAGGGGGTTCATAATCAAAAGATTTTGAGTGATATATGTTATTTTAATTTTGGGAAAAATACATACAACCCTATGAAATCTGATTGAAATCCATATGACCCATGAAAACACCTAGAAAATTAAAATAACCTTGTGAATAAAATTTTCATTAATAGAGGGTAAATATTTTGCTAATATTTCGTTTGATTAACCCTGATTGAAGACAATATACTGAAAAACCATTACAATGTGGTAAAAATATGAAAAATCTTATGAAAAAAACGATTTTACACTTTTGAAAATATTATAAAACCCTTTTTGGAAGGATAAAATCGTCATTTATAGAGAATTTTTTACATTTTTAACATATTGTAGGTTTTTTTGATATACTGTATTTTCTATCAGGGTTAACCAAACATAATATGCGCAAAATATTCATCATCTGTAAACGAAAATTTTATTCAGAGAGTTATTTAAATTTACTAGGTGTTTTTAAAGGGTTGTATGGATTTCAGTCAATTTATAGTCAATTATATGAATTTTTCCCTTTAATTTTTAAATCAAAAGGGGTGGGGGAAAAATGATACCTTGTTATATAATATTGTTAACACAATGATTAGTATGTTTGAACACATGCCCATTGCATGATTGCATCTAACCACTACCCCCCCCCCCCCCCCCCCCTCTCTCTCTCTCTCACTATCTTCTTTAGTTTTTTATGCTAATACATTGTTTCTGAAAAGTTGGAGTAGGAGAAGATATGCTTGTTGCTTGAGAAAGTGAAGAGGCTTGGAGATGTGTACTGAATAATGATTGATTGGGATAGACTAACCCAATCCACCATCACATCCCCTTCAACGGATTACACTTTTTTTTAGTTTCTATGGGTTCAGGACCTACCACATAACAGACTGAATTTGATAACAGAATGAATTTGATATATATAAATATATCGTTCATTTTACATTTTATTGGGTTAATTTACAATTTTGAAATGTCATGGTGAATTTGTTTTCCTAGTTAGTTTACAAAAATTTACTAGGGTATCACATTTTTCCTTTGTTTTGACAAAATTGTTATTATCACATAAATACAATAGAAAATTCTCAGACATAACAAAAAAACTAGGCTCCCCTTAAAGTAATAATTTCACTATACATATCTTCTAATGGTTTACTTCACGAATAAATAGATAAAAAAAAATCATTTTCATGACCATCTAGGTGTCTAGTTTTCTTGCTCTCACCGGAACTCTGCGATTTCAAAAACCCGGGCGGTCCCATCGATCGATACTGAGACGAGGTACTCCCCGCCTATAGACACAGCCACGGCTTGGATGGGACCGGCATGGCCACGGAACGTCCTCAGGCACGTCCCAGAGTGACAGTCCCAAACTCTTACCTTTCCATCGACGCAACCGGTGACCAGGTTATTGGTCGTCCCGAGCCACAACAGGCACGATACACCTTCCTGTACAGAAAGCAAAGCTAATGAGAGGTCGGGAATGGAGACTATCGATGGGAGGATTGAAGGAGATTGGAGATGTACGTCGTGATTGCATGTCCCACGTGGTGATGAATGCTGAAGGTCCCAGATGATCAGCTTCCCATCCATGCCTCCTGTTGCAGCCCAAGGTCGGCTATGGAGAAAAAAGAAAGGCAAATAGAATTAATAGGTATAGATTGCGAGATTGAGTTCAGATGCATATATTGTGTGTGCTTGACATATGTGGGCATGGGCGCGATGAAGGCACCATTTCCATGCAAGCAGTTTTGAAAAGAAGAGTAGAACATTGATTTATGCGGAAGAACAGAAAGAAAGGGGGCAGTCGGAGATGCTTTCCATGCTTAGAATCCTGTCAGTCTAAACAGAATGAAGAGGCAAAGTACGTATGTGCAGACTTCTGACAAAATATATGGTTTAAGATGTGATTACATATTCTAATCCAAAAAAGCGAAGGATGATTAATGATAGGCTCCCCAGATGGTACAGATGCAAATTCAGTATGTTAAATCATACCTCGGTGAAAGCCCGATGCATTCAACAGAGTCAGTGTGAGCGGCAAGAGAGTTGATCACCTGTTATAGAGGGTGATATTATTGAAGTCAAACTTCATCACTCAAATTCAAATGACCACCAAAACTTTAGTTTTTGAGCATTTACAGAAACATAAACAACCAAACATTTATCCTCACTAGTTATCTGACAATTGGCATGCCATTCTGATCAGAGCAGGACATTGTGTTGATTAAGAAAACATTTAGATTTCATCATATATATAACAATCAGCCTATCCACTGGTCATTTGCAAGATATAGATGATCGCCCTAAATTAGATTTAGGCATGGAATGAGAATGTAAACCAAACTATGAGGAGAAAGAGCAGAATTTAGATCAAGCCAATTTAGATCAAGCCATTAAATGAATAGAACTATAATTTTATATAAATTTATGCACTAAAGATGCAGAAACCTAATATGATATCCCTTCTGACCCTATGTCCACTTTGTGCACTAAAATCAGCTGGGAAAAGAAATTTAACCCAAAAGATCTCAAAGTCCATGATACAAAGATTATCAAATAAAATATTAAAAGCAGACATCAAATATGGTTGCCCAAGCTCAATCTCGCCTACAACCCTGACAAATTCCTCAGGAATACATTACAAGACATGCCTTCTTGTTTGTTCATATATTGGTCTTACAATGACAGCTGATGCTAGGTATAAAAATGATGACTTAACCGAGCAAAAATCATGTTCTCAGACTGGATGATACACTAGGAAAAATTCAAAAGTTCTGTCAAGGAAGAAATTACAAACCTTTCCAGTTTTTATGTTCACCATATGGACAGAGCCATCTTTTGAACCAGTGATGGCGACAGTGGAATCAGAGGTTATCGCCATGCATGTCAGTCCCTCAGTATGGTAAGGATGGCCTAGAAAACATAAACATTACAAATATGGAAAGAGCAAAAAACATAACATCCAAGATAAAGCTTGCATGCATTTGAGGGCATTGAAATACCTGCCATCACAAAGATGAATGGGCTATATTTCAGAAGTACAATTTTGTTCCAGAAAACGAATATATACCAAATGGATGAGCACTAATTAAGATGAGACCAAGACAAAGCATAACCATGAAGACTACCCACACAAAGGATAATTTCAGGCTCGAGGAAATATGCATCAGATTAAATGTGATTTTCCAGTCTTAGAACTCCAGCAGCATCCAGAAATAGGACTGAGGACTGCCAATTAAACTAACCTTTCATCAAACTTGGTTCAACTAGATTTTGTGAATCAGCTGAAGCATGTACCGAAGCAATGAATGCTTTAATCTTTATGCTGCATACCAAATTCATAATGTACAGACCTGCAACTCTTCTAATATACAGGAATTTGCAGGTAGAAAAGCTAGCTTCCTTGTTTTATACCCTGTTTTTGGGATGGACAGTGTACATGTCCAGGGAGTGGCCTGTTAGATTTCAGCTCATTACATGTATTACCATTTTCAAAAACCAAAAGGAAAAGATCTTTGACCAGTGAAAAAATTCCAAATTGAAGATAAATCAGGGTGTTAAAAAATATCCTGGCACATGTAGAACAGGTACTGATAGCTCTTTCTAATACTTGATACAGATGCCTCTGCAGCTATCCCATATAAGTAACAATATGAAAGAAAAAGATCTGTACCTTAAAGAACAAAGTAATTATAGCAACAGGAAGCTAACATAAAATTGGCCTACAAAGACTGTCGGCCACAAATGGCCTTGTGGAGGAAATGGCTCATATCTATATCCTTGTACTTGAATCAAATACTTGCACACAACTATAAAAAAAAACTAATGGAACTATGGCTCTTAGAACCCTGTGAGTGTTATCCAATGTAGACAAATCAATTTGTGTGCTTTCTATGAGGACATTTGTGCAGCCATTATCAAAGAAAAAAGACTATCAAATCGACCCCCAATTCTCAAAAGAGAAAATCTGAATTGAATAATACAAGTTCAAATTAATGGAGAGCTACCAAATTGAAGACTAAGAAGTTGTCAACATAGGCCAGAGATCACCTCTAACTACATGGATAGTTTCCCCACTTTTTGGGCTCCATATCCTCAATGATACGTCATCAGAACCAGTGCAGATAGTTTTACCTTCAATGATAGATCCATGATTAGGTCAATTTACTCAGAAAATATAGAAAAGAAGAAAAAGAATATATGAAATAAATTATTTGATTTTGCCAAAAAGAAATATGAATACCATCAGGAGTGAAATCACCACAACTCACGGGGCTGCCATGACCAAAGAAAGTTTTATAGGCATTATTGTCAGTATTCCACATCCACACACTATAATCCTCCGAACCAGCCAATACTACATGTCCCTTTGGGTGCCATTTGATCCACTGAGTAGCAAGGCAAATCTCAGCCATTCCCATTACACAACAAAATAAATAAAAAAAAAAAAAATTCTTTGTCACACACATTAATTAGCAAAAATATTAAAATCACCTCAATTCCTTCCCCAGGGCCCTCAAGTTTACACTTGAGATTACCAGAATATGTATCCCATACTTGAACAAGCCCATCAAGGCTTCCAGATGCAAGAAACTGCCCATCAGCACTAAAGGCTACAGCAGAAATAGAATCTTTATGACCTGCATGAGAAAAATGATGGTAAAAATTGGTCCAGTCCAAAAAAATATATTAGAATTACACTGACGAGGACAAGACAAATGTGTAACTCGGGCAAAAGCTTCACAAGGATCTCAGTTTAATATCAAATCCCAGAGGTCCCTTTTTGAGAAACTGTTAGGAATTCTACTGCCAAATTTTTATTGATATTTCTTTTATTCATTAAAAAAAAATTATTGATATTTCATATTTGGGGTGCAATTTCAAAATAAGAAGGAAGATGAAGATAAAAAGGAAATACACACAAAAGAAAGCAAACATATTAAATGAGAGATCTATTTCGAATGACTCCATAAGAGCCTTCACCTCTCCACTAGATTCCGATCAGCGATCTTCCTCCTCAAACCTCATATTTGGAGCTCCGACGCAATATAAAGCCTAGCCCTTAATAAGCCTCTGAACCAATTGCATAGAATTTGGTTTTTCGAGGGAGGCTTAGAAGCCTAGAATTGGTTTCCTACTTGGAATGCATTGTATGAAGGAACCTAATTAAGAAACAATAGCTGGTTTTCATGCAAGGTTGATAGGATATGGGCTTAGCATCAATACTTGAAAGTTCAGATCATAACCGCAAAACACACATGTAACAGCCATCACGTGCCCAATGGAAATTTTTGTTTACGTTAAAAATATTAAACAGAAGTAAAAATGAGTTTATTACTAAAAGTTCTATATGCTTGCATTCATAAGCACAAAAAGCAGTTCTTTATAGTTATGACTCTTAAAGGGAAGAAAGTACAAACTGATTGTTCACTGTTGAATACAGTAATACAGGCTACAATACTAACATAGTTCTCATGTAAGAAGGTGTGATGTATGAAGAGCAAACAGGTTTGAAAAAACAATTGGAACGGCAAATGAATTTCACTTGTACCACAAGCACACCTTGAAGCTCAAAACCCCAATCTGCATGACCGATCTTCCACAAGAATCCCTTATCATCTCCACCTCCAGTGATACCACTAGTGCATCGGTGGGACTACAAGCAACAGTATAGATTTCACCTATAATGAAAGTGAGAAGACAGATATAAGAGTGTTGCACTCCTAAAAAAGATCATCCAATAACTGAAAATAAATGCTCTATTCTGACGTAAGAAATATCATGGAAGAAGGAAAGATATGACATCCATACAACAAAGAAATACTTAAAACTGAATCAGAAGCCTATACTCATCTACAGATGATTCACATCACTAGTAATCCTGAACATAATGTCATTTATATAAATAAAACATGAACAAAAATTGCATGTTTGAGAATTCACCAAACCATGAAACCACTAAATGTTGGAAATACCTGTATGACCGGTGAATGTGTGTATGGAATCATCAGCTTCATCTACAAAACCAGAACGCAAGAAAACTTATTAACTGTTGGATTTGTTATAACATGTCAAAACGTGTGAGCGTATCTAAACTATTTAAACACTTAGTATAAGATAATCTGAAGGTTCCATTTCAGGTGAAAAGATGGCAAGGCAAAATCAAGATGTTGGGATGTCAAGTGACTCAAGTCAAGCATTCAAAATTCCATAAATCATCCAACCTTGCTTATCCCAAAAAAGGTGTTCTCACATGCAGTCCCTTATATGTATTCTCACATGCAGTCTCATTTCACTAACGAGGTCTATGCTTTGTGAAATGAACATGTAACTTCATTTGTATCTTTTTGTGTAAGCGGGTATATACAATTCATTGGAGTTTATACGTTATTTTTATGTAGGTACGTAGTTTGTTTTTTTTAGGGAATTGTAGACTTTATAACATTAAAATATAAGTTACAGAGTCCGAAAGCTTGCCTCACAAGCAATGGAGGAGAAAAGAAGATGGAAAACATAGGAGGTCAAGAGCAATAAGAGCTCACACAAGATGTGTGTGCTCTCATTTTCTAGCCTACAAAAGGGACCCTAACAAAACAAAGAGGGTGGACTAAGGATAGCCCACCTAAGAAAACATCAAAGGAAGCCCAGCACACTAGGTACGTAGTTTGTTAAATGAAATATACGCTTTCAAGGAAAAAAAAATAAAAGCATATTTTTTATCCATATAAAGTTCGATATCAATCTCTTTTACTCACTGCACAGAAACCAAAAGCTATACTAAATAATTAAAAAAAAAAAAACCTCTAACAATCTAACATAGAGGGTCTCTAGACATTAGAGTTGCAGCTAAATTTCGAATAGAATCGTGAAATAAAAAATTGTTCGATATCAATCTCGTTTATTCACTGCACAGAACAAAAGCTATACTAAATCAAAAAAAAAGTCCTCTAACAATCTAACATAGAGCGTCTCTGGACATTAGAGTTGCAACTAAATTTCAAATAGAATCGTGAAATCAAAAATTGTTAAACCAAATCGAAATCAATGAAGTATTTGTGCCGAACCGACTTACCTCCATCGATGTCTGATGCCACCTCGTCATCCGCCTCTGGGAGATCTGTAGATCATAATAAGGGACGATAAGGTTTAGAGAGAGAGAGAGAGAGGAGGTTCGGTGAGAGACCTTCATCGTCGACGGTGATTTCTTGGATGACGTCGCCCTCGTCGACGTAGACGTCGCCGTATTCGTCCTCGTCGTGGTGTGCGTTCATTTGATTCAGATGGGGAGGGTTTTGGGTGGGCTCTGTCGGCGCGAGCGGGAGGGACACGACACGCGGAGGGGATTTATTACTATTGTTAGGGATGGCAAGGGCCAAGGGGTTGTGTGTTTTTATCGGTAAACCCACCCGTTTCGGCGTTGTCGGGGGTGGATTTAGATTGAGCGCTGTTACATCAAGTTTTTTTTTATATAAAAAAAAGTTTTTTAATTTTGAGTTAAGTAAACATATCTACTTAAGAATTGATCCCTCAATTTTTCATATTTTAGTTTTAATCTCTAGATTTAAAGAATATGTTCTTTTTTAGTCCCTCCTAGGAATTAAAAAGAAAACTAAATAATTTAGGGATAGGTCTCTCCTATGAACTAAAACGTAACATATCATTTAATCTAGGGACTAAAATCCATTTTTACCACTTTGACTGACTTGAGCGTCGGAGGGTCTTCTGCAGGACTACCAACTCTCGGTGTTTGAGACGTTCAAGAGGTGTTCACCGGCGGTATACGAAACATTCGGGCGGTAATTTCTCCTTACCAGATTCGCCAAGCAGATTCTTTCCTAATATATATATATATATATATATATATATATATATATATATATATATATATATATGTGTGTGTGTGTGTGTTTTATTAGGAAAGAATAATCCAAAAAAGAAAAAGAAAATGATTCAGTAATTGAATATATGACAAATTTTTAAATCTAGACGAATAAAAACACAATGACTCATCTTTCTAAATTTCATCTAAAAGTGACATGAAAATATATTCCATTTTAATTGTTTTAAAATTTAAAATGTGATAGGTTAAAATAATTACTCCTTTTTCCTATTACATGATCATAACCCTGTAAAAAAAATAAAAGTGATTATATAAATTATTGCCCACAACATTCCAAATCGAAACCCCCCTGGGGATAACATCTGGGCGGGTTGAGATGGATTTGATTACTCTCAATCTCAAATCCGTCTCAAATTTGTGACGGATTTGATTATTTTGTCTCAAACTCGTCTTAACACATCTCATCCCATTCCATTTAGAAAGAAATGAAATTAAAAATCTCATTTTTTTCATAACATTATTATTATTATTATTATTATTAATTATCTTTTAGATTATAAACCAAATAACCATCTTATATAATATTACTTGATATATGCTTAAATATTTTATCAATTGTAATAATAATAATAATAATAATAATATATGATATGTTGATTTTACTTATGTTAAATATTAATTTTGATGATATAAGTGATTTAAATAGGATAACAAGGCAGAGCGGATTTTATCATTGAATTCCAAACTCCTTTCATATCTTTATCGAATTGGGATAGTCGGGTTTGTCGGATTGGAGCAGTTTCCCATTTATTCGATCCCCCGGTCATCTCTATTTCTTTGTCACTTTGAGTGATAATTTATTATACACGTCTACAGCGAAAGAATCAACAAAGTTGAGTGAAGTTCATTCATGGTGCGCAATGAGGACACGAGTAACTAGTAATTCAATTGATTTTCAGATGGCAATTCCAGTAACATCTCTCTACATTGACTAGTTGTAGCGTATGTGCAAATGCACATAAATATAGGGTAAGAATTTTTTTTTCATTCATGTCAAATAATTTAAATATAATAACATTATGCAACTAAAATATGAAATACGTATATAGATGGTTTAAATTACGTACTACTTTCAACAATAATAACCAATGACATTAACAACAAATTCTTCGAAACATGGAATTTGTAGATAAACAAAAACACACATTGAAGAAATCAAAAACGGTTTTTGTTTAATATAATTTAATAAATTAAATATTAAATTTTTTTATTTCTTTAATGTAAATGATATGATGTTTTTTAAAAAATAGTACATTTGCTGAATTATTAAATGAGAAATATTCTATGCAACAATGCTATTAGTTGGTTAATGTGGTAAAAATGGGTCACTAAAACCCATAGTTGAGATTAAAGAATCCAAAGATATCATCTTCTGTGTACCATGCAAATGGAAAAAATAAATGAAGATGGATATATTCATATTGAAAATTAATTAATTAAAATTTAAATAGACATCATCATGTCTTTTATATAGATCCTAAAATCTATAGAATTCAATCATAAATTAAAAATATATATATTTTTTAAGATCACCAGATTAAAAAATTTGAAGATGGCTACACATCCTGTATCATGAAGAGCTAAATTGAGAGAAAAAAATTTGATAGGTAAATTCATTTATTAAATTGGGTAAATAGTCAATTAAATCCGGACATCATAATATTTTAATCATTAGATGAGATAGAATAAAATCGTTACCCTATTATGATGATGAAAATATTATAATGAATTTCAAAATATTTATTTATGAATAAATACCCAATCCACTGTTGTACTACTTCCAACCAGAATAGAGAATTGAAGTTGAATATGTTAAAGAAAATAAATTATTTGAGATTTTTTTTAACAGTTGAAACACCGAAACAAGACAATTTTTTTTAAAAAGAAGATCCAAGGGAAATAAAACAACATAGTAATGTTAATTGCAACATAAAATGGATTAGATGAACCAAATTAAGCTTCATATATACCAAAGAATAACTGACCTTCCTAGGATCAGAAGAAATTTTGAGAGAGGAAAAAAGAAAGAGGTGATAACTAAAGAGTTAATTAAATTGGGTAAACAGGTAATTAAATTAGGACATCATAGTATTTTGATGATTAGATGAGATGGAAAAAAAATTAGTTCTCTATTATGATGATGAAAATATCATAGTGTTCTCATAATTTTTAAAATATTTTTATACACAAACGGAGTACTACATTGTCCAAAACATTATCATTATACTCATATCCTTTTGTAAAAATCAATGATATCAAAGGTATAACACACTATAAGAAAAAAATAATCTCTCTCTATTTTGATAAGGAAAATATACATGTAAAATGATATTCAAAAGAAGCTAAGAAATAAATGCTATTCATATTTTAAATATATTAAAATCCAATCATATTCTAATTTTAACCTTTACATATTGGGTTCTAAAAATGATAAATGTAATATTGTCCTATTCTAATTTTAACCCTTACATATTGGATTCTTAAAATATGATAAATGTAATATCATGATAATTTTATTAAGGGAAAAATCCATATAACCCCCTGTAAACTTGTCCAAATCCATATAACCCCCTGTAATCTTCGTATATCCATATAACCCCCTGTAATCATACCGAAAATCCATATAACCCCCTCCGTCCGCCTTCCGTCAGCCGAGTTAACGGCAAAATCTGGAAAAATCCATATAACCCCCTGTAATCTAGCTTAAATGCATATAACCCCCTGCAATCTTTATATATCCATATAACCCCCTGCAATCTTCATATATCCATATAACCCCCTCTAAATTTTAAAAAAAATCCATATAACCGCATGTAATCTGGAAAAAAATATTTTTAAAAATTTAAAAATAAAAAATAATTTTTTTATTAATAATAGAGTAAATTTTTTTATATATTCCTTTTTTTTATTCTTAATTTTTTAATTATAAATGACATGTGATTTCATAACCAGTATCCGACACATTAATAATAGAGTAAATTAACATTTACATGTATTAACATCTAATGAATTGTAAATCTTTATTTTGTTTTATTTTTTCTATTATTCTCATTGAAAAAACGTAAAATTAATATTTTTGTTGTTTGATTCACCTTTGATAAAATAAGAATAAATGGTAGATAAAAGATGAATAAGAGTTTATGACTTTTTAAATGACAACTATACCCCTGCATAAATTTTTTACATTTGGGAATAAGTATGAGAGATGTATGCGTGATATGATAGATGTGACAGTTTTTGAAAAAAAATATTTGTAAAAATTCAAAAATGCCAAGAGGAATTTTTTAAATTTTTTTATTTTTGAATTTTATTTTTGAATATTTAAAAATATTTTTTTCAAATTATAGGGGGTTATATGGATTTTCCTAAAATTACAGGGGGTTATATGGATATATGAAGATTGCAGGGGGTTATATGGATTTATGCTAGATTAGAGGGGGTTATATGGATTTTTTTTCAATTTCGCCGTTAACTCGGCTGACGGAAGGCGGACGGAGGGGGTTATATGGATTTTGGGTATGATTACAGGGGGTTATATGGATATATGAAGATTGCAGGGGGTTATATGGATTTAGACAAGTTTATAGGGGGTTATATGGATTTTTCCCTTTTATTAAATAAATTATATTCAAGTTATTTTAATGATTTATATAGCTGTTCATACATTAGAACAAATAAATTTCTATAATTATATGTATATGATTATTTTATATATACATCCAAACTTTAATAAGATTAATTTTTTACTCTTATCAAAGATATCAGAATATTATGTTTATAAGCGAGGGTTATAAAATCAAATCAAAGGAATATAAATATTTAACATCAAAGCACTGTTCAACTATGCAAATAAAAATAAGAAATATTGATAACATGGGTGAATTCATTATAAAAAGATAAAAATTAAATAGATGGAATAGAAGAACTTAAATTGTAACACCAAAGTATTTTTGAACTATGCAAATGAAAATAAGAAATTTAAATAGATATTATCAAATCAGTTAAATATATCCTAAAATCCCTAAAATCTATGAATTTAATTATTTGGTGATTTTTAGATATGAATAACATGAAAGTTTCTATACACTATGCAAATGGAGAAAAAAATGAAGATGGGCAAATTCATATTGAAAATTAACTAAACTTTAAATAGATGTCATAATGTCTTTTCTACATATTGTAAAATATACACAATTCGATTATAATAAATTTTTAAAAAAATCAATTTTTCTATGCACCATGCAAATGAAAAAAAATAAATGAAGATGGATAATTTCATATTGAAAATTAACCAAACTTTAAACAAACCTCATCGTGTCCTTTATATAGATCTTAAATTCTATAGAATTCAATCATTATAAATTCTAAATATATATATATTTTAAGATCTCCAGATTGAAAGATGTGATGGCTACACATCCTGTATCATGAATAGTTAAATTGAGGAAAAAAATTTCTGATAGGAAGCTTCATTTATTAAATTGGGTAAATAGTCAATTAAATCTGGACATCATAATATTTTGATGATTAGATGAGATTGAAAATAAATTAGTACCTTATTATGATGACGAAAATATTATAATGAAATCATATTGTAAAAGATCTAAGAATAAATACCAGAACCACTGTGCTACTTCCAATCAGAATAGAGAATCTGATAAAATAAATCATTTCTATTATGTATGGAATAAAATTAGTATATATTTTAAATTAGTCCTTTTAAAGTGTTATTGTAAAGAATATCAACAAGAATTGTTCATGAAAAAAATTGTTAGGTGATGGGTACAATTATCCACTTCCAGCGTATGAAAATATTATTATATGGAAGCAATTCGAGTTGCTAGCGCGAACGAAGAGGAGGTATAGTTGTGGGGATTTGCATTTAACAATTGCTTGTTAATAAGATTTTAAACAAATAATAAATGTGAATATAAACCATTAAATTGAGAGGCTCTTCATTTAGAAAAAAAATTATTGCAGAATGTTAATGTCAATGGTAGAGTGTAATGCGCAAGAGTAAAAACGTCCAATTAAAAGATAATAAATATGTCAGTTAAATTTTATTTAGGATAGGAAATTTTTTCAAGAATCATGAAGAATAAACTTGTCAAATAAATATTTTTCATGGATTTATACTTTTATATATATAGTATAAATAAATATAGATATAGATAGATAGAGCATTTTACAAGGTATAAATATAGATATAGATTCTTCAAAGTTCAAAAATGAACATAAATGTTTTTTTTCCTAGGATACACATGATTTTTTTTTTTTGGTGTAGGTAATTTAGTGACTGCAAATGATATTTATTCTATTGGAATTTTTTATTCTAATTCAATGGATGTTTTCAGGGAGGAACGGTTTGCCTTGGAGACAAGGGCATATTTTATTAGAATGTATGTATTTCGATTTTTTTAATATTAATCATTAAATTAAATTTATTGACAATTTATTTTACATATATATGTACAATCATAATATGTGTCTTTGCATATGAGATTAAATTTATTGTTGAGTTCACACAAAGCTCAAATCTGAATATGTCTTCTTTTTTTACAATCATTTTTTTTTTGTGTATGAATATTTTATATGTTTTTTTTATCAGGTTGCATTGTTACTGTAACTGATTGTCATTAACAATCGTTATATATTTTTATTTATTAGGTGTAAATAGTGGTATCCAAAAAAAAAAAATTAAATCCTTTTTTTGTATGAGTATTTGATATATTCGTTTATTTTGTTTTATGATTTACTGGGTTAGGTTGATCTAGTGAATGACAAATTGTCATGGGAGTGAAATGGTTTTGGATGTGAATAATAATAATAATAATAATAATAATAATAATAATAATAATAATAATAATAATAATAATAATAATAATGGCTTTGGGATTGATGATGATTTTGATTTAAGAGGGGGTGTGAATTGATTGTCATGGGAGGGTTAAAATGGTCAAATGGTTATGTGGATGGATTGGAATAGGATTAAAGTGATTGAGAGGGATAAAATGGTCAAATGGACGGTTTTTGGTTTAGCAGCCTTTTATATAGTAATATAGATGTTTGATGTTTCCACAGAGGAATTCAATTGAATTGAAAGTCTTCAATTCGATCTCCTTTTCTTCTGGCACGTTCCGTGGGCGACTCAAACAGCTACACTTGGAATATAACTGTCATGCATGGTTCACTACATGGACATATATATAATATAAAATAATTATAAGGAATAAAAACATTTCTAAAAGACTCTCTACAATACATTTTTTTTCATATAGGAAGTTAAAAATCTTAAAATCCACTTCAAAAAACTTCTCACACCCATCTCTACTATATTTTTTTCCCTACAAGACTCCATACATGTATAAAACATTGTAGAGAAAACTACATTGTAAAATAACCACATTACCCCTTTTAATAAAACCATTTTTTTCCAAGCCAACTCTCTCTCTCCTCATTTTTTTTTCAAATTAAAGTGAAACTATCTCTCCCAAATGGATATCATCTTCCTCTACAAACCCTAAAAAAAATAAAAAATCAAAACATTTGATTTCATATGTCATCCGTCCGTCTGTCCACCCACCGTTCGTCGTCCGTCCATCCGCCGTCCGTCTCTTTCTCTCTCTCTCTCTTTGATTTCATCTGCCCGGCCGTCCGTCTCGTCGTCTGTCCGCCATCCGCCTCTCCCTCTCCCTCGCTCTCTCTGTATCTCTCCTCTCTCTCTCTCTCTCATTTGGTGACTAGATCCAATATGTTTCCAAGAGTGATATTTTTTTTAGGGCGCTGTTACACCTAGCCCCAATTTCAATTCTGTATGTGTCGAGAGAAAATTAACGACGCATATGCTCACGTTAACGATGTATATGTTTCGAAAGAATTTTTTTACATTTCTATAAATGCATCCATGTAATTCATTAGAGTATATGCTTCATTTTTTTAATAAAAACATATACATCATTAAATGATGTATACTATTTTTAAAAAATTCAAAACACTTATAATCTGGAATTGTGGCTGGAAATGGGGCTGGATGTAACATTATCATTTTTTTAAATATATTTTGTTTAACGTTTTTCAAATTATAGTAAATGGATCATTTGGAATGAAAATAAAGTAAGAATGAAGAGGTTTTTGGAATGATAAAAAAAAGCTCCCTACATGTCATATAAAGCTTTTTTCCCCACAATGTAAAGAAATATTAAGAAGGCTTTTAGAGATGTTCTAAGAAAAAAGAATTATTAGACGAAATTGCTATTCTTTTATCTTGTTTGAATAAATTACTATTTTTGTTTGTTTTGTTAAAAACAAACATAATTATCACATTTTATTCATCATAAATAAATATATTTTGTTGAAGATTAATATTATTTATGCAGAAAAATATTTTATATTTTAAAATATTTTTTAACTAAATCCAATAAAATCTTGAGAACTCATCCCCTCAAGCCTTATATAAATATATGAGATAGGATTATGTGACTCCTTTTAATTATTTTAAAATGTGTTAGACTAAAAATTTACTAATTTTTTTTTATATCAAAATTGATCAAATTTAACATTTTTTATGGGTTCTAAAAATCTAATCCTATGATTCAAAATTTGATCAAATTTTAACTGATAAAAGGATAAATTGTAAAGTTGGAAAACTTAATTGTCAGAAAGAACAAAATGGAGTGACACCTGGATAACCTTATACGCATGTCCAAACACCCGTCGGACAACGCTGTCATGATCCCCGCCGGTTCAATCAACTCGCTCTCGCCACCCATGTCAAGACCCACCAATCCAACGGTCAAAATCAATCAGTCACCAATCCATCACCGTTCACTAAACCGACCCACCAATAGAGACTCCACAAAAACACACTCGCGTGTACCTGAAGCAGAGATACACTCGAGAGATATTTTAACTTCCCAGGCGGAGCGAGATCGATCGAGTTCTTTCGCTACAGCGAACACAAGCCTTTCTCCAACCATTCGTTCTCTCTCCCGACCGAGAAATCATCGTCGGAAACCCTAATTAGGGGTTCTTTGAAGATGGAGTGGGACAGCGATTCGGAGGGGAGCGGAGAAGAGGAGGGGTTCATGTGGAACGACGGGGGACCACTGTCGATGGCGATAGGGAGCCTTCTCCAGTCGACGCCGTGCGGGTTTGTGGTGGCGGACGCGCTCGAGCCGGACCACCCCATCATCTACGTCAACACCGGGTTCGAGATGGTCACCGGGTACCGGGCGGAGGAGGTCCTTGGCAGGAACTGGTGAGTTCTCTCTCCCTCTCTCTCTCTATGAAATCAAGATCGCTGTTTTGGTTGAATTGTTTATAGTTTTGAGGGGGATTGAGTGGGTTATTCATTTGCATCGGTAGATGAATTTATATGAGGCAAGTGTCTCCATTGGGCGTAGGAGAGATTGAGAGTAACGTCTAGATGTGCTTATGCGTGTTTTATGGATTGAGGGGAGTATGATGAAGGATTATTGGAAAAGCATCCATAGAAGGAGATCCAACTGGCTTTAATTGTTGAAAGGTTGAATTTTCAATTTTTTGTTGCTTATAACAGGAAGGGAAGATTTGCTTCATTGGGAGAAAAGTTAGAGAGGAGGTAGTGGAGACTTGGATTTAGATTTTGATCTAAAATGAGGAGTTAGTGATATGCCATTAATTTTTTAAAGCCTGGCCATGTGAGAATTGAGAAATGAGTAGAAAAGGGGGGTGTTGGCATTTTGTTCTTTTCTATGAGGTTTCCCTTTCTAATCATGCTTGGTTAAACATGGTAAACTCTGAAGTAGTCTATGCATCTGGATGTGGCATCTAGTTCTTGTGGAAATATGGGGAATCATATGACATGAAAGCTTGTCGTGTAAGATGTGGAAGTCATCCATATAAATCACTATATGGTTGTTATTCACTGAAACCTACAACATTCAGTATACCTTAATTGTTATTATCATTGTCATCAGTTAGTGAGACACTTCAATTTTTCACCAAAATTAGCGGTTGTATTTGAAGCAGTCACTCCATGTATTGGAATTCTAGAATTTCCTATTTAAAGTCTTTCTTGAAAATTTTTCTAAGGTTTTTATGCTTGATTTCCACCTTGTATGTATCAAATATTATTCAAGGCTTTCTTAACTTTCTTGTTCTATACCTATATTTTAGCTTACTCACAGATGTAATACAAAAAGAAAAGTTAGGTACTCCACCACCAGAATCTTATTAATAGTGAATATGGGGTACAATACCTGATAAAATAAGAAAACATAAGTAAAAGAGCAAACAAAATCTAAAGAAAGAAAGATAAAAAAAGGTGAAGCCCAGACTGAAATTCTGTAGACAAGGAGTCCACAGATAAAAGTACAGATTCATTTGTCATGGTAACATAAGTAATCGTTCTTTGGGTTCAATAGGTTGGTTCTAATGGAAGAAAATTATCTTCAAGAAGGACCTGAAACAATGCCATTTACCATCATTATTATGATAATTCACACATTGGCAACATGCTCGAAAGGATAGAACACTAAGAAGCTGATCATTGAAGTTTTCCACTACATAAAAAATGCTTAGTAATTTAATATTCTCTCTTAGATAACACGTACCATATTCTCTGTTTTTTTGCTGTTTTTGATGAAATAAAATGTCATTTTTTCCAAGTGAATTCTAAAATTTTATTCGTACATGGAATTTTTCCAGAACTAACAGGTACATGTTTGCCACTCTGATGAAATTCCTTATGGTTTAAATTAGGCCTGTCAATGGATCAGGTTCGAGCCGGGTCAGGGTGGACCCAACCTAGGCCTTGGGTCTGCCCATCCGGGTCCTACCTAGGACCCAACGGGACCCAGGACATTACTGTCCCGGGTCCGGAACCGGCGGACCCAGGTCGACTTGGGTAAACAGCACAAAAACAACAAAAAACAAAAAATAAAAAAAAAACTCAAGGAATAGATTTCAATCCTGCCCACACAAAATCAAAACTTCACAAGCAAAATATCAATTTTCATTACAACAAACAATAAAAAACCAACTAGGATTCACAAACATACAATTCCGATGACGCTTCAGGATCATCAACATTCGCCGAATTGAGAATCTTTAGTGCCTACCACTCCTAATCACAACCAGAAGCTCAAAAAAGCTTTCCAAAGTAAACCCAGAAAAGAAAACCACCAGAACCTCCCACAAAAACACCAAGCAACAAAAAAATATTCCAAAACAGGTAGAACCATTGAAGAAAAAGTCAATATTCAACACAAAAACAGCTAAAAAATCAAAATCACACAAAAAGAAAACAAAAAACACAATTAACGGCCAACAAAAAAGAAAGGGTGAGAAGGGGTGGGAGTTGTGGGGCTGGAGGTGGCGGCAGAGAGTGAAAAGGATTCTAGGGATTTTTTATTTTTCACTTCCATTCATGTCCCTATAATGGCTTTGGTTGTGTAATGGGTTTAAAACATGTTAAAACATTAATGGTATGGGCTTGGGCCTGGGTAACTAGGTTGGGTAAGTCTAGGTTTGGGTTGGGCAACCTGGGTTGAGTCATAAAACAAAAAAAAAATCAACAATATAAATTATGGGTGGTCCATCGGGTTCATAGGATCGGGTCGGAGTGGACCCAGACCCACCCCATTTCGATGATCGGGTCTTTTAGGTTGGGTCCATATTGGGTCTTGAGTTTTTTGACTTAGGTATTTTACGTCTTTTATCGGGTCGGGTCCATGTCGATCCATGACATGTTGACAGGCCTAGTTTAAATTTGACTCAGATAACTTTGTATTAAAAGTCCAATGCAATCACATATGCCCATGTAGTTTACAAGTTCAAATGTTATAATATTATTGATCAATGTAAGTAGATTATTATGAGGTGATTGATGATTTTATCCTTAAATTCTTAATGTCCAACCTATTATTATTCATAATAGGTGACGCACCATGTGTTTACAGTTATACTGGGCCCATAAATAACTAATGCATTTTAATATTACATGATCAACGGTTCAACACTAGGGTATATCTATTAGACTTATGGAAATCACAGAGGATGTACTCAAGGGAATCCCTCATCGTGCTCTGATGCTTCCCTCATTAGGATCCTTGGTCTACTATTAATAATCAATGTACCACAGTACATGCTTTTTATAACCTCAAAAAGGCGGTAGGAACATCCTATATGATTAAGCTGATCAAATAACATAAGTTGGGCATTATGAAATGAAGAATTTTGGCATCAACCATTATTTCCTCTGTATTGAATGGGAGTGCAGTATGGAAAATGTGCATGATGTTTGTTCTCCCTCTTCAGATTATATGGTCAGGAGAGTGGTAGTTGTTGGAAGAAATCCTCTTATAGCATGCTAGAATATTTTCCCATTCATTTGGTATTTTTTCAATGTCATAGATGTTTATATTTATCTTCACTTGAAACTAAAGTTGTCTTGTTTCAGTCGGTTCTTGCAATGCAGAGGGCCATTCGCCCAGAGGAGGCATCCATTGGTGGATGCTTCTGTAGTTACCGAGATTCGGAGATGTCTTGACGAGGGGATTGAATTCCAGGGTGAGTTGTTGAATTTCAGAAAAGATGGCTCCGCAGTAATGAACAGACTGCAGATAACCCCAATTTACGGAGATGATGATACAATTACACATTTTATTGGGATTGAGCTCTTCACTGAAGTAGATATTGACTTGGGTCCACTACCTGGTGCTCTAACAAAGGAATCCAAGAAGATCATTCACAGTGTTCCCGATAATTCCTTCTTTCGACCCTTGTTGTCGGGCCATGGACACATATGTCGAGAATTCTGTGCTTTATTCCAACTCAGTGATGAGGTGTTGTGTCAGAAAATTCTTTCAAGGTTGGCTCCAAGGGACATTGCATCTATTGGCTCAGTCTGTAAGCGACTCTATGAGCTCTCAAAGAATGAGGTCCTTTGGAAAATGGTCTGTCAGAGTGCATGGGGCAGCGAAACGACTCGTGTTCTGGAATCTGTGTCGGGAACAAAAAGGGTGGGATGGGGGAGACTGGCGAGGGAGCTAACCACCCTTGAGGCTGCAGCATGGAGAAAACTAACTGTTGGAGGTGCGGTTGAACCTTCTCGCTGCAACTTCAGTGCTTGTGCTGTTGGGAATCGAGTTGTCCTCTTTGGTGGTGAAGGGGTTAATATGCAACCAATGAATGACACGTTCGTGTTGGATCTAAATGTCAGCAAACCTGAGTGGAGACATATCAAAGTGAGCTCTCCTCCTCCAGGCCGGTGGGGCCACACCTTGTCATGCTTGAATGGTTCTTGGTTGGTTGTATTCGGTGGATGTGGAAGACAGGGCTACTTAACGATGTCTTCGTATTGGACTTGGATGCAAAACACCCAACATGGAGAGAAGTATCTGGTTTGACTCCACCTCTCCCCAGATCGTGGCACAGCTCTTGCACGCTAGATGGGACAAAATTGGTGGTTTCTGGTGGGTGTGCAGATTCTGGGGTTCTCCTTAGTGACACCTTCCTTCTGGACTTCACGATCGAGAAGCCCGTTTGGCGGGAAATTCCAGTGAGATGGAAGCCGCCTTCGAGGCTAGGTCATACGATTACAGGGTATGATGGACAGAAGATACTCATGTTTGGTGGACTTGCTAAGAGTGGCCCTCTTAGGCTGCGATCGAGTGACGTGTTCACGATGGACCTCAGTGAGGAAGAGCCACAGTGGAGATGCATCACTGGCAGTGGTATGCCCGGTGCAGGGAACCCCGCAGGAATAGCCCCACCTCCCCGACTTGATCATGTGGCTGTGAGCCTTCCAGGTGGCAGGATCCTGATCTTTGGTGGGTCTGTGGCCGGGCTCCACTCAGCGTCGCAGTTGTATCAACTGGATCCAACAGAGGAGAAACCAACGTGGAGGATATTGAACGTCCCTGGCAGACCACCGAGGTTCGCTTGGGGACATAGTACGTGCGTGGTTGGAGGGTCAAGGGCGATAGTTCTCGGGGGGCAGACCGGGGAGGAGTGGATGCTTAGCGAATTGCATGAGCTATCGTTGGCGAGCCCTGTGATATAATGCCTGAAGTACACATTCAATGGGTCAGTTTATAGTGGAAATGAGTGACCAGGAGATCAATTAGGATTCGGCCTGATCTTGTTTGTATTTTCATTGTCTGATTAATCATGAGAGATTGATAGATAGGAAGGCGCCTCGAGATTGGAAACTTTGAACTGATCTGGCCTTGGAGTGTATATGCTAAAATGTGAATGACAGTTTGTCTCCCATCTGGGATGATCAAGAGGCATGTCACAGATATGATCAGAGGATAATTTTCAGAAGTTTTTGTTGGAAATTCACATTTAGTTATGCAATGGGTCTTTATTAGGTGAATAGCATTACAAGTACTTGGCCTATTTGTGTAGTTTTGCTGTGTATACAGATTCCCCCCTCTCTCATCTCTTCTTTTGTTGTCGGTGGTTTTGGTTCTGTGGTTTAAAAAGAAAATTCAGGTTGCCTGTATATATAGTGAGTATTTAATGCACTATACTCGTGCTCATTTTCAGTGTTTTATTTTGTTTTTTCTCTTCGTTTTTTTCATTGATACAACTGATCTCTTTTGTAACAGCAATAAAAATCATCTTGTATGCCCCCTTTTCTTCCCTTTGAACTAAACAGAGAAGCAGTCCATCCTGTTCCATTTATAGCTTTATTTGTATTTCCAACAATGTAATATATATTATATTCTCAGAGTCAGAGGTGCATGTGTTTTAAAATTTTTGATAGTTAAGTGGTGGGATTTGAATGCGGTATTTCATGATTATAATTTTTTTTGTTGTGAATCATTGAATTATAAGTCCAACCTAAGTTATTTGTTTTTATTTTATTTTATAAGCGTTAAATTTAGGCTCGTCTTGTCAATAGCTCGGCTCTAAACCTGGACCTAATATGACTGATCCGATTTGGATATGAACATACAAACAAATTGGGTCTAAGTGAATCGATCCGAGATTGGCTGTTTTATTTGTATTTATATTTTATTAGACTATTAGCATTAGTTGATCTATAATTTTGTATCTCATATCTAACAACAGATGTAATCTCCGATTGATGGTGATCAAATCATATCAATGTTATGGAAATCCTGTTTTCTCTGAGGACAGATGGTAGTAGTGTAGTACCACCAAATATATAATTTTATAAAAGTGGAATGTGACTACACACACCTCAAAATAAAATTTTACAAAAGTGGAATGTGACTCACCCATCTCAAAATAAGACATGTCATTGTCCTATATTCCTGGGAAATTTATGTGATTGAAGACAAACCCCATAAAACTTACAACCGAAATTCTGGTGATTTTTTCCCTCCAGATATTATAAAGGGGGGAAGATGTTGAAACTAATCTCATGGTCCGGGTCCGGGTCTAGATTTTCAAGGACCCGGGTCAGTCACAGTTCAGGTCCAAGTCTACCTTGATTAGTTTGGATCCAACTCATTGACAAACCTAGTTTAATTGAACCACATAAAGAGAAAAAATAAATGAAATGATGTTATATTCAACAATGGTAGTCGAAAGATCTTTTATATAGATACAAGATATAAAACTCTTAAAAAAAAAAAGAAAACTAAAATAACCAATGAGAAAATTTGAGTAAGGGGTAAGAAGCCTGTATAATTATTCCAATATACATCACGTATTAAAATGAAAAAAAAATCTAATAAAAATTAATGTAACTAATATGGTGATCCAAATTGACATAAAAATGATATGACATACATATATTTTATTATTTTATTGATTCAAAATCAGTTTGATTTGATGGATGGTTAATTTTTGGGTCATTATATACTGTTATAAAAAGTTGTCTTAACATTTTTTCCCCTCAATGATAGTCTAGACTATTCATATGAGAAGCAAATAAAAGTGGTCATCATGAACAACACTTCTTCAAGGATTATCTAGAGAAAATTAGCATAAACTTTTAATAGTGGGTGTTATATTTTACAAGAAAGGTATAAAGTTATGTTAGATTGGAGTCTTGGAGACGACTTTGATGAGTGAGGATCATGCAAAGAATAACATGAAAACAAAAGCTACTTTTTCTATCTCACTCTTGTTTCCATGCACCAATTTAGGGGGGGGGGGGGGGGGGGAATTTTTATCCCCCAACCAATCAAAACAACAGAGGCCTCGACATGGTATGATATACAATATGTTAAGAAGATGTAAAAAACAAAATGTGTTCAATTCAGTTGAATTTTCTATACATGTATGTATTTCATTTAAAAACATATTTTTTTAAAAAATTAAATACGTCGGGACCTGCATAAGGAACTGCTGTGATGTCTGTTTCTAACATTTTAAAACCATATATATGACCATTGATTCCATGTACTCTTCTTAAAAAAAATATAGGAGACATTGATATGGGACCCAGAAAAACTCCACAGGCCTACACCCTTCATTGGATTCCTTTTGCCTTTGATAATTATGTTGATTTTATATTGTATACCTTTCGAAATATCAGGTCCTTCTCAAGCATCCTAACAAGTGACAAAATATTCAACAATGAGTTAATGATGTATAGTCCCACAAGTGTTTCATCATCAATTGAGTGGACCAGGTCTGCTTGATTTTATATGCTTAGGTTTAATATTTATGCAAGTCTTCTGAACAAACTGTCTGAGTTTGTTTCATTGAACTAAACCAATTTTGTTAGTTTGCTTGTTTAATGATTGATGTTAGACTACTTTGAGGCTAATAGTGTCTTAGTAGAGGGACTTCTCTCCAACCCTAAAACTTTTGTTGCAGACTAGAAAATGTGGGAACGACCACATTGTCTTTATGTGGGTTTCCACATTCTCATGTTCAATTATAGAGATTGTTGAAGATTTCTGTTTTTAAGTTGTAATAATTATATGCATTAAGGGTAAGATTTGAGTTTGAGTATCAGCATTGCCTTATCCACCTGTTTGTTAGTAATATTCGATTTTTTTTTCATGGGACTAAAATAAATAGACAGGAGGAGTATTTTTAGTTTTAACGTAAAATCAACCATGAGGTTCATTCGATCTAGACAAAATTATAATAATTGGAGTCTTATTTACACCATATTCTTGTTTTTTTGATTTTGTATGGACCTAAACCGAATTTTTAAACTTTTCAGTGAGTTATATCGTTTTTTCTGATAAATTATTCGTGGTTGTGAAAATCAAAATAAAAAGAGGATGCAAATGTTTTTTATTCTAAAAAACTGAATTTTTTTTTCTAATTTAAATTCGAATCAATGTAACTGTTTAGGTCATTAGGGATAAATAATGGGTGGAGGGTGGGAGGAGAATATCAACTCCTCCCCCGCATAAGATTCGAGTCACATCTGAAGACAGTGAAAGCTTCGTCTCTTTATAAATCTTCAAAAACCACACGATCTGACAAATCCATCCCCGCTTTTTCGTCCAAATTACACTAGTACCAAAACCCGCGACCGCATCATCTATACCTTCAGATTCACCATCGAACGGTCAATATGGGCGGATGGCATTTCAGATATTCTCGCCAAAATCAAGGGCGAAACCAACTATCCGAAAGCCAATCCAAAAGGAGAGACGTCAGTGACTGACAGAGAGGTCTAATGAGAGGAGAATGGGATGCTGTGCCGGTGATTTTAATTTTTTCAAAAACACAAAAAGCTTCAAAGAGCGAACACAAATGGCGGTCCCCTTCACACAACAAGCTCTCCCTCACTGAAACCCCCCAATCAAAATCCGATTTTGATCCGCCATTATTAAAGCTTCACTTCCAATGCATCCTCCCAGAGCTAAAAAGGGGACCCCGCCTCCCATCATCGCCAGAGCCGGGAGGCTCACCGTCTTCATCACTCCTCCGTCGACCCCAAGCCCCACCAAGGCTCCGGCTTTCCCTCCCCTGAAGCGTTCCCCGGTGACTCCGCCTCAGGTGAAGGTGGTTCCTCCGCCGGTACAGCCTCCGCCGGCGCAATTCGATAAGCCCCGGAGCCGATCGTCCGGGTCGGTGTTTGGGTTCTTCTGGGACGCTGTTTCCAAGGTTCAAGAAGGTAGCTTTCATGCTTTTATGGGGGGGTTCGTGTTTAGGGTTTTTGTGGGTTTTGTGTGATTTTGAATGTTGGGGTGTTTTTTTTGTGTTGGTAGTGCATTCGAGCATGGATGAGTACTTGGCGGAGTGGTTTGGGTTGAATCAATCGAAGTATCAGTGGGCGTTGAATGACTATTACGAGAGCAAGGAAATGGTGAGTGTGTTTTTTATGGTTTTTTTTCTGTTTGAAATTTTATGTGGGTTTATTTTTTTTTTATTTGAAAGTGTGTTTTTTTAATGTGGGTTAATTTGTTCTTAGGCCAGTAAATCTTGATTTGTGGTTCAATGGATGGTGGCTTTGGGGGTAGAGTTCGTGGCATGAGTGTTGGGTAAAAGTTGAATGGATCTTTGAAGAAATTATGGAATGTGTTCTACCCATTCACTTATCATATTGTTCCTATGTAATTCCATAGGAGGCTTGATGTTTTTGTTCATGTTCTATTTTTATTTATTTATTAATGATGGCAAAACTATTCTCGTGTATTTAGAATTTGTGTTTTTTGAGAGGACTTCTGATGCGGATCATGGTGGATTGTTATTCTGAAACTGCGATTTGCTGTTTTGTTGTTCCTTTCAGACAATATTTCTTTCTTTCACACTCTTATATAAGTCTTAAATCCAAACTTGGATTTGTTATCAAACTTTTGTGTGATTGGAGGTGGCCTCTAATGCCAGCTTATTGTTTCAATACAATTTCTTGCAAAGTGTGACCCTTGCCTGCCTGTTTTTTTTTTTTTTATATGGAATTGCAGACATGTAGATCTTTGTTTTATGTTGTCACTTACACTAGGGGAGTTTAGTTCAGAAGCAGTCACTATTTATTGCCTTTTTGTGAATCATAGCAGAGTGGATTTCTCTCAGGATGCATTCCCTACAGAACCTTTTTTGTCTTTCTTTCCAATTACAGATGGTTGAATGAGTTATGCAGAACACCTGATGTAGTTGATAGTTTCTATTGGATACTTGATAATGAATGGTCTCCTAACATTGACCACCAATCCACCATATTTTTTGTTCATTTGGCTTTATTTCTTGTTAATTCTGGATGCGAGTCAGATCTTAATGACCGTAATTCTTGTCGATGGTTTTTGATGCCTTGGATTTCTTGTTGCATCCATTAAAATGTAGCTCTGCCATGGTCTGTAGATATGATTAGCATGTGAATGACATGGAGAATTATATATGAGAGTACGAAAGGGTATAGGTCTGTTTCAATATCTTCTAGCCAAGATCAACAATCCCTTTCCTATGTTTGGTGATTGGAATTTGTGGATTCTATATAGTGTGTGATTTCTCTCCAAGTTCCTCCACTATTCACAATGTTCATGCAATTAATGAAACATCTTTTGAGTTATAACATAGACTGATTAGTTAACCCACCAAGACATCGACGGCACATCTCGTGTGAAGTGGTGACTACTGAAATAGATGTTATTTTAGTTGGATTGTTTTTTTATCTAATTCATATTCCCCACTTCATTATCTGATTCATACCTGAGTGCTCCAGCTGGAAAGGAATGAGAAGGGTTACCAGGCATAGCTTTTGTAGCTGCTTTATCTGCTTCATATCAGTCTCGAAGCAGTAAAAGTTTTCCTCTCACAATAAAGTTGCTCGATACCCGCCAAGAGAAGTTGCTAATATATGGTTTGCTGCAGGGGAAGGAATCTACTAAACCAAAGGATCTGGTGAACAGGAAGGGACAAAGTGTGTAAATTAAAATACTCTTTATCAGGTAATGTAAATGTTTTTATTGGTACTGTTCCATCTAATAATCATCTAATGCATTTATGGTTTTTTTATGGTTTTGATGTGCAGATGTTAGATAAAAGCTACAATGAATAGAGATTTAATGTTGAAGTATCATGTGTATGATTACATAGGAGGAAGAGGAGATCTTCCCTGTGTGTGGAGGTTCAAATCATTTTGTTTCTGCTCTCTGTTAATCAGAAAAAATGTTGAACTTTGAGTGATAACCTTCATTATATAGAAAATGCCCAAGTAATTGTTGAGGGTTATATAATCTTCCTGTGGATTATAGTAAATCTGTATAAGCAAGTTGTTCTGTTCCTGCTATAAAATTTATGCCCTCTTATAAGACATATTCAAGGCATAGAATTTTGGTATCATTGTCAAGAGATCCTCCAGAAGAAAAAATCGCTTTCTCGCATTGGTGACATTATCAAGAAAAATGCATTTGACCACACCACCACCGCCACGCCACCATCATGGCCTCCGCGTTTAGGGTGGTAGGTTTAATAATATGGTTAGTTGAGATTCTATTATTCTAGCACGGAAAGCGAAGATTCATGGCAATTATATAACCATCAACTGAACTTCCCATGATTTTCACGCCTGTTCTGAAGATTGTCGGCATCAACTAGTTCTTCACTTGGTGCTTCATGGACGGCTGCTTTGGTTGATAAGCTAAGGCAAGTCGAAAGTGATGCATTGTCATATGTATATCGCCCTCGATCTCTTCAAGGCGGTGTGAGTTGGCATATTCTTCTGTTCGAATTTTAGAAACAAAAGGACACAGGTTAGAATACAAAAAATGCCAGGTCTTTGGAGGGTTATGTTAACATGGATTCAAAGCAAAGCTTATGCTTGGTTTTGACATTCACACCTGCAGAATCAGAGGGTTTCCTAGCAACCTTTCAGATTTCAAGGAGTCATGGCCTACACAGAAACAGAAACCATTGCTACCATCATAAGCTTGAGTATGTTGTTGTTGAGTTGTTCCTTTCAAAATTCATACAAGGATGGAATCTCATCGGGTCTATTTTATTGGAGATTGACATGTGACAATTTTATTAGTCACATGTGAGTCTCCTATCTAAGACTCAAAAAGACCTCATGGGATCTGGCATTTCAATAAATATTGATTCCTTCATCTCACCTCTCTCTTAGTGTACTTTGAATTTAGTTAATGAAATTAAAGTAACATATCTACCTTTCGTTCAAAAATAAAATAAAATATTGATTCACGACATCAATTTGAAATGTAGTTGTCATAGTTGTGAAGATCGTTGTCATTGTTGCCTTCTGCAAGAGGCACGGGAGGAGGAGAGCGAGTAGCGCGGTCCTCCCGGACTCGCGAACCCCCGCTCTCACGATGGACAAGTTCCTCAACGACATCGAAAGGGAGCGACCGATCCGGTTCACCTCTGAGCAACTAAAGCATGCTACGGGGAACTACAGCCACCGTTTGGGCGCAGGCGGGTTCGGAGAGGTCTACAAAGGAGCATTGGGCAACGGAGTCCTCGTCGCGGTGAAGGTCCTGAAAGGGACGCGCGTCGAAGAGCAATTCATGGCCGAAGTGAGCACCATAGGCAGAACTTATCACCACAACCTGGTGAGGCTACACGGGTTCTGCTTCGAGCACGACCTGCGCGCCCTCGTCTACGAGTACATGGAGAACGGCTCGCTCGACCGCCTCTTGTTCCACGCGAACGCCGCGGTCGGGTGGGAGACGCTGCGCGAGATCGCCATCGGAACCGCGAAGGGCATCGCGTACCTGCACGAGGAGTGCCACCAGAGGATAGTTCACTATGACATAAAGCCTGGGAACATCCTTTTGAATTCAAAGTTCTGCCCGAAGGTCTCCGACTTCGGGCTCGCGAAGCTGTGCAGCAGAGACAACTCTCACTTGACGCTGACTGGGGGGAGGGGGACACCCGGGTACGCCGCACCAGAGCTCTGGATGCCTTTGCGGCACATCACGCACAAATGCGATGTCTACAGCTTTGGAATGCTGTTGTTTGAGGTGCTGGGGAGGAGGAGGAACCTGGATGTGAGCCTCCCAGAGAGCCAGGAATGGTTTCCCAAGTGGGTGTGGAAGAGCTTGGGGAGGTCTGAATTGGGCCGGGTGATGGAGGCCTGTGGGATTGAAGAGGGGCACTGGGAGGCGGCGGAGAGGATGGCGAGGGTGGCGCTGTGGTGCATTCAGTACCAGCCCGAGGCGAGGCCGGAGATGAGCGCTGTGGTTAGGATGTTGGAAGGAGGGGTGGAGATCCGGAGCCGACGTACCCGTTCAATTACTTGGTTGTCGGGTCTCCTGTCCATGATCCGGTGGCCGACGGAGTGGTGGGTTCTGATGGTGTGTGTTCAGCCCTCTCATGAGGAAATATGAGATCTCAGTAGCTTCTTCTTAAGGTGAGTTTGTTCAGTGATGTTGATCAGCTGTCACATGTGCTTCTGGAGTCTGTTTGAGTGTTTGATTGAGGTCTCTGTGAAGAACACGGTCTACATCACTATATGTTGTATGGTTTTATTTTAGTATTGTGGGATCAAACACTTGGGGGATTGAAAAATCTCTCATGCATGTCACATGTGATCGCAATGACATTTTTTGCTCATCGTGATGGAAAGGGCGTAAGATGATCCAATAATCCTCCATTGCATAGTGGACGCGAGAGCTATAATTAATCATCAATTGCTACTTATATCATACAGAACAACTTTCAAATGTAGAGGTTACCTGTTTTTGTTAAGAAGATTATCCTAGATTGTGATTATAAAATACAAGATTATAATGATGGGTGGCAAAGAAAAATTTAGCAAAAACTCTCTTTCCTGTTCATCTGTTGTCATTAACAGAGAAAATAAGACTAACAAAATACAAAATACACATTTCAAGATACCAAAATAAAAGATTAATTATTGATTCTACCTTCATTTTTATTTAAATTTTTTATATGATAAAGAGGCACTTAGCTTCCTAGGAAAGGGAGATAGGCAATGAGGACTACAAGGACAGTCATCAAATACCCAGTTATTTAAAACTGTTTCAAATAGAGACAAGTTTATGCTTGTACTGTTTCAAATGTTTAATAATTATCCTATAAAACAGGTTGTTTGATCACACAAACACATATCATAGGAGAGGCTAAATGAGAATCACAACTAAAGATAAGAATTGAGATCCTAGCCAACCTTACAGGTCAGAAATTAAAAAGTTAAGAAACCACTTGAAAATCCATCAAGAGTTATAATTATTTGGGATTTACATCCTTGTTTTAGGCATATAAGAATATCTTCTTGAATTTAACAACTAGCAAATTGAGATAATCTTTTATATTGCAAGATTGGAAGATCCTCCATTTTTTTATTTACCAAGTGGGGGGTCCCTGTAACACCTACTAGCATACAATTCCAAGATCCACAATCTGCAATTAAAAAAAGATATAGCTCTACTAGTTTCTGGGTGTACAAACCTGTCAACCAGACAATAAAATGAAATTATTATATAAGCTAAATGCTTCTAACCATTAAATTAGTCACAAAAGTCACTCTGAAACAGTTGCTTGTAACCCCCTTAAGTGGGGTTCACATTCAATCAATAATGGCATAATAAGGACATGCAAGGTATTCAATAGACTGAACAAGTAGATTAGCCTATGCATGGGTCAACATCAAATCTTGAAGGTGCATCTCACAAGAAAACAGGGTGGATAGGTAGTGGTCATTCATCGACCATACATATTAGAACCATATGTCATTGTTTATTTGGCAAGTGGATCCTGAAAATCTAGTTCATCAGAAAAGAAACAATGCATGGGTACATCAAATCTTGAAGGTATATCTCACAAGAAAGCAGTATGGATAGGAGGTGGTCATTCATGGACCATACATATTAGAATCATATTTCATTGTTTGCTTGGCAAGTGGATCCCGGTAAATCTAATTCAACATGTGTGTATAGCAGAAAAGAAACAATGAATGGGTATATTAAATCTTGAAGGTATTTCTCACACCACAGATTGGAATCATGTCATTGTTTATTTGGCTGGTGGATTCTAGTGCATCAATTCAACATGTGTGAATAGCAGAAAAGAAACAATAAAAAAATACAAATAGCTTCATTGTTTAAGACTAAATAGGGTGAGCCTGGTATTCCAAAATGCCTCTTAATAGCACACCCTACAGTCAACAAATTAGATGACATTCAAATTGCGTCCAATAGAAAGATAACCCCAAAATAACGATAGAACATGTATTGCTAACCAAACAACTGGTTAAAATAAACTTTTAGTTTATAAATTCTTTTTTTTTATATGGAAGTTTATAAATTCATATTTAATTAATCAGTTCTCTAAATTTATGCATCTCATATTCCATATGTATGATGATGCATTAAATTTTACAATCTCTTTAGAAGGAATTTCAGAGAATCTTTGGAATAGAATAGAGTCGGGCCAAAATGATTAACCTGTCAAGAGCAGGTAATGGTTCAAGCATCACACAAGTGTAACAATGATTAAAAACTCGCATCCTCTGTTGATGGCCTTCTCAAGAAGTAACGCAAGCTATTGGCAAGAACCTGCAATACCCAACAGATTGATCAATTCTTTTGCTTCTCAAATAGATGTATCCACTTATTTTCGAACAGGACAGAAGCACTGATCAGATAGAAGTGCTTCTCACTTCTTACAAGGTAACAAAACTGAACCAGCAAATATTGATCATCAAATGTATATACGAAGGATTTTACACTGCACATACAGGTGAAAAGTAGCCTTGTGTTGGATTCATTAATACCTGCTGCAGAGGCTTGCTGATGGCTTTATCTTTGTAGCTAACATGGAATTTAGCCTTGGCTAACAGCCCCTGCATGTGAATTGCATTTAGTTATGCGTGAGATAAAAAAAATGCCGTGGCAAGCATATCAGAGGGATGAGAAACATTTTCTTTTTACCTCGGTATCAAATTCTCCTGATTCCACTGAAATATTTATGTCAGTGATAATCTTAACAAGATCGACAAGCAGTCCCGGGCGATCCGCAGCCTCAACATATAACAAACTGCAAAAGAACGGCAATGAATTGATCTTATAAGTAAATTATTTAGAGTTTGAGTTTAATATTAACCAATCATGGGGTGTGCGTGTGTGTGGAGAGGGGGGGGGGGTATGAAAATAATTATGATGTAAAAAACTAGTTACTCGAGCCGAAGCATTCTAACTCTGGAATGCAATCAAAGAGCGTGCTGTGTTGTTTGGAATGTAGATGAATGATACATACAGGGGCCAAGAATGACATGAGTTGATATTCACTAACTCAACCCATCATTGACGTCAAGTTTTATTCATATTTTTCTCATTTTTTTCTTCATGGCATGAGCTACCATCTCCACGAAAAGATAAATTGCTCTATATGTGGAATTTTATGCATTCCTAGTACACCCTTCATCAGGTTCATGCATACATTTGTTGAAATGTAATATAGGTTAGTACAGAAAAAATAAGTATAGCATTCAAGGTAATAGAAATAACTGGTGCATTCAAAAGTATATAAATTGGATAATCTAGCTCATATCTAGTTAAGTGAAGACTTCAAAATCCATTTCCACTGCCGCTAGCCAGTTCATCAACTAATTGCCTATGCAACTTCACCTGGTCACACTTCTACCTACTTATGATTTGTTTGGTGGACCATAGCTACTCCAAACCTCCCCCCCCCCCCCCCCCCCCCCCGAAAAAAAAAGAAGAAAAGGTAAAGAGTAAAAAAGTAAAAAAAACAATAGCCATTTAAGGATTTAAAGATTCATTGATGTATAATTTTCCGTTCCCAAGGTACATGATATATTATAAATCGATCTGGCTAAAAAGAGTTGGCCATCTGTATTTCCATTGGTTATGTGCATTTTTTCAATGTGTATATGCAAAAATTGTAAATTTCAATGGAGACCTTCGGTGAGAATTCATTGTAGAATGCCATTAAATTAGAGGATGCATACCTTCGGTTAGGCCCATCGTCATAGACATTTACATGTGTTGCAATGTCCACATCAACCTGAAACAAAAATGAGTCTAAGAGAGAAAAAATGTAAAAATGAACTCTCATTCTAAGACCTAAATGGTAGAGAACATGTTATAAAGAATAGTATTCAACATATTCATCTATTATGATCTGAATCCAACACGAATTATTTTGTTACTTTTTCCAGAGGAGCAAAGAAATGCATATCCCATGAGGGAACAACACATATGAACATATGGATATACATGCAACACCCTTGCGGAATTGCAATGCCAATTGATTTCAAAGCTATATTTTCCTAATACTTTCCATAGTTAGACTAAAGAAACTTGACCTAGCAGAGGTTGGTTGGAAATGATATATTGCAGCTGGTTTTCTAGATAATTTTGCACTGTAAAGACGTATGAGTATCCCATAAGAACTATACATAAATGTTGGATAATATGTTTAGAAAATTTACAAACTTAGATAAAGATGTACTACATGGTTACTAATGAGACAATGACCTAACCTTAAAAAAATCTTAAAACAAGACGCTTGCTCATCACATGGTTAGAGAATATTCCACCAAGAACAGTAGGAAGAAAGAGAAAACCAGGATTGAAATACCTTTTCTGCTGGCGGATCAATTCCAAAAGCTTCCCCCATTGCTAATTGTGTACTGGATTCCTGATGCACCAATTATGGTCATTCAAGAACTGCTATTGGTGCAGAAGCACAAGGAGATTCTTTGACATAAAACTTAACCAATGCAGATGTAATCTATGGAACAAGATTATAAATGGCTTCATTAGTTTTACCGGATGATACTGGAGAAGATTGTTGATTATTGTCAACCGTATCGCCTCTAACAATTCGGGATCCTCAACTTTGCGTCCAGTGGATCTGCAAAGAATTCACCATTCTATCTCTGATAAATTCATAAAAGTGAAAATAATTCTGACAACAACAACAACAACAAAAAAGTTAGCTAGCCTTGACGTCATTTGCATTTCTCTCTCTTTTCCAGAGAAAGTTCAATAATGCATCCTAATAATACTGGCTTCATAAAAAAAAACCTTCAAACAATTCCCAACCACTGCTTGAATTATATAACAAACATCAAAGGTGTTCCCATAGGGAATATAGATGTTGGCATTAATGAATTACTAATCATCATCATCATCAACAACAACAACAATGATAGATTATATATGGAAACATGAGCATGTGTTTTTATTTTCTCATAGCACAGTAGCACACAACTAGTAACAAATGAGCAGGCTTGGGAATAAGCATGATGGGATCGTGTTCAATATATGTATAAAAAAAATCACATCGGAAAACTCACGCTTTCGTGATAGCAAACTTGTTGTGCTTGCCAGAGGAATCCAAGAAAACTTTTGCTTTTACAACATTAAGCCCCAAGTTCTTCAGCGCGTTCATCTTAAGCAAATAAGACAATAACGCGATCAGGAACCGTGGCATAAAAAGAACACATACCCAAAACACAGCAGCATACAGTGTCAAGAAGGGCCCCCAAGCGGTCGCCAAAAGTAATCTCCACAATTGTGGCATCCGCATCCGAATCCTGATCAATAACCACTTTTGGAATCGGAACCGTATCGGTCTCACCATCCTGTTCAATTCCCTTACATCTCAATGAAACATCTCAAGCAAAACATAATCTAATCAAACCAAATCTGACATTCTTCACCTCAACAGCCGCGGCCGATGCAGCTTTTGGAACATCCAGAGCCGCAGAGGACAATAATCTGAAAACAAATCTCAATCAGGACAACAAATCGAAGGAAAGAAAGAATTGCAAGATCCGTACCTGCGTGAACTGGTGACAAAGCTGTTGAAGTGCACCTCCTTCAAAGACGACAGCCGGTGATTCTTCGCCGATTTCAACCCGGCACAAACCGAAAAGCTCCCCGAAGCCATCACGACCGCCATTTCTCGAAGGAGAGGAAGATCGGAAGACCCTAGCCCCCTTAAAAAGCTTCCTCTTCAGCTTCTGATGAAGGCTTTTCGATCTGCCGCACGAGGGATGGCCTTGGTGACGAGTCCGAGTGAAGGAGGGATTCGAATCCGTGAATTCGCTTCGACCACGCCATCTCGATCTCTATCGTCCTTTATATACCTGATCCGAAAACGATCCCTCTCTCGCGTTGTTGTTCATCATCCATCCCCTCGAAAGAGAGGCCCCAAAAATTAGGTGAGATTTATCTCCAACGGTCACATTTTTTCCCCTCATTATCTAGTACTTCTGTTTACACTGTATTAAAAAAAAATTATCAACGTTGGATTGTCTTTCGACGGTTGATCATGTTTTGTGGGAAATCGATATGATTCCGAGAATCTTTAGCCCTCGTTTGGACAGATAATTAAGTTAGGGAAAAATGCATATACCCCCTAAACGTTCGACAATATCCATATACACCCCTGTTTTTTTTCTTCTGAAAATCCATATTACTCGTTTAATTCGTATCACCCCCTACCATTATCTAGTTAAATATATTACTTGTGTATACCTGTGTGGTTAACCTAACTATATACAATAATTTATTATTAGCACATTGAATAAGAAATATAGTGTGTAATTTTTTTTATCAAGGGTTTGGTCATTTAGAGAAATCATATTGATTTTTTTTGTAAATCTCGTGAAGTTATTTGAATAAATGCATTTGTAACACATTTAGATGGATAAAATATACCTAGAATAATTCTTAAAATCTGACAGAAAACTAATTTAAAAGCCTAAATCTTTATCCATAAAAAAAATAAAGAGGGTTATATGGATTTTAGAAAGTTGAGGAATTGATATGGATATTCGTAAACTTTAAGTCACCGTTTGGATAGCGGAATTGAGTTATTCTGGATAGATAACTATGCTAGTATAGATAACAAATCTACAAGAATAAAAGATTTTCTGTTTGGTTGTATTTTTTTTATTCTCATTGGAAAACGTAAGAATAAAGATTGAGTTGTTTGTTTGATAAATAATAAAATATAAATAAAGTGTAAAAAAGTTGATTTAACATTTGATGTATAAGAGGTGCTGATAGGTGATTTGATGTGATGATGTGTAAAAAGTTGATTTGACATGTGGGCCCATGAGAATAGATAAGGTGAGTATAGCTTATCCTAGGGGTTGCTTAGAATTGTTATACTCTCTTATACTCGTTTAAGCTGGCTTAGTAATACCAAGTTATACTCTGCAAACAAACAACCATATTCCTTATCCATTCTTATACCACCCTTATACTACCATTATTCCCGCCTATTCCGCTTCCCAAACGGTGCCTAAGGGGGTTATATGTATTTTTTCTTGAGTATGGGTGATAGTGACGAGAGTAAAAAGATACTTTAATTATGTGTGGTTAAGCTAACCAAACCACAATTTTTAGGCATTAACAAAAGGGAGTATATCAATATAACCCAAACAATCAGGGGGTTATATGGATTTTTATAAAAAAAAAGGGAGTATGGATATTAGTGAACTTTCATAGAGTTATATGCATTTTTTTCATTAAGTTATTATAAGATTTATGATTATTCTAGTCTTAAAAAAAAGATAAAGTGATTTTTTGTTTAGTTGTGTTTTGAAATTATTTTCGTTAGAAAACATAATAATAATATTTTTTTTGTTTGAATAAAGGGATTTTCAATTTTAAGTCCCCGTAAACTATTGGATTTAGCAATTGATCCCTCACTTCTTCATATTTAGGTTTTAGTCCCTACATTTAAATGATAATTTAGGAATAAATTCCTCTCAGGGACTAAAAAGCAAACTAAATAATTTAGGAATAGATCCCTCACAGGGATTAAAAAGAAACATATCATTTAAATGTAGGGACTAAAATCTGGACCCGATTACACGTGTAATATACCCGATCCGAGTTGGACCCGACCCGGCGAACCCGAACAAATAAACGGGTTGGGTTCGGGTCCACCCCGCCCCGACCTGTTGGACCCGAGACCCAATTATTTTATTAATATATGCTCATATATTATAAGACTATTAGTTAGTTGATACATAATTTTATTTCTTACTTAACTTATGTTTGTATCCATAAGTTCATAAATCATAATCATAACGTTGTGTAGACGTTGCAACTTGCAGAAACTTGATTTTTTAATATGTAATAAACTTAGTAATGTATTGTCGTCGATTGTTTTGGACAATTAACTTATTAGCTTTTGAATTTGTATAATTAATTAGTTTGTTGCATGATTTATGTTTATTATTTTAGTTAATATGTTAGTATTTATTATTTTGAATGTTGTTTATGTTAATATTGTTTTGAATGTTTGTATAATTAGTTATCTTTATTGTTTATGTTAATATGTTTTTTATGTTAGTGGTTATTGTTTTGGATATTGTTTAATAATTCATTTACTTCTTTTGAATTGTATAAGATTATGTTCAAACATACTCTCATTAATAATAATGTTTTATTACAAAAATTTTCAAATAGAATGATAAAGCAAACTGTTGTGAATATAGTGGATACCCACCACTCCACCTAATCATAACCTCCCCCACTCTTCAACTCCATAACCCCTCTCATTCAACTCCATAACCTCCACTATTAATCACCCCACTATGTACCCCTCACCTCTATGAACTTGTAACTTCTCACCTTTGGAATTCCTCCATGCACCCTATAAATAGAGGGGTTTCTCATGTATTCTACAACCAACAAGTGAATAATAAATCCTCTCTCTACTTCTCTTCTCTATATTGTTTGTGTATTCTTGTGTTTATATTCTACTTAGTTCACAACACGTTATCAGCACGAATAAGCTCTTATTCGATTCAAGCACTCAAGAGGCTAAAGAAATCTCAAAAGGTTTGTAATTTGGTGAGTTCAATGGATCTCCAAAGGTTTGTATTTGATGGGTTCATAAAATTATATATTTTCTTTTAAAATAAAAAAAGGATTCACAAATATTTATAATTTTGGTGAGTTTATGAGATATTCAAATCATCATGATTTATATTATCTTATATTTTGTATACAACATGGTAAACAATTTTATAATTTTCTTTTTGATAAAGAAAAATTAGTTTTCTTACTCTATGCTACATAATTAAATATATCCATGCGTTATATTCTTTTATAGATTTGTTTTAAGAATGCATTTCTTTATGCATTTTCTATAGCATAGTATTTAAAAAAAAAATGTTTTAACCATGTAATCTCATCTTTGTGATTTATATGCATATGAATCCATGATTTATAATCAAACTCAATGCTTATATGAAAAAGTGTGTACTATCTATTGATTAATTCGGTCACATGACTCACATTACCTCTGCATAATAATTGTGTATTAGCTTCATGAAATGATTTGTCCATGGTGGTAGCATATACATTCAGTGTGCATGATTATAATATACACAAGCATGAGATTTATAAATTTATTGGCTTTCATCTGTTAATATGATGGGCTATCATATTAAAAGATCATTTCACTGTATTTGTATATATTTGATATTTACACCATCATAGTCTATATGAATATCCCATTACACCAGTACATTGATTAATAAATAAATTTATGTAGCTCAAGAACATCGGTTTTTTTTTTTATTGATGTCAATTTATTTATCCTTTGAATATATATATTAGATTTTATTTAAAGACTTCATCTTGAAAATATTATTTGAATATATTGTTGTAATTTTTAACCAAGTCGGTTAGCAACACAATCTCCAATTATTATATTTCCGTTGCAAAGTAACATTTTCTCTTCATTCACAGGGAATTTGTAGTGTCCCCGATAATGGGTAATTAATTGACATTTTCTTATAGTTATTTGTTATAATTCTGTTTTAGATATATAGTTTGATGTAAAGTTTGGCTTTGAGATTATACAGAAAATCATGTGTCTCTATAGAACTAAGCAAATATTATGGCTACAGATGTATCCCTGAAGAACTAAGCAAAAGTCATAAGTTCTATAGGACTATGTAAAATTTATAATTTTATGAGTCCCTGAAGGACCATATAAAAGTGTCCATGAAGGACCATACAAAATTTTTATTATCCCTGAAGAATTACAAAAATTATTACATTGATCCTTGGAGGATCATGTGAAAGATATTATTAGAATGTGTCCCTAAAGGACCGTATAATTTTTATCCCTGAAGGATATATATACACAAATCATGATTGCTCGTGTCCCTCTAGGACCAAACAAAAATTATATGATATATTTTTTTGGGTCCTTGAAGGACCAAATAAATAATAAAAAATTGTGTTTACATGGATCCCCGAAGGACCACGCAAAAGTTATGAATAATGTGTCCCGGTAGGACCATGCAAAATTTTATTTATTTCATTTTATCCCAGAAGGACTATATAAAAATTATGATTATATAAATCCCTGAAGGATCATATAAAATTTTATTTTATTTTATCCCTTAAGGACTACATACAATTTTATTATCCCTAAGGGATTATATAAAATTAATGGCTACTTGAGTCATGTAGGAGTATACAAAAGTTATGAAATTTTTATGGGTCCCTGAAGGATCATATAAAAAAGGTGGCTACATGTATCCCAGTAGGAACATGTAAAAATTGTGATTAGCTTTCACCATCATAATATAGAGGATTTAAATATTAAATTCTCATTGTGAAAGGTCCACCGACCATTGTGTCTCAAAGATGCTCCAGTAGTAGCAATGTCGAGAGCAAAAATATTATTATCAAATTTTATATTTTCTCATTGCTGAACAATGAGCTTTGATAATAATATAAATAAAAAAATCATGAAACCCGATCTATTAACTCAGCATCGTTGCCTGAAGCAAATGCATTTTATTTTATTTTATTTTGAGCAATGGACATGGTCAAGGGTTATTTCATGGTTTATATAACCACAACAATAGTAGAGATGACAAGTTATTTGAAACCACCAGAAGTGGAATGCCATTGAATGAAAGCAAAGGAAAAGTTTGCATAATAAACTCCTAAAATCCAGAAGAAAATTATTGTCATCTATGTGGTACTTCATAACATAATTTTGGTCACTTACCTGAAGTACGTCCAAATCTTTAAATTAGTTGCATACCTGAAGTATGCTTAAACTCTTTATTGGTCATGTACTTCATATATGATTAGATATTTGTCAATTTTATATTTACGTCTTTATTTTTCTTTATTATATAAAATGCACTTTCATATTTATCTTATTTTTTTTAGTTTAATATTAATTAATGTAAATGATAATATTATTTTTTACAAACTTGATTGAATGCTCCAGAAGGGCAGATATCATGTTATCCAAAGATACAAAATTTTGTATCAATGATGCGTTGTATTCATGTAGATCCAGAAGAAGTCTACTGAAGATACTTATATCAACATATGCCATTTTAAAATTATGGAATATCTATACATTAATAATGTCTCATGCTAGAAGCATACATTAGAAAAGCTTTATGCTCTCTCCTAAGGGTTATAATATAAATATCCATAATTACTCATATGAACCAGAAGTTCTATGATCTTTATGATTTGGCACGACTATCTCGGATATCCATGGAACACGATAATGCGTTGAACTATTCATTTAGGCATATACTAAAGAACCAGAAGATTCTTTTGCTCGATGATAGTTTTTACCGCATGATTTGCGGATTGTCATTTTAATGAGACAATATTCCCGTCGTTAGGGGGAGGGAAGAATATACCTGAAGTACGATCTGTTCCTAAAGAACGACGAGAATATCATGGAATTCATCCACTGTCTCATCTAGACTCACGTACCACTCAACGTGAAAATCAAATTCCTAATGCACGCCAGAAGCGTAATTAATCAATAGGTTCAAAAGATTCAGCTCCCCAGAAGTGGAGATCAAATGAAAAATCATGCTCTAATAATGATCCAGAAGAAGTTATACATAATGCTCCAGAAGAGATTATGAACAATAGATCCACTTTCTCTAAAACTCCAGAAGAGTATAATATCCTGAAGAGAAACGAGTTCCAGAAGTGACAAACTCTTGAAGAGGAAAAGGTACCTAATAATATTGAGATCTCTGTATTTTATATGCATATAAGAGAAATGTGGAATCGCAAATAAATGATCATCGATGACATACTATTGAAATTTCAAAGGGCGATGATTACAATGAACCACACAGCATAAATGAATTTCGACAACCAAAGTGGAAAGATGCTATTAAAGCAGAATTAAGTTTTCTTGAAAAGTGTGGTATATATGAACCTATAATATATACCCCAAAGATGTTAACCCTGAAGGTTACAAATGGGTGTTTGTAAGAAAGCGAAATGAGAAAATAAAATTGCTAGATATAAGACATGTCTTGTGGCACAAGGTTTCCTGCAGAAACCTGGGATTTGACTGTGAAGAAACATACTCATCAGTCATGGATACAATAACGTTCCATTAACTAGAAAGTCTCGAAGTTTCTGAAAAACTCGATATGAGACTAATGGATGAAGTAACAGCTTATCTATATGAGAATTTACATGAATCCCTGAAGGATATAAATTGCCTGAAACAAAATGAAAGAGTATGTACTCAATAAAGCTAAGACGTTCATTGTACAGCTTAACGGAGTAGGTACAACCGTCTTAGTAAATACTTGATAAAAGAAGGATATGAAAACAATCTCATTTGCCCGTGTATCATTATATATATTTATATATTCAGTAAGGGATTTGCTATTTTGACAGTTTATGTTGATAACATAAATTCAATTGGGACTCTTGAAGAGCTCAACAAAACTGCAAAATATCTTATGAATGAATTCGAAGTGAAAGACCTTGGAAAAAACTAAATATTATTCGGCCTGTAGATCGAGTGAAGCCCAAGTGAAATACTTGTCCATTAAACAACATATATTGAGGAATCCTGAAGCGTTTTAATATGGACAAATGTCATCCATTAAGTATTCCTATGGTGGTAAGGTCACTTGACCCAAAGAAGGACCTTTTTTCGTCCAAAAGAAGATACTAAAAATCTTCTTGGTCCTGAAGTACCATATCTTAGTGCAATTGGTGCTTTATTATATTTGACACAATGTACTAAATCTGACATTGCATTTTCAGTTAAATTATTGGCCAGATTTAGCTCTGCACCAATTTGAAAGCATTGAAATGGTGTAAAACACATTTTTCGTTATCTTCGTGGAACGTCAGACATGGGCATATTCTATGCAAATGATTCCAATAATGGTGCACAATTGAAGGGTTATGCAGATTCAGGATATCTTTCAGATCCTCACAAGGCTCGCTCACAAACAGGGTATGTATTCACTTGCGGTGGCACAGCGATCTCTTGGCGATCTACGAAACAGACTTTGGTCGCCACGTCTTCTAACCACTCTGAGATTATTGCACTCCACGAAGCAAGTCGGGAATGCGTGTGGATAAGGTATTTGGTTCATTATATTCATACTGCATGTGGACCATCTCTCATTACAGATGTTCCAACAACTATTTATGAAGACAATGCAGCATGCATTGCTCAAATCAAAGGGGGATATATCAAGGGTGATAGAAGGAAGCATATTTCTCCAAAATTCTTTTACACTCATGAGCTCCAGCAGAGACATGAAATTGATGTTCAACAAATTCAGTTAAAGGACAATCTTGCAGATTTGTTCACTAAAGCTTTGTCGACGTCAACATTCAAGAAGCTGGTGTATAACATCGGCATGCGACGAGTTAGCGACCAAAATTCTTGAAATCTTGTACTTATGAGGGGGAGTAATTTTTTTGATGACATTTTGCGAACTGTACTCTTTTTCCTTCGCCTAGGTTTTGTCCCAATGGGTTTTCCTGGCAAGGTTTTAACGAGGCAGTGTTAAACGCATACATCATTATACGATTAAGTTACATTGTACTCTTTTTCCTTCGCTTTGGTTTTTTCCCACTGGGTTTTCCAAGCAAGGTTTTAATGAGGCAATTATCTTAGCGTGGTGGTCATCCAAGGGGGAGTGTTGTGAATATAGTGGATACCCACCACTCCACCTAGTCATAACCTCCCCCACTCTTCAACTCCATAACCCCTCTCATTCAACTCCATAACCTCCACTATTAATCACCCCACTATGTACCCCTCACCTCTATGAACTTGTAACTTCTCACCTTTGGAATTCCTCCATGCACCCTATAAATAGAGGGGTTTCTCATGTATTCTACAACCAACAAGTGAATAATAAATCCTCTCTCTACTTCTCTTCTCTATATTGTTTGTGTATTTTTGTGTTTATATTCTACTTAGTTCACAACACAAACAAATATATGAGTTCTTCCTCTTTTTTTTTTTTTTTTGCCAACCATCCGGATCGGGTCGGACCGAATCCGACGGGTCCGGGTCCACATTTTTCCGGACCCGCCGGGTTCTAGATTGGACCCAGACCCGACGGGTCTTGCCACGGGTCGAGTCCGGGTCCATCCCGACTCGATCCGGACCCGACCCGTTTACAGGGCTAGGAGGATCTACTACATGATGGTATGGATCAATGGAACTTCGTATCGGACGGTTGGGGATCGAATGGTTCACGTAAGCGCTTTCGTAAGGGGGCAGAAGACGCGAGTGCACGCCACTTGTAATAAGAGGAACTTTGTGTGAATATTTGTTTTATATAGGGGTTTTCCTTTAAATTGGTTGTCGTTCATATTGAAACGAGTATCAAATCTCTTTTGTTCCTGAAACCCTAGCGTGCGCCGCTGTTGTGGGAAAGGAGAGAGAGAGGATACATAGGATCTGCAGAGATGCCGGTGCTTACATGCAACGCTTGCAACAAGGAATTCGAGGACGACTCGCAGCAGAAGCTCCATTACAGGTCGGAATGGCACCGGTACAACCTCAAGAGAAAGGTCTGCCTATTGATCCCCTCCCCTCCCTTTTTTTTCCTGATGTCAAGGGTTTTGAAGGTTAGAAGACAGAATCTGATCAATTCTATGGTAGATTGTTGTGGATTGAGAACTTTCCGATGGAAGGATCAATTTCAGAATGATTTTGTTGCTCGTTTAGAGAAATCTCAGTTTCTTTTCCCTTGCGTCCCTTCCCAAGTATTTCCCGTAACCCTTGAAGGTGGATCCTTTCCAAGAAGAACCATCACCCATGATCGAAAATTAGCTGTAATAGCTGCCCAAGTGTCCTCCACACAGGTTTTTTTTTCCTTTGAAAGAGACTTGTTTCATGCAAGCCATATACCCCAACAAACCGCGTGGGGGATAAGGCCTTGAAAGTTGAATTTATTGCTTCAATCACCCTTTTTGCTTCTCTTTGAGAACACTTCCACATGTTTTCAAGGTTTTTAATCACACCAACCGCTGAGTTCCGGCATATTCAGTTGAGCCAAACAACAAAGATAGGAACAACCCCTATTTGTTTCTTCAAAAAAATGGACCTGTTCTATTGTATTCCACTGAATATACTGAGAACAACAGCGGCTAAGAGTTTTCACTATTTACTGTCCATGCTTCAGAAGAATGGTGATATAGAGGAGGATGTTCCCGAAGGGGTGAATGAAATGGAGGTTGGCTTCGTGGGGATTATGCAATGGTAGAGTTCGTTAAGATCCAAAAGGAAATTTTTATAAGATTATTATTAGATTTGCCATTTTATATAGGTTTGAATATTGGGTACTAAAGAAGGTTAATATGCAAAAGATGGTAGTAAAATGGATTGGGATTTTAAAGCGGATGAATGGGATAAATATGACATATAACCAAATTGTACATTTCTGAGATAAGCTTGGTATGGTGGTGATTGTGGATAAAGCAGGGGAAAATAGATTGAGATGGCGTGGACATGTATATCGTAAATTGGAATCATTGGATACTGTTCTAGTTAAGAAAGAAGGCACCACTCTGAATTGTAGGTTGGAGATGGAAGGATACACCATAATGATTATGGTAGTGATATGGATAGCATGTAAAAACTTTTAAAATTTGACAGAACTGGCTGTGCAAAGGAAATAGTGGAGAGATATGATTAGGATGGGAACCGATTTTTGGAGTATGTCGGAATTAAGATAATATGACAATTTGGCTATGTGTGTACGTGGATTTAGGAGATATGAGTAGCGATTCATTAAATATTTGATATTTCTTATCAATCAACAGGCAGTAATCACCTATAAGATGAATGATATGGTTTGAAGCATAAGTACTCTTGAAATTCCTAGCGAAGCTTTCTTTTGATTATATTTCACTTGTCTTTGTTGTGAACACATCCAACTATAAACGGGCTTAGAAACAATGGGATCATACACATTTGATTGGAATGTAGTAGTGAATCAGATGCATTAAGAAGGGAACCAGATACATCTACTATGTTGAAAGATATACTTTGAAGTAATATTGGAAGAGTTTGAATGCAACTTGAACAGTTACAAGTGCTACATGATATAAATCACAAATTAGCTCGTTGATCACAAAATATTGCATTAGCTGTTGTGCGAACCATTGATGATCAATACTAAGTGTAATCTAGAAAAATGATCACTGATTTGTTGTGGCTAATAGACTCAATCATTCATCTAATTTTTTTTACAGGTTGTAGATTGCTGAGAAATATAGAGGGATTAATGGAAACCAGAATATGTAAAGTGGATAGAATGGTTGCAGAAAAGACAAATTGCAAATATAGATGTTTGCATTTGATAGTTAATTTATTTACATGTTCTTCCATTGAGTTTGATGTTGGAAGCTGTAACATGTGTAATATCCATTCAATTAGATGTCATCAAATGCTCCAATATCAGATGAATGGCTCACATTGATCTTTTTGTGAAGACTTTTTTGTCGTCAAATGTTGGAATTCAATAAAGGAAACACAGATCAATATAATGCTTTGTGGACTTTTTGTCAGTTCTTCTTGTCTTTTACAAATCATATGGATAAGGATTTTTTTGTGGATCTTTGTTAAGAAAATGAATTAAACACACGATTTGAACCATTGAAATACTGTAAATTTTTACACAATGACATCATATGGTGAAAGGAAAATGGGATATAATGGAGGCTAGTGGTTGAGGGTTCGAAACATGAAATGAAGATAGTCGGGGCAAAATTGGTATATTGTCATATCTTTAACTTTGTTATTTTGGATTGTGAAAAAATGGATCACCTTCATTAACAGTTATTCTACTTATTCATTTTTCTGTTTGAATGTTACACTTGTATTTATGTAGAGTATGTAATAAGCACGACAAGTATTGTTATTTTGACTTTTATCCAGCTGAAACCAGAATGGTTAAATTGGTTTGCCATTCCAACCAAAGAAATATAGGAGTATAAATTTCTGTTGTTCTTAGTTGCTTATCATTATATTTGCTTTAAAAATCTGTATTATACTTGTTGACCGTGTCACTGCATGTGAGCATGCATGGTTATTCTTCCTATCCTGGATGTTTTGGTTTTTCCATTTTATGCAATTTTTCTTTTTCAAAAATGGTATTCATCTGTCATATCTATTGGTTACTGAATATCTAAAATGTTTATACATGTGTTAACCATTTTAGGATGTGAGTCTATATAAGCCTTATAAGGACAATTTTTTTCACTATTGTTTTGCTTTGGTATCGTACTGAAATAGCTTACTAGTGTATGCCAGGTCTTTGGCTGGAGATTTTTGTCATTCATGGGTGTTCAAGATACTGAGAATAGCCTTTTCATATTGCAATATAAAAACCTGATAGATTTTCACCATTTTTGTTCATCGAGTGGGATAGATTTTCACCATTTTTGTTCATCGAGTGGCATTAATAGCCAGTGGATAGTTACATATAATGTTGGGAGCAGCTGCTCCTGTGCTGTTTCCTTTGCATATTGAATGAGAAGACTGTCACATTTGATCTATTGACAGATTTCATTCACATCCCCTTGCTAATGAAAACTAGTGGCTCTATATAATTCCGTAGCTTATCCTTTTTATACATGTCTGTCTCAGATTGCTGGAGTTCCAGGTGTGACAGAAGCATTATTTCAAGCTAGACAATCAGCTTTGGCTGAGGGAAAAAACAAGGAAACTCCCATGCTGTATAGCTGTGCTCTTTGTGGGAAGGAGTACAGGAGCTCCAAGGCCCATGAACAACATCTTAAATCAAGAACTCATCTGTTGCGAGCATCTCAAGAAGTCAATCATCAAAATGCAGGGATCTCAATTTTTACAGTGATAAAGCCATTGCCAAAAACTAACCCACCTTCCATAAGTAAGCCTACTGCTGTGCAAGAGGGAGAGAGCGAAGATAGTAGTGATGAATGGGTGGAAGTAGACTCGGATGATGATATCATTGGTGAGGCGGCTGAAGATATGACTACGCTGCATGTGGGTGATAATTCTGCTTCGAATCATGACCAGGATGATATGGATGAGGATATGAATCCTTTATGTTGTTTCATGTGTGACTTGATGCACAAAAGTATAGAAAGCTGTGTGATTCACCTGCATAAGCAGCACGGTTTTTTCATTCCCGATGTTGAATATTTAAAGGATCCTGAGGGGCTCTTGACATATGTGGGTCTGAAGGTAGGGAAATTCCTCGTTGTTGAAGTTTATTCTCAATTGCATGTTAACGACTTGAGCTTATCAGAATTTTTTCCCCCCCTTCTATTAACAGGTCAAGAGGGATTTCACGTGTTTGTATTGCAATGATAGATGCCAGCCTTTCCAAAGCTTGGAAGCAGTGAGAAAGCACATGGTAGCAAAAGGTCACTGTAAAGTACATTATGGTGATGGAGGTGATGATGAGGAGGGAGAATTGGAGGAATTTTATGATTACAGCAGCAGGTTTGTCTCCTCTTTTTGCTCCCTGCACTTTATTTGGTTCAGACTCCTGTTTGTACTTTCTTCTCTTGTTCGGTTTCAAAATTAGGCACCCGCAATCCATCCACTTTTAGATTCTTATGGAATATATTCTACCAGGTGGATTAGTATTGCTAAATCTGCTCTCCCATACTTCTGCATTATATAAAAGATAGCAGGGTGCATCAGTTATCATGGTTATTGCTCTACCATCGAATGTATTTGCTATTATTCATGTGAGAATGATTAATTTGAAGAAACCCAGATACTCATGTTATCTGTAAAATGAGGAACCCTTGTGATACAATCACTTCAGGCTACATTTTTCTATGTAAATATTGATATGCTTTCTGGTAAGTGTTTATCTATTAGTGTTTTAAATTTGATAGTGTAGTGTCTGCCACTCTCATCTCTCTGTTTGCCAGACACATTAAAAGATTGATCTTCACCTTACGCATTGGATAAATAACTAGCATGATGCAAGATTGGATGAAAAATCTAGCAAAGAATCATTGGTGGGGACTGATACTTTCTGAACTGGTGTAGATCTGTAGTTGACTAGTCACACCATACTGAATTCTTCCTATATTGTCTTATACAAGGTCCTATTGTTACGCCTCTCATCAAGCACAGTTTTCTGGTCTGAAACATTTTTTATTATTATTTTGGCTTGATTATGTCACCATGAAGAAGGCTGCAGATTGGTTGCAGAAATAGAAAAATGATTTGTCTATTTTGAGTCTCCCCAGAGGGAAAATATTGACCATTTCTTTCATGATGCAGGGCCTCTCCTGCTTTTCTTTTGATGTGGTTATTTCATGATGGGTGAAATTGATTATCAGATGTTGTGTGCCTCTAATTTCTTTTTTCTTCTATTCATTTCCAGTTATGTTGATGAAGATGGAAAACAGTTGGTGGCGACCAATGACACTGCCAACTCCATCGAACTTGGAAGTGGTGGATCTGAGCTAGTAATATCGACAAAACTTGATGGTAGAATCCGTGTAAAAAATCTTGGTTCTCGTGAATTCATGCGTTACTACCGCCAGAGGCCACGCCCATCTCCTTCACGCAATATTGCCCTAGCCATCTCACTGGCATCAAGGTATTCATCTCCCTCACTCGTCATTTCTTTGTTCAAAACCTACTAGAAAATGGCAACCACCTTTAAAAGAAACCCAAATGTGTTGGCCATGGCCATCCAGTTTGAATTTGCCCATTTTTGCTTGATGCTTGAGGTTTGTGGATGATTCTATACTTTTAGGGTTTGCCCAACTAGTTTTGAGTTTTTTTCTTTTACTAGTGTAGTGTTTGGAAACAAGTTTAGACATCTTTTTTGAAGATTCTGCTTTTGCATGCATAACTCTATCCAAACGCTGCCTAAATTTTAAATAAAAGTTTGAAAAAGGAGGTGGTTGAGTTCCTACTCACGAGTGTTGTGGAATTCCAGGTACCGGAGCATGGGTTTGGTGACGGTTCAATCAAAACAACAGATGATGAGGATGAAAGTCCTGAAGGAGATGAACCGGTCGGGGGTAGATGCGATGCGCTCCAAGATCGGAATGAAGAGCAATGTCATCAGGAACCTCCCCAAGAACGTCGAACATTGATCCAGTTTTACTTTTATCATATTTTATCCGGGTTTTCATCCTAGCAAATCCTGAGAATTTTCAGTTCATGTAGTTCAGATCTCTGTAGATCTATCTATCTATTTCAACAGTGTATTTTATAAATTGTACTGGGGTGATCCTTGCACTTCATACCAATGATCAGTTTTGTTTTCTGTACTGTTATTATCATGGTTATTTGTGTCAGTGTAACCTCCTTTTGTTTTGTTTTTGTTTTTTTTTAAGCCGGGCCGGGCTGCACGTTTACGCATTTGCGGTCAACAACTGCTTACGCTCACCTGTGACGTAATGCTCCGAGCCCTTCAACAAACGAGGGCCGTCCGATCAAATGGACTGACAATTCCAAACCCACCGTTTCTCCGCGTTTTACAACAAGTGGCGGTAAAATGAACTCTTTAAATTCACCGAGTGAAAAAAGGAACGTTTAAAAGGCGGAGTCAAACGAAGCGGGCCTTCGGAGGCTGTGTGAGAGCAGCCAATTCTCCACTCTCTCTCGCTCTCTCTCTCTCCCCCTCTTATTGGAAGGGTTAGGTTTTTTTTTTCAATATCTCTTTCAATGCAAGTAGTAAATCAATGCATCAACATGAACATCTGTATTTGATTCTAGGCTTGTTAATCTATCAAAATCGTGGTTTTAGCAGATTCTAGGTTTGCCTTATTTGCTTTTTATGGAATTTGATGTGTATCTCAATCGATTGAATCGGTGTGTTTTCTGAGTGTAGTATTGTTTGTATTGATGGAAAATTTGGTTTGCTGATACGCACTGTGGGAGGTGTTGCAATGAAACTTACTGATTGAGATATGTAGCTTATGATTTGTGTGGTTCTGAGACTAGTAACATATGTTATTTCAAAATTGTGAGCTTTGTACATATTTGTATGTGCATGTGTCTCTTGATGTGAACTCTAAGTGTTTATGCCAATTTTCTGACCCAATATCAGTTTTTGGTTAGATAGTACCTCAATGTACTGTGCTAAACTCCTAGCCGTAGCTATTATGCAGATAGTGAGTCTTACCTTGGTTCCTTGTTTATGAATAGGAAAGATAAATTGTATAAAGACTAGTACTTTTGATACATGCATTTTTATCTGTTGGTAAAGGCATGTTAGATTGTTGTGTCGATCATGACTAAGGTAAAAATGAGGAGGATATCATAAACGAGGATATTATTCTTCTGTTTTTGTGTGTGGTTATTGGGTTTTGAGCAAGTTGTCTTCTGAAGTGTTTAGGCCTTATTAGGAACATAAACTAAATTATATTTGAGATGGGTGGAAATTTTATTTTAATTTTTTTTTTAAAGATGCCTTGTTGAAGTGAAGTGCAAAAGATCCAACTTTATTGAGGCAGAATAATGCGGTCTATTTATTTTGGAGAATTTGTTTTAATAAAATGTTGTGATCATATGGAAAGTTTGTGTGTTTGTGAAAATCAATAGGCTTAAGGGATGTCATTTATTGGAATGTCATGTTTGCAGCGTGAATCATTTTTTTTTTAAAGAGATTGATTTGAGACCTTTGACACAGCAAAGAAACTTAATGCATATCTGGAAGCTCGTGTATCAAGAAGAAACCAGAATGACAATTCTCTACTTGACGATGAATGCTTAGAACCCTAGCAGCTTAAAACTGTGTAGGAACTTGAACGTTTTCATGTCTTTGGGCAGCTTCTTTGATTCTTAGAGAACTGTTGGGAAACCTGCATGATTTACCCTTTGAGTGCCTCCATACCATCCCAGATGGCTAATAGAGACCAAACCCAATCATAACTGTAAGCATTGTCTTGCTTGAATTTCTCTTATCACTCTACTCTGCTAATTGTTTGTTCCTTGTTGATCTTCTCTCTACATGTTCTTTGATAACAGTTGTGTTGGTTCACTAAGGTTCTGAGGCATTTATTTTTCTTTTTGTTGACAACAAATGATAATTTTTTTAGAATTACATTGGATGTGGTTACTAATATGGCAATGACTTCCTATCTTGCAGATAAACTCATTTAGGTGAGTTTTCATGGCATCTAGCATCTATCACAAGAGTTTATTCCAATCCGGCTCTTTCTGCTTAGAGAATATACATCTAGTTATCAACCGGGAAAATGTATTTTGTCCTCTCTCTTTGGATTTTCCTCACGATGGAGTCCTGCTTCAATGCTCTTCATATGAGAGGGGTGCCGGCCTTTCACGTGTGACACACACACGCTCAAATTGCCTTAACTGGTTCAACAGTGCTTGTGGTATGTCATCTTTTATCAACCTTTTCTGATGGGGGACCCAAAAATCATCCAGCATGTCTTTTGTGTAGAGGTGAAGTAACAGGTTGGGTTGTTATTGATGAATCCAGTCTTCATTTAAACATGAAGAAGCGCTGCTCTGGAGAGAAACACTGTGGGTACATTGGCAATTACTCAGAGCTGCAGAAACATGCGAAGCTCAAACACCCTCATGCTAGGCCATCAAAGATTGATCCAGCTTGGCAGCTTGATTGGGAGAATTTCCAATAGTCTTCCGAGATCATAGATGTGTTGACCACTATACACTCAGAAGAACCACATGGGATTGTGTTGGGGGATTATGTGATTGAATAAGGGGATGCAGACACAGAGGATGAATATATGGATTTCCCTGGCGATGAGGGCAGCTGGTCTTCAAGAAATCAGAGGACGAGAGTAAGCGAGGCAAGGAGGGGGCATCACCAGTCAAGGTACGTGGTTTTGCATCTAGATGAGCGATCTACTACGACTTCCATGGATGTGGAGTACAGGTTTGATGGGACTGATGATGAAGTCGAGTCCAACAATTACTTCTATAGACCGCTCTAGCCACCGCAGGTTAGGAGGACCTTTTCATTACTTGTTCTTCTTTTTCTGGTAACCCTTGCATCCATCATTCTATTATTCACATGCCATGGTTGACCTTAAAACCATGTTGAACTGGACCTCACGGATCATCCAAAATTGAGATGCATGTATTACTGAGTTGATATTTTCTTGAGCAGGATTTTTGTAAAATCCAACTAATCATGTTGCTATTAAAAAAATCATGGTGATTGTGGTCTGTAGCACCATAAGAAATTGAATTGTTTTATTATGAAAATTGTCATTATTTAAAGGGAACTTTGCATTTCTACCCCTGTAAAATATGATATTTTGCGTTATACCCTCCTTAAAAAGCTAATTGCATCTATACCCCTAGAAAATTCTTTTTTGTTGCAACTGTGCCCCTGATGTTTAGTTCCGTCAGTTGGGAGTGGAATATGCCAGGAATATTCTATTAACGCCGTTTAGCCTATGTTGAAATGTCTAGATTGCCCTTATGACCGTTTGAGCTTTGAAAAATTACACCCATACCCCTGCCTCTGTCATATACATATAAGGTCGTCTTCAACCTCTCTTCTTCTGCTGCAAAAGTCGGCTTTAGCTGCAACTACTTCTTCTCCAACGATCGGCTGCTTCACCAACGGTCTGCTTTAGCTGCAACTGCTTCTTCCTCAAAGGCCATCATTAACTATTGGCAACCCGACTCCAGCAGAGATGAGTGAAGCTTCATCTTCCTCTGTCCATACTCTACGAAACCCTAATTGTCGTTCCGGGGTGGCCACAGTGGTGTTGACATCCAATAGAGAAGCAAGCAAGGGAAGAAAGTCTAACAGATGTTGACAATGGAAGGTAAATGTTTAATTTGGGTGTTTATGTTGATGACAATGTATTTGATTTGGTTGTTTATGTTGTTAAGATGTTTATGTTGATGAGAATGTATTTGATTTGTTGTGCTTTGTTTCAGACTTTAGATGACTATCATTTCTTTTCTTGGGTAGATGAAATTGATCCAGACATTGCTGCATTGAAACAATAAATCAACAGATTCCAAGAAAATATGGATGAGAATGTCGCTGTAATGCGAAATGTGGTTGAAAAAATAGAAGAGAAGATTGATGACATGCGTAAACAAATTTGGTTGTGCCTATTCATTATAGGGTTCTTACTTATTGTATTATTGATTGTGAAATAGTTGATTCACCTGTTTTGTAATGAAATTGGTATGTAATGATATGTTTGTTTGTCAAGTATTAAGCCAAGAATATATGTGTGTAAGATGAGATCATTTTCTGTAATGGGAATGTGCATGGTACAAATGGTAAAACCACCAGCAGCATGTATGTATAAAGAAATTGGTATAAATTGACTATGTATAAAGAATATGACACACACATACAAACATATATAAACACATAATAAATCTATTTGTTTATAAACTCACATAACATCACATTATATCAAGCAAACTAACATTGTTTTCCTTACATCAAAATTACAACAGCCACACAAATATTGTTTTCTTACACGTCTCAGAAACATTGTTTTGTTACAATAACAGACTACATAAACATTGTTTTGTGGCAGATCACTACAACCTACTACAACATCAACCAGACATACATCTTTTGCATCACATAGAACTACCACCTCTATTGAACCAAGAACTACTTGCTCCACTTCTTTTTGGTTGCAATGGCTTTCCCCTCAAGCCCATTGACCATGTGCTTGTTCCTCTTGTTGAATAATTGGATGGTGCATACAAGCCTCTACCAACAGTGCTTTGATCTCCCTCCTGTGGTGGTGCAGCTGACTCAAGATTAGTTGCAGATGGTGCTATCTCATATTGAATTGTCATTGACCCTCTACCATGACCTGATGATAAATCAGAGAAATATTTGCAGTATAGATCTTATGCCAACAAATATTTATATATTACACTCAAATATAGCAATACTTCTCACATATTGTTATGCCTTTGCCAACTGAAAGAGATCCTCTTGATTGTTTTTTTGCTGGTCTTCGTGGAGGTCTCCTCTGCAAACTGCATGAGTAACATCAAATTGGTTGTTAGTAGTATAAATTACATCATTTTGACTTCAAATACCATGACCTTTTTACCTTCAGCTTTCAGTAGATTGCTCCTCACTGATCCTAATTGGATTTTTGTTGATGATCAACTTCTAGGCACTTTTTGCACCTATGGACCTTCTTCATTGTTGTGCTACTACTAGTCTCTTCATCAAATGGATTGTTACTCTCATTAACACTATCAGAATCATCTGAACTTCCCTCTGCCAATCTTTTTTCCCCTTCAAACTCATCTGGTGTGGGTAAAACATCACAATTACCTTCCACATTCTTCTCCAATGTTATATAAACATCTATTTGTTTGCTTTTTTTTATGAATAATAAACATTCCCATGACATCAGCATCAGAATCAAGTAAATCATATTGATCTTGATCTGAGAACTTGTATTGCATAATCATATGATCATCTGGACTAGACTGCATGAACTTATCAATTTCCACAAGTATATAATCCATGTTTAAACAATCCTTGTCTACCTTGACCTTCTTCTGCCTACCTAACCTATATGATCTTTTCCCCGATCCCTTTTCTGGCTTCCAAAATCCTTCATATCTAAACACTATGTTAACATAAGTGTCCTCTTTTAACTGCATTTCAAACAACAATATCCACATTCATAAATTTCAATACTACTGATAAGTTATCAATGCAATACTATTTACATACATAACATACCAATATATTTTCCACAGCATAACAACATAGCAATCTATTTATAACATTCACAATCTGCAAAGCATAACAACATATAATCTGAACAAGTTCCACACATCATAATTGAACATTAAACCAAATTCCACATTGATAATTTCAAAACATTATTACATTGACAAATTCTAACAGAACTTTAAAAAACCTAATATTATCCACATTCATAAATTCCAAATAAAGGGGTTTACTTACAATGTCTATGTCTAACAAGATAGGATCATCAATACTCATCCTCGACAAGCGACTGGCTGGACCACGAGGTACAAGATGCCCATCAGGAGTTCTCACTACGCTCCTCAATGAGTGTCTATGCCTCCACATTGCTGAAAGACGTGAAGGATTTGAGATTTTAAGAGGGAATATTTGATTTAGGGCTAGGGTTTTGCTCGGCTTCGTGGGAAAGAAAGATTTTGAGAGTGTTAAGTTTTTCATTTTTTTTGTAAATTTTGGTTAGGGTTAGTCAGGGGTAAAAGAGGGATTTCATAGGGTATGGTTAGGGTTTCAATCATGGTTAAGTTAGTCATGGTAACAGACACAGACGGAAGGGCACAGTTGCAACAATTTTTTTTCCTAAGGGTATAGATGCAATTAGTTTTTTTCCTAGGGGTATAAATGCAAATTTCTTTTATTTAAATGCATGAATTCACTTTGTCAGACAATTTTTCAGCTTTACTTTCATATGTTCTCTTTATATATGATTCTCTTAGTTATCCTAGTGATCGGATAATTTGATTTTTAGGAGAATGTTGTGATTAAAAACAAAATCCAATAATGCAGAATCCAACAATATATTAAACTTGGTTTTTTATTCATTCAAGAATGAAAAAGAAAATTATGTACATCAAATCAAAATAAATTGGCACTTGGTGGACTATGAGGAGAAGCGTGCAGTGTTGTCATAACGAGACTTGTATCTTTTGAATAGGATACCATTATTGTACTACAATAACTTATAGGCAATTGCATGATTTGCTTTGTTCAGTCAATTCATCTATTGGTGGCAGTGTTAATTCTTGAGTTGGGGGGATGTTACATAGTGCATTTCAGTTATGTGTGTTGTTACTGCTGATAGTCGCTGTTATATTTTTCATTTGTGTATGTAATGTAGTTCTAGGAGGCGCCGTCGATTCCATGACCCCTAACCATCCAGGGTTTGTCAAGATGCTCCTGTTGGGTGGTATAACCTTCTGTTATGACCCTTCAAATGTGCATATAAATGGTCGTTCCAACCATGTTCTTTTGATCAATCACATTTCAGATGTTAGATTCATTTCATGCATTGAAGACGAACTTTATCATGGTTGCTCTGATTACATGCTGCCTCCTCATATCACATTTATATACTAACAAATATGAAACTTAATGGACATGGCCACGCGGGTGCCATGACTAAGCAGTTTGATTGATTGGCTGAGATAGTGAGATGTGGTTACAAAGATTTTACACTTGTTGTTCCATTCTTGGGATGTGGTTGCTTTTGCAAGCAACTGAATTCAAGAGCCAATATAATTCCTTTTTTTCCCTGCTATTTGCGCCACAGTGGTTGATATGGAAGGACATATGGAGGCTTTATCAATGACATTTCAGATGAATTATTTAGCCAAAGATGATTGATATCATCCTGGTTACATATGAGAAAACATATGAATTCAATCCCTCATTATAATCAATGACAATATACAAGATTAGTGGTTCAAACTTTGTAATCTTTTAATAAAATTCTCGATGTAATTATGCTTCGATGTATACTTTTTATAGTCTCAAAATCATTAAAGGAAAAAAAAAGAATTGGTTAATTTATCTGGAATCAAACAATTTCTTTGAATTACTTTGACAACAAAAAAAAATATTTTTTTATAATAAATTTTACTGAACTTTATTGATTACACATATGACCCAATTTATAAAACACATAAATGATCAAGAAATGACAACCACTTCAAGTTTGGATGCAATGGTTGACATGCACTGAATGTGTGTCTGGTGAAAAAAAAAGTCATAAGCATCTGCAAAGGGCCCCAATTGGTGAAGCTTTGAAGCTCTATTGTGCTTTTAAGTAATTTATTTATACATGTTTTCCCTTTGCCAAATGTCTTCTTTCACCATGAATGGCTTAGGTTAATGAGTGGAAGGGTTTTCTTCCACTGGTTTACTTTAGCACTTGAACATTTCTTAGTCTGTATCTCTATTAGACTTCTGATTTTTTTTGGGGGGTAGCAAATTAGTTATGATTTCACACTTAAAACGTCAATATAGTATTGCAAAACTGCATTTAAAACTCAAATCAAGCAGCATGTTAGGACATCATATTTTTGAAGATTATCTAGGGAGTTTGGTAAATGATTGACAACTGGGATTGAGGGATATTATATATATCATTGCAGCAGTTGTGAAGTCTAGATGTGAATAGATAATCAACAAAAATGTTGAAATCTAGTGCTAATTGATTATAATGAGTGGTTCTCTTGCATTCTACATCAGCCAGTTATGGAGTTGCAGATTACTTTAACTGTACTGAAAATTTTCATGGTTCTAACAGAAATCCTGCATCCGTCACTATCAAGGCCATTGAAACTGGGACTTGTTTTTATATGTTTGATGACAAAGATTTCTCAAGTTACTTGTGCCCATTTATTCTTCTATATGATTGATCCCTTTACTCTTATTTAAATAAGGTTTAGTTCAAGCAATTGTCTAATCAGTGCCAATCTGATCTTCAATATAATTTATATCTACAGCAGGATTAGCTCATTATTTGTGTATTTCCTTAGAAAATGCATGCATGCTATGAAGAAAGTGTTATCTTTTTTTTATTGACAGCTGAACTCCATGAAGATATCCTATCTCCCTCTGTGTACATTAATATTTCTTAATTTACATTGTTAGATAGTCCTTATCATGGAAACCATGAACCTATGTCACAAATAATTTTAGGCTTTCTGGTAGAACATAATGCCAGTGATTTAGGTGTTATCAATTGTCTCAACTGAAGAATTTTAATTCTTACTCTGACATGAAAGCACAACTTAGGTAGGCCATTTCTTGGGCATATTCAATCCTAATCATGCTTCTTTTATAGAAGCAATTCCCAAGGCCTATGTGTGTCTGCTTGTTCAACTAATCTCATACTCTAATAAAGCCTCTTGTTATCAGACAAAAAACACTGAATTGATTTGTTCACCAACCTGTCCAACCAAAACACTTGTGCACACCCATTATTCCATTGAAGCGCCTGGCCCCCTCTAACAAGACTCCTGCCCCCACAAACCCACCCAGCTAAAAACCTACCTGTTCCAAGGTTTCAAAACTGCCATGACCATGGCCAACCTCCACTAGGGAATTGAAAGCTACACTTCTTTGATATTAAGTATTCTTAAATTCAAAAATCTGCCAACCTGTTTGTAAAACACTAAAACCCCATGCGTAGGACCTCTCCTGACATCCACATGGCATCCAGCTGGAAGAGCCATCTGGACTTGCCTTTTGTTGATTTGGCCAATGTTTTGGTGGATGAGTGTGGCATCTTTTGTTGTTATCAGTAGTAGCATTATTATTTGTTTTCTATGTTGTGAAGCCATATGTTAATTTTATGGCTTTGAACTTCTCAAGGGGTTAGGTAATCAATAAATGTTTTTGATGGAGGATATTTGTTAACCTTTCCAATGGAATAAAAGAAGTGAAACAAAACCCAAATATTCTTCTCTTTCAAAACATACATTCTTGCTTGGTATACATACAGCTCTTCACAAAAAAGGGTTAGGTAATTAATAGATGCTCTAACTGATTGTATTAATTTTAGCTACACTGGGAGCTGCTCATCGATGATGAGTCAATGGGGGAGGTCAAGAAGGGGCTATCGCATTCGAGATCGGCGAAGCCCCATAACTCTTCTTCCTCTTCTTCTTCTGGCATGTCCCAAGAATCTTTAAAGACCTCTCCATTCATCATCAGTTCTAAAACCTGCCAATCCATTCAAACACTCAGAATATGATATAGTGACAGATGAGACTCTTGTCCATCTTAAAAACAAAAGACAAGGTACAGGCCACAACTTAATATACTCTGTTGAGTTGCTTATAAACTATATTAAAGATCTTGTAATCACAGATTATTGTTTTTATGGTCAACTTGAGAGGTGGCCCGCCAATTAGACAGTCGAGGCTGGCGTGGGGGTGCACCAGGTGGACGGCCCAGGTCCAGCTAATCCTATGCAGCACTCATGGCAAGTTGATCTCAGCTGTCCATTAATGGACAAAAAAAAATCACTGATCAGATGCCTTCATTGGATACTTTTTGGGGGTTGAGATATAAATTTTAAATCCCAACTGTTTATTGAAACTCCAGACAGTATCAGCTGCTTAAGCCATTATAAGGGTTTTCAGTTTTGTTGGGACCACTGTGGAGGTCCAAGTTGGATGATACAATATGGAACTTTGCATGACCACTAAAGAAACCCTTTATAGAGACTGACACAAACATCATAACTATGGTTTCTTATTTAATGTCTATCTTGATATTTTTTATCCCCACGAGCAGTGTTGAATTTTAGGGTAAACAAACCTTGTCTATTGGGTTTTGGCAGTATTATATAATTGTTTTAACATATTGCATTATATTAGATGCCCAATCAACTTAAACAATCAAGGCCTTGGAAAATGTATTTGGTGGATAGAGTCAATCAACAATTATTCTACGGAAGCTGATAATAGAAGTTTAAATTAAAAAAAAAAGACAGCTTCTCCACCCTTATTGCATAAACAAGTACTGCATAAATAAAGCATAATTTAAAAGTGTTTTTCGATGAAGTAAAACATATCACTGATTAGCTTTTAGCACCAAAGATCGTTTAGAAAAATGTGAGTTAATCAGTGAACCAAAACACAGCAACAACACATACCTCACTCATGGATGGCCGCCACGAAGCGTTCGATTGGATGCAGAGGGAGGCGGCGAAGGCGACCCTCTTGAGCTCCTCGACGTCATAGTCGCCTCCCAGTCGAGGATCGATCAACATATGTATTGCGCCATCTCTCAAATGCGGTTTGGCCTGCAATGAAATCATGTACTTCATTAGACTAATTAGATGTTAAAAAAAAACTGAAATGCATGCGTATGCATATATATTATGTTTTTCATTATAAAACATATATACTATATTAGATAATTTCATATACTGAGTTATGTTTGTTTGTTTTACCCAGCTAAGCAAGCTTCGATGGTTCCCATCAACCGGTCTCCGTCCAGACACGGTTTCGAGGAGGAAGACTCCGAACGCGAAAACATCGGTCTTCTCATCAACAATTCCATGCATGAAATACTCCGGCGCCAAGTACCTGTCGATGAATTCAAACAATCATCCGATTTTGTTTACAATTCAAAAGCTTATCAAACTCAACAAATGGAGGAGAACCCAAACCCACCCGCATGTGCCTTCGATTGGAGCCACCGCGCGATGAGTCCACTCCGACGGGAGCCATTTCGCAAGCCCAAAATCTGATATCTGCAAAAAAAAAAAAGGATTCGATGAATCATAAAAACCAGAGCTTGATCACCCAAAAGCATGGACAGAACTTTTGTTACCTGTGGTTCGAAATCCGCCGTTAAAAGTACGTTTGAGGTCTTGATGTCTCTGTGAATGATCCTTCTCTGACACCCACTGTGAAGATAATTCAGTCCCTTCGCCGTCCCCACCGATATCTTGTACCGCAGCTTCCAACCCATCGGCGGCAGAGATTCGTCTGTCAAAGAAGACTCCATTTGAGTGAACCCACAGAAGAAAAAATGGAAAACCTTCTGTCTTTGGAACATTTAGAGAGGACCCACTCTGTTTACCATGAAGAAGAGAAGCGACAGAGCCGAGGGAGGAGAATTGGAAGACCAAATGGAGCTCCTTTTCGATGCAGAACCCGAGAAAGACCGACACGTTCGGGTGCCTCACGTGCCCGACCGTCCCGAGCTCCTGCAGGAACTCCTTCTCCTTCTGCTCATCTGTCGATGCCCTCATCAGCCGTTTAACGGCGATCACACGGCCATCATCGAGTGTTCCTCTGTATACCTCGGCGTACCCACCTTTCCCCGCCAGATTATCTGCTATTGAGAGTGACCCATTGAGTTTCAAATGAAAATAAAACATGGGTCTTGATCGGAATTGTGTTTATACCTTTGTGGAAGCCATTGGTGGCTTGGAAGACCTCCTCGTACGAGAAGCATTTCCAAGTGGGTCGATTGGGAGTCACTGTATTGACGAAGTCCTCTTCCAAGGTGGTTTTTTTAGGTGACACAACCTCAGCTTCTGAGCTTCTCCGGCGGCCGAATGAGAGGAGTCGCTTGAGGCGCATCTTTAAATGGGGGGGGGGGGGGGGGGGGTGTCTCTGTATCTACTACAAAGGGAATAGCTTCACCTCAAGTGCTCTCTCTCTCTCTCTCTCTCTCTCTGTATTCATAGATTGCACTCTCTATATGAAGAAAAGGTGAGAGAATTGAAGAGGATTTTAAATGGGGGTCATTAAGTGGGGGAGGGTCGGCTCTGTTCTTCCCTTACAAGAACAACAAATATAATTAAATATGATGATTTTTGTATAGGAAAAATCCGTATAACCCCCGATAAACTAACCGAAATTCAAATAATTTATTGAGTTAAATTTTTATTGACAGATATAAAATATTCTTTTGGTTAACCCAACTAAAAACACAATATACAAAAACCCCTAACCACATGTTAAAAATGTGAAAAATCATTTCTAAATGATGATTTTATTATTCTGGATAGATTTTAATAATCTATTTGGATGAGTAAAATCGAGAGAACTTTTCGTAGGAAAATTTTAATATATTTATTTTCAATCAAAGTTAATCAAATTGAATATTCACATAATATTCATCATCTGTCCACGAAAGTTTAACAGTAATATAATGACTATTTGGATTATATATGTATATTTAAGAGGTTACATGAACTTTATGAAAAATCAAAGGCGACTATTTAATTTTTTTTTTTTTTTTTTGTTGTAAAATCAAAATCTATTAAAAGTTCAACTAAAATGTGTGGCACTGTTGATTGGGTGGGTGTGTGTGCGTGTGTTTTTCCAAAAAGGGGCACGGGTTCTCGTTGGTGGGGGTAGTTAGGGGTGGGGACATTTATTGCCATTTCGGCATTTATGAAGGGTAGTTTGAATCCCTTGTAAAGTTATATCTTATGGCGTCTACGTGTTCAGGAAAGAATGGCAAAGATGAAGTAAAATACATCCAATAATTAAATGCCACGTAGAAATCAACCTTACCTTGCGACGCAATATTACTTTAACGAACGTAGTTCAAACGACAGGAAAACCTTTTGGCTTTGCGTGTAGGACAGTAAAAAAGATTCAATCCAAATGAATAAGAGAATGGCCACGCACACATCTCAAAAAGTGAAACAATGAATGTCTCTCTCTCATTAGTTTAAAATGAGCATCATTAATAATTGAGTTACAAATTAATACTGGATCAACACCTTTTCTTTTGTCATCATCTAAAAAGATATAAATTTTTTAACACAATTTATAATTAATTTAGTGATTCAAACTGATAGCACAAATCATATATGGATAATTAATCACTCCTAAAAAGTGATAAAATAACGTGTTTTTTAAATAATTTTTTTTAGTGGTTTTTTTTTATCATTGGTTCAAAAGAGAGTTTAACAAGGGGTATCAAAGTATATGTGAAGAGAATGCATGGGCTTTATACATGTGAAACACCACATTAAAGATTGGGGTACAGTTTGCGTCGGAGTAAATTTGATTGTCTTTTTTATGGGCTTTATACATGTTGAGGAGTAGGTGTAGTATTTTGAGTTGTATGTATCGCAAGGAGTTGTAGATATCTCATTTACAGACTCACCTGTGATGGAGTCTTTGTGTAGTCTCTTTGTTGTCTACATTTTGTATGTTTTTATTGTTTTAGACATTCCCCTTCTTAATATAATTGAAGTTGGATGCCTATCTTTTTTTTTCAAAACTAGTAAACCAAAGCTACCATGAATATATTAATCAAATAGATTTGGACCGAATGAGATACAAGAAGTGAAGACCGAAATATAATAAAGATGTAGAGTGAAAACAAAATGAATGCGCTTATATCTCTAGGGAGATGAGGGGTAGAAGAGGGTTCTAAACCGTCATATCCCGATACCCGCCGCCCCCCTTCAACATATGATGCTTATGCCATGTCCATTGAAATCCACCCTCTTTGCACCGCCTAGTGATCGACCCCACTCGCTCACGAGCCTCGTGAAGATGTTCCATAAATTTTTGAAGTAATAGCGTTGGATGTCTATCTTTTATATATATATTAAAACACGTCTTATTTAACTCATTTGGACTTGTTAAAATTTTATTTTTATGTTTAATTTATTTAAAATTATATAAAAAATATTGACCGGTAGAGGTTTATCATTTTTTTTATTCCTCACTTGAATGATTCAACACATTTTTTTGGATTAAATGAGTTAGAAGGATTATCTTAGATATACAGGTACAATCTCACTAAACTATATTCGTTCATCATTGTTATTTTATGATTGTTTAGGCTAAGACTTGATAAATAAAGCAGTGTTTCGTATTTCTTGGTGCATGAAAAATTATAATCATTGAATGTTGTTACATATAAACAATACAAAGTCACAGGACTTGATAGAATGATTTTTTATTTTTTAAGCAAAACTTGATAGAATGGTTGAATGATACAATGAACCAATCAATTCGTGTTTGTGTAACTCACTCTTGCTTTGTTTATGCTGTTTCAGAGCAATGTAACTTTTGATCAAGCTATATATGACCTATTCCTAATTCAAAAACAAAAATGTACCAAAAAAAATATTCAAAAACAAAAAACCAAAAACTCTTGTAACTCACATCCGGATTGTTCCTATCAACAACCACAACAGCTCATGTTGTCCTTTTTTTCTTTTTCTTTTTTGGTTTCAAGCTATCATGCTGTCCTTGACACAATAAAAAAAACAAAAAACATAAAATCAAATTATGAATGACCAAGTCAGAACAAACGAGAGAATAGGAATATCAAGGATTTTTGCCATATTGGATGCCTATTTGAATGGCACAAAAAAGGGATATAAATATTTTATAACAATCCAGCAGTGACTGATGTGATGCATCATATCAAATAATTTTCTGCTGAGTGTATGTTTGGATGCCATTTGGATTTCACAAAACAAAGGGCAACATGTAGTGCAGAAGTTTAACCAAAAAAAACATGTAGTGCAGAAGAGAAGTCGCTTTATATCATCAACGGCTAAAGGCAAATAGTGCACATGACAGACAATGACAAAAGCTTTTTTTAAATTTTCTTCGGCCTGGGCTGAATACGTGTTAGTTTTAGACTCGCTATTCAGACCCACTTTTGATGTTGAAAGGATACACTTATTCAGTCCTTCCAGTAATACTGGTCAAACAAATGTTTTACAAATGGGTCTCACCAATCGGTTTGAACCTTTGATAAAAAAAAGGGTGTGCACAACTCTATTTTTACACACCTAACAAAAATAATTAAACTTCTTTAAACACCCCTCATGTATAAACTTTGCTTTAGGTTTTATGTTCACACCCAGCAAACCATTTCGAATCAAAACACCTCAAACCCCCCTCCCCCCTCACTGTCAACACTCATCGTCCCGCACTCTCAATCATTGTCAACAATAGTTCCGGCCGGTACTCTCCCTAACCATTAATCGTGTTGTCCCTTGCTCTCCCTCTCCGTCGACATCTCCTCACAATCATCATTTCTTTTCAACCTCTCTTGACTGGTTATGTAGAAGCAAACTAGGTACTCAAGAAGACCAAATCCATGATAAAGAAGGCTGAGATTTGATCATATATGCCATACATTGAATGTTTTCCTAAATTGTATGTATTGGTTTCAATTTTTCAATGTTTGAACTTTCAATATTTCAAATTTCAATGTTGTACATTTGAATCTTTTAGACATTCAAAGTTACATAACATAGGTCAATAGCTAGATGAGACAATGTTTTCACTTTAATGTCTGAAGCTTCAGAAGAAAAAAAAACCCTTGGAGTTTTGCTGCTAGTATCGACATTGAAGTTGGTGAGTCAGAGCTAATTAATGAATAATTCTGGGTGGTCCGTTGACAACAAATATGTTGACTGATGCGAAGATTGTTGACATAAATGGTGTCAATGTGTTCATTTTGCTTTTAACTCTCCTTTTGTGAGACAATACTTGTGTTGACATTAATTGGTTCCCTCGACGGCAAAAGTGTCGCATCCATTCCAGGGACATTGATTTGAGATCCATTGACACCAAGGATGGCAAATGAAGATCAAATACTTGACGGTAGTAATGTCAAACTTACTACAGAAAACTCAGGCTTTTATTGTTTGAGGATCGACACCTACTGAGTTAACAATGATCGGTTCCCTCGACGATAAAAGTATCCAACCGGTTCTAGAAAATAAATAAGGGGGTGTGCACAGCATCCGAAAATAATTTTAACAACAATTTGATTAAAGGGGTGTGCACCACAAAATGAGGGGTGCAATTAGAGGCACCCTAAAAAAAATTCAAATAGCACTTGGAATCCTAGTGCATGTAAAAAAATTGAAAAAAAAAACTTTCTTACATAAAAAAAGAAGATATGCATTAAATCTTATGTATTTTATTTTTATAAAAAATATTAATTATAATTAATTTATTTATATATTTAAAACAAAAAGAAGTGTGTGAGTTCTAAATAGGATAAAAAAAGATCTGAATGTAAAATTTTCTTTATTATTTTAATTAAAAATGTGTTTTTAAACATCGACACTGGTCGAACACTCACATGATATTAGAAAGGGAAAATGTTATGTTCAACTCGTGCTTGCACTCTTTGATATATTTTTATAAAATAATTCATGCTCATATAAATTCAATTCATAATTTTTTACATTTTAGTAATAGAGTATCTACTAAGATAGGATATTATATAGTGACGTGACGACTGTAAATGAGAACTGTAAAACAGATTGAGTGTATAAGTGTCTAATTAGAGAAATGAAATCAGAAATGTTCATTAAGAGAAATATTCGTATTCTAACTCCACTTCAGAGTGGTATTACAAAATCTAAAATAAAATCATGGTATCAATATTCAAAAAAAAAAAAAAAGTCCAATAAGAAAGGTATATGTTACGCTGAGCCTCGTCTGCTACAGGCCCAATATCTAGAGGAGAGCAAGCCAATCCAACACTATCGTGGGCCAAGCCCATAATTATATTGTAGGGAAAAAGATACACATAACCCCAATTGCAATATGTTTTATAGTCCATGATTCTTTAAAAATCATACTCATCTTTTGAAGTGCATACTATTATATAAAATGAAGTATATATACGAAGATACATTAGTGTATTTTTTTTTATAATGAAAAAAATAAAAAATTTGGGTCATATACTATATTATTACCTATATGCTATACGTTATCATAGCATATGAGGCTGCAAAACGGATTGCGTATATCAACGCCCAAGGTCCCACGCCCCCGCCACAATCCAAACCCAACCCAACCCAACCCACTAGATTATAAACACAAGGAATATGTAATATGGAGCATCTCCAATCCTATACCTAAATCATTACTTAAATTTAAATTTGAGTAAAAATCATTCAAAATCATCTCCAACCATCTACAAATACCTATAACAAATTAGGTTTTTACTCAGATATTTATCCAAATCAAGGGAGACTCAAATCTTTACCCAAATTTTTAACATTTTTTTCCCTTCAACTCCACATTTAATTGAATTATATTAGATATCTTCCCACCCCCTAAAATTGAATTAGATTATTTTACTTTTTTTTTGAAATAATTGAATGATAATAATTTTTAAATTTAAATATCATGAGGGAAGAAAAATTGAGTAGTACAAATATTTGAGGAAAAGATTTTGAAAATGTTTATAGAAAATAATTAGAAGAAGATGTGAATTTTTTACAAGATTTGAGTAAAAATGATAGTTGGAGACACATCATATCAAATCAAGCTTTTACTCAAATTTTAAGTTAAATTTGGGTATAAGTTTGAGTAAAGGCTGGAGATGGTTTTACATACAATCTTTTTATCATCCTGACATCCACTCCACACATTTTTTTTATTTATAAAAAAATTGTACATAATATCTAATGAAATATATGTTATTATAAAAATAAATATGGGTTTTTTATTTTTAAGTTCCCATAAACTATATGATTTAGTAATCGGTCCCTCACTTCTTCATATTTTTATTTAAGTTTTCAGATTTAAAGGATATGCTCATTTTTTAGTCCATGGGAGGGAACTATCCCTAAATTATTTAGTTTTCTTTTTAGTTCTTGTGAATGACTAAAAATGAACATATCCTTTAAATTTGGAGACTAAAACTAAAATACGAAAAAGTGAGGGATCAATCACTAAATCTTATAGTTTATAGGGACGTAAAAATAAAAAAACCCATAAAATATGTACAATAATGAATTGCATGAACTCATTTATAAAAAAAAAAGTCCAACGCATTGGTGGCCATCAGATCACATCATATTACAGGCTTGACAAACTATATCAAAGTCCAACAATAATGATTCATAGGCCCCAATTTCACAGGCCCCAAATAGGCCCCATGATGTGGCAATGAGACATTATCTATTATGCCCTTTTACTTAATAACTACCCTAACATATATCCCTATGATTGTGGATATCATCAATTCTAAAAATCATATATTCCTTCACCATTATTTCTTCATTATTATTTCTTCACCACACACGGTGCCTCTCCTTCTCCTCCTCCCCCTCCATCTTCGGCAAGACCCTCAAACGCCGCCTCTTTGACCTCACCGGCATCCTCGTCTCCTCCCAACGCTTTATCTCCGGAACTATAGACATCCGCGACGAAACCCTAGTACCCCTAGTACCCCCTCCCGATGCATCAGTGTTCCCTCCGACACTCCACCTCCTCCTCCTCCGTTGCGGCTTGAAGGGCAGGTTCGGGTGATTTTCGATAGATTTTCGGATGATGATTGTGATTTTTGAAAGATTTTCGGATGATGATTTTTGTTACATTTGAAATGTAACAGTCTTGTGCATGTGTGTAGCAACGGTGGCGACGGTCTCTATAATGATTGCTTCAGTTTTCGTTGTGATGGTGGTTTTAATGAGTGCTTCAACTTTAATGACTTCGTTTGTTCTTAGCTGTTCTAAGGAGACGACGATCTCGGAGAACATAAAAGTTCGAGCTCTTGAAACGCGGGTGGTGGCGGTGGTGGTCTCAGACATGGACTCTCTGAGAAAACTACAAAAGTGAGGTCACCATTGGAGATGGAGAATATGAAGTAATCATGAGCCAGGTTCGGTATTATTTTGTTGTATTTACATTGTGGAATCTGTGCATTGATTAATATTGGTACATTTTATAAATGTAACAGTTAATGAATAATGTGATTTGATGCAAAAGAGACACATTTAAGCAATACACAGTTTTTTGTTATTTTGTTACATTTAAAATGTAACAGTCTTGTAACAACATAATATTATTTAACATACGAATTCATGGATATTTCAATGATCAATCATATTATTATTCATGAATGTTTGATTTACAGGGCGTCTGCTACATCCTTTCTCCTCTTTTTTTGTTTCTACAACATTTTGTAACATGAATGTTATAAACTGTTACATTCACATATTTATGTTTCATTTATGCATCACTGTTATATTTACACAGTTATACAATAATAAGATTGTTACATTTACATTTATGCATTTCTGTTACATTCTGTAACAGTTATAATCATAAAAAAAAACTGTAACATTTTTTTTGTTATTTAGATAATTTTAGTGTAATTTAGGTAAATTTTGGTATAATTTTGATGAAAAATAATATAGGTAATTTTTGTATAAATTAGGTAAGTTTTGGTGTAAAATTCATAAGAATTTTAAAATTCAAATTTTGAAATAGATAAATTTTAGAGTGGGATATATTTTTTAAAATATTTAAATTTTAAAATAAGAAAATTCAAATTAATGTGAATTATTAATAAGAGAAAAAAGGGGGATTTGGGTCAATGAGATCTATTTTTAATGAAGGGCATATCCGTATTTTACCATTTTATACTTTTTCAAAAGTCAACAAACCAATAAAAATCAACCAATAAGGTGATGACATCTCATGGGGCTTGTAAATGGGGCTTGTGTATCACCACTCGTCCATGAACATATTACACAAAAAAAAAAAGGTCCATGAGCATATTAGCTTTGCGTGCCAGATTAGATCATATTTCATATATTAGCTTTGCGTGCCATATTAGTCTTGAGTTGAGCGAGTCCCATTTGAAACCAAACCCAAATCACATGGGATGTCTGCCTGACTGTCTGCAACCCCCTGTTTACATCCAAGTATCCAACCCATAGAATTTTCAATTAAAAAATGTCAGAAAAATTTAAAAAGGTGTTTGGTTTTTGTTTGCACACCCGCTCCATCTGAAAACATAGGAACTGTGAAACCCTCCCTAAATAATCTCTCAGAAGCTTTGAATATGGGGAGGCACAAAATAAACGTAGATTTTATCAAGAAAAAAAAATACTTTAAATAAAATAAGACACGCAATTTAAGTGATGTATATAAATAACAAATTTAAATAAATATTAATTTTTTATATTTATTGATAAAAGATGGATAATTAGTTTTAAGAAAAAATTAATTAGGGGTCCCGGGTCCTTGTGCTCACTCATTTATTATTTTTAGATCCCTAAAAACTTTCATATTTTTTTAGGTCTCTAAAGCGCTAAAAAAATATCTTTAGGTCCCTCTATCTGGATGTTTTTCAAAAATATCAAAAATATTCTCACACAATTATTTTAGTACATTATTAACATTCTTCAGTACATTGTTAAGTATCTTCAGTACACTGTTAACACTCATCAGTACATCGTTGGTTTTTACATAAAATGACCCCCGCCCAATTATTTCAGTACATTATAACACTCTCCTAGACATTGTTAAATATTTTTAATACACTGTTAAAACTCTCCAATACATTGTTAATTTTCACATAATTGAGCGATGACATTTTTGATATTTTTAAACAACATCCGATTGAAGGACCTGAAGATAATTTTTCAAACCCTTAGAGATCTAAAAAAATTTAAATTTTTTTAAAGACCTAAAAATAATAGATGAGTGATTCATGAACCCGTAATTATTTTTTCTTTAGTTTTAAAAGATTGCAAATAAAAAAAACCCATCCCATGGATCCAAATGAAAGAGAGACAAGAGAGAGACAACATTCGAGTCCGAGAAAATCGAGGCCTCTGGGGAGTCTATAATCGGATCCGATAAAAAAATTAATGAGAGTTATTAAAATACTGTGGGGGGTGATGGGAAGGTGTCATAGTATAATGGAACACAAACAGCTGTGCTGGCGGTGGAACCCAAGAACAACCTCCCTCGCACTAGAAAAAGAAATTGATACTTCAACCATAAATGCACTCACATCCAAAGCCTGTTCATTGAAACGGATACGGATCAGATAAATGCATTCGCATCCATATAAAAAAAATATCTTAAAAAAATATCTGATATCCAACAAATATTCATATGAAGATCCATATTCAAATTCGAATGATTATTCAAAATATCTATTAAATAAAACTAATATATCTAATATGTGAAATATCTGTATTCATATTAAAAAAACAAATCTATATCTATATGTATTTGATATCAAACAGATATTTAAATTAACTATCTGTATATGATATGAAAATCCGTTTTCAGATTCGGATAATTATTTAAAATATTAAAAAAATAAAACTAATATATGAAATATTTGTATCCACGTACAAAAAATCCAACAAAAATATCTATCCATATCTAAAAAAATATTCGTATTTAACATCTGAGAAATATATTAATTAAGTATCCATATTTGATATGAAAATGTGTAATCAAATTCGTATGATTATCTAAAATATCTAAAAAATAAAACTAATATATCTAATATATGAAATATCTGTATCCATATAAAAAAATCTAAAAAATTCAAAAAATAAATAAAAAAATCCGTATTCATATCCAAAAAAATATCTAAAAAAAGTATCTATATCTAATATCCAACATATATTTCTAATATCCAACATATATTTAAATTAAGTATCCATATTTGATATGAAAATCCATATTCAAATTCGGATAATTATCCAAAAATATCCAAAAAAATAAAATTGATATATCTAATATACAAAACATTTGTATCCATATTAAAAAAAAATATCCAAAAAAAAATTCACATCCATATCCAAAAAGTCAAAAAAATATTATATGATATTTGATGGATATTTAAATTAAGTATTCGTATATGATCTAAAAATCTGTATCCAAATTTGGATATTTCTCCAAAATATTAAAAATAAAAATAATTTATCTAATGTATGAAATATGTAAAAAATTTAATAATTACCTAATATAAAACATAAGTTATAAAAATTCTAAGTATATTACATGGTCTAAAGTATAATAAATAATAAAAAAATCATACTAATCTTAAAAATATATGTATACTATATATATATATTTTGGATCGGATACCATCATATCCGTATCCTGATCTAAAATATTTTGAATACAGATATTTTATTTCGAACGCAGTTGCGGATACAAATTTTTGAGACTTTTTAAAAAATTTAGATACAGATTCATTTCATATACAATTTTTTTTCTAATAATTGATGGGCTAAGTCACATCCATTGCTTTCATCTATTTTTATTTTATAAATATGTATTGATCTATTAAAATACATATTATTAGGAAAAATGACTAAAAAAATTTCTGAAAAGTTAGAAATACCAAAATCGACCACTTTTTAGAATTATACCTAAAAAAGTCTCATTTTACAATTTTGAAAACACAAAAGACTAATCTACCCTTATACAATTAGATCATTAATACATTTCATATCTCTTAAATTTGTTAAAATATTTCACCCTCTTATTTTTCTTAATATATTTCACACATTTTCATGTTAATCATTTTTTTAATTGTAAATTCTTTGTGATTAGGTGGATTTTATGAAATATGTACCAATGTAATTTGAGTTTTTGATGAAGATCTCTATTAAATGTTGATGTTTTTTTTTAAAAATGGATATATACTCATGATATCATAAAAATATGTAAATAACGAAAAATAAAAAATGTGAATAAAAATTTAGAATACTAACATATCATCTGTTGCATTTGGGCACAATACAAATTTAAATCAAATATTATGATTATACACAATGAAAAATGATAAATAATATCATGTAAGATATATATAAGAAACACACAGTATGATATACAATAATAAAACCTGTAAGAGAATTGATTTTTATCATCTATAAAGAAATTATTGTTTTGTTGAAAAAATAGGTTTTTAGTGTGGAATAAAGAAGGATATTGAAGATTTAATTACATAAGGACATATTAGTCTTTTGTGTTTCCAAAATTGTGAAATGAGATTTTTTTAGTTATAATTTTTAAAAATGGATGATTTGGGTATTTCAAACTCTTAGGGCACGTTTGGATGCAGTGATTATTTGTACGTGTTTTTCTGCACATGCAAATTTTACATTGCACGTGCAGGAAAACTTTGTACATTGTTTACACATGTTTGTCTGTTTTCATGTTGTGCTATCATTTACACACATGTTTTTGTTAATAATTATTTGTCTCACATATGTGAAACTGTTTGTATATGTGCCAATTTATTATGTTAAAAGATAATAATATTATATATATAAAGTAGTTTTTCAAATGATTATCCAATATATTATTTTCTTAAAAATATATTATATATAAAAAATTTAAATTTAAATATGGCATATATAAGTTTTTTTAATCTATATATAAGTCAATCTGATTAAAAAAAGTTCTAATATAATATAATATAAATAAAAATTAATCTGATTTCAACTAACAAATAATCATACAAGGTTTTTTTTATATTTTATAAATAAAAATTTTGTTGGATAATATCTATGATAGTTAGTTAATATTTCTTGATAATAACATTTATATTTTCATACCACATTAATATTTATAATCCACACAATTATATTATTGTAATTATGTAAATTTATGAAATATATTATCTATTTTAATTCTTAAGATAAGATTAGGAGATGAAATATTTGTTTTGGATAATATGGTTTTTAATAAATTTGTTAGAGGGTAAAAATGTAAAATTGCTTTACATACACTTGAGAGGTGTGAAAATAAAATATGGTGCAAATGAAAACACATGGGTTGGTTGGGATTTTATTTGCCCCATTTAATGGGGCAAATGAGAACCCTGTATTTTATTTGTTACACTTTAAATATCATAACCAAACAAAATATTATGTTTGACCATGTGCAAATGAAAACTACCCCCATTTGCACAGTATTCAAACATACCCTGAAGAAATTTTTTTTTGGTCATTTTCGCCATATTATTATTAAAATAAAATATAAATAAAAGATAAATAAAAGATACACTAATATATTTTCTTAAAAATAAAATAATTTTAATTTTCAATTTTCGATACACTAGTATATACAGACAAATCTGCCAAAACAGTGCATCAGAAACGAAGGCCCCCACAATACAGTAGTATCGTACATACCGTCTTCTACAACAAACTAGTCCCCACAAAAAAACAAACAGAACTCACTTTATAAAAACAACAAACACTTCACAAATACCATTTCCATGACCGCCCCCTTTTGTCATTCTCTCTGAAAACCCCCTTCAAAACAACCCCCCCCTTCACTTTCCTTCCCCAGATTAACATCCGAAGAGATGTCGTCAGCACTCATGTCGACAGCCGGAACAACCTACGTGGGTCTGAGACAGCCAACAAAGACCCCTCTCTTGGGTTGCAACAACAAGAGCAACTACCATCCTTGGACCCAGAAAACCGTCTCCAATGGGTCCAGGACTCACTGTATGAAGGTATGTATAGTGATCAGTGATCAGGATCTAAAAGAACCTCCTCTGATTTTGGGTTTTGGGGATGATTTGTGTGTAAGAACAGACGTGGAATCCGATCGACAATAAGAAGTTTGAGGCGCTGTCGTACCTTCCCCCTCTCACGGATGAGTCCATCGCAAAGGAGATCGATTACATGCTCTCCAAAGGGTGGATCCCCTGCTTGGAGTTCGACGAGGTCTCTCTCTCTCTTTCTCTATATCTCTTGTTGTAGACTTTGAAGGTCCGTTTGGAAGGCGATTGTCAAAATTGATTCTTCTTTTGTAAAATAAGTTTTCAGACCATTATATTCCAAACTACTATTTTTGAAATCATTTTATTTTGAGGATGTGGGTTTCGGGAGATTTTGAGTTTGGAGGAACTATTTCCTCAAATGATCTAAAAATTACTGACAGTTTTTTTTAAAAAGCTACGATTAGGCCCTTCCTATACATCTTTTTCATAAAATCGGGTTTTTCAAACGGTGACATTTATGCAACTTTCATAAAAAAAAAGTACTTGAGAATAGTTTGCTACATAAAAGCTATTTTTGAAAATTCATTTTAATGCACAGTTGTTTTTGTAATTAACTTTGTAGTCCCAACTTTTTCTAATATTAAGGTAGAAATATGAAAAATGTATGCATTTCATTCATTTGATATATAAATTTTTTTTTTACAGGTACCACACAAAGTGGTTAGATCATTATTATATGAATAATATCAGGGATAGTTCCACAAAACAATTCATATTTGATTTAAATTTTAAAAATAGTAAAATTAATTGGATGGATTGATTTTTAACTAATGTAAAAATATATAACATGGTATATAACTCACATGAGGAGGTATCTATCTTATATGATTTTGATAGTACAGAGACTGTCCAACTCATTTGTGGCCATCCGATCACATCATCTTGAGATAAAATTTATGATTGAGATATTCTATTATATTTGAAAATTAAAAAAAGATTCAATTAAATTTTTATTCTTCTTTTTAAGACGCTTCTTAATTTTATTTATATTGACGGCCACAAATGAGTTGGACAATATGATTGTCCATGCTGATTGAACCTAACTTGATCTCGAAAGTACATGGACTGTCCACGTGAACTGTGTCTTATGACACTGTAATAAAAATACTTTTAAAGAAATGACTCCACCTGTGCCTCATTTTTTCCTTTTTCTCAATTTGTTTTGAATCGGAAGATCCACCAAATAAATCCACCCATCTTGGTGAGAATGATGATTACCATCAGAAGAATAATAAACAAAAAAAGAAAATGTTAACGACAATCCTCTTTATATCGTTTCATTTTAAATTGAACGAACTCATTTTTACATATCCAATTTTTTTTTTCTGTTGAAGTATATGCCTCTCGCTGAATGGCTAACAAGGTATATGAAACTGCGTTTGATGCTGTAATAAGAATTGCATGCAACAACGCTCTAAAGAGAACCCCAATTTGAGTGTCCTGTTTTTTTTGTGTGAACTGATTGAAGGTGGGGCACGTGTACCGGACGAACAGTCGGACACCGGGATACTACGACGGGAGATTCTGGACGCTGTGGAAGCTGCCGATGTTCGGGTGCAAGGATCCGGCGCAGGTCCTGAACGAGATCCAGGAGTGCAAGCAGGCGTATCCAAACACATACATCCGCTGCTTGGCCTTCAACAGCCAAAAGCAGGGCCAGTGCATGTCCTTTGTCATCCAGAAACCCTCCTCTGCCTCCACCACCACCACCACCACCAACTAGCTTTGTTTTTTGCAAGGGAAGTTGGGTTTCAATAAGAAAAAAAAAGGGAGTGTCTCTGTCTTTTGTTTAGTCTTTAGTGTGGTTGTGTTGATTAGTTCATATCATGTTTTTGTTTTTTTAGTGATAAAGATGGGTGAATGATTCACTGAATGATTCACTCCACTCTGTTTTGCTTGACTTTCTGCATGTGACTCAGCACGTTGTTTATGCAAACCATGGGAGTTTGTTTTGTCAGTGGATATTTTAGTTTTTTTTTCTTTTCTTGGGTTGGCATGGTTGTATGATTGTCATACACATATCTCGTTTAACAAACCTCCATTGATTATTATACATGTCTTATTAAATTTTTTTATAATATATCATTTTATAAATAATATCAATTAATTTATTAGAGTATATATTTTCATTTTATAAAAGTGTATATGAGTTATATGATTTTTTTCAAATAAAAATATGGACGGATTGTATTTTAAACTATAAAGTAGATTGAATTTAATATTTTCTTTTTAGCTTGTGCCTGAGTTTATCAATTTTGGAGGGTGGTAGATTTCAATAATGTTAGAGACAACCCTAATTGCAGTCCTATGAATAGTCTTCACATGTTTGAATTTTTTAAAATAATAAACCTGGTATATGTTTTAATGGGAAAATCTCATTTAACTCTTTACAAAGAGTGAAATTATAAAAAGAGTTTAAAAGGCTCAACTGGTACTATTACACTCTTACACACATGGCAATTTGGCTACATTTAGCAGCTTTCAACAAAGAGCGTTATTATATTCAGGGGCGGAGCCAGAAATTAGAACAAGGGGGGACCGGAGGGTCAAGTGATAAGAGGACAATAAAAAGAATAGTTACGACAAAATTAAGACAATTGAATATATAATGATTGAGTTCTTGAAGTAATGATGATTTAGATTGAAATTTTTTTATATACTTATTTCATGTTTTTGGTGATCTGGAATAATATATAAAAGATTTAGAAAAAAAATATATTGAAATATCATTATTCTCATCACAACAAAAAAAACAAAAAAATAAAGCTTCAAAAATTGAAAAATAAATATAAAAAAGAAAATTGATCATAAAAATATATAAGGATATCCTTTAAACTTATATTTTGGAACGAAAATTTTAAATCTCACTTCAAAAATTTGAGGGACTCAATATACAATGGTTAAAAATTAAAATAAAAAAATAAAAAAACCATTAAAATATCCAAATTAGTGATTTTTCAACCCCTTAAAACCATATACCAATATTTCTATGAAAACAATTCACAATTTTTTTTTAAAAAAAAGACCTGCATGTGACTCCAAATCTCAATGAACACTAATATACTCAGTCTTTTTTGTAACCAAATTTGCATTTGTTATGTTTAATGTAATTTATAAAATCAATTAACGCAATACATGTTACACTATTACAGAAATTATAAATAAAATATGTCTTTATTTCATATGAGTATATACCTCATTTATATAAAAGATGAATATACTTTATTATATAAGCATATATGTTAAAAATAATCAAATGTATACATGTTAACTTGATGTAAATGGGACTACACGTTAACATTTTTGAATTTTAAACACTCCTTGAATTAGGGGTTTTCGCATGTAACCCTCAAAACTCAAAAGGGTTTAAATTGTGCACGAATGCCATTTTGAAAGGTATTTCTTTGTAAAACTTAAAAAAACATTTTGTGTAAAATACCCTCAAAAGGGCATTTATGCAAAATTTAAACATTTTTATGGGTGAATAGAATTTTAAAAAGGATATATGAACAATAATGCTTTTTTGAGGGGCTCAAATACAAAAAAGACATTAAAATCAGCACAATGCATTACCGATGCATTAGGAACCATGGGCTTGGGGGGGCCCAGCCCCCCCCCCCCCCCCCCCCCCCCGATTATAATCGCTTCATTTTATAAATCAAAATACGATCTTGTATATTTCATTTGTTCCTTTCACTCACTGTAACGGGATATAAATCTCGTTAAAAAATTTTCACAATTTTTTTATTTATAAATGATATCGTCCAATTTGGTGGAATATATTTTTATTTTTTTATAAAAACATATATTTTATTAAATGAGATATATAATTTAAATAAAAATAAAATATAGATGTACTGCATTAGACTGAAAATGAGACTCAGTGTAATATTTTTTCATCAACAAAATCTCTGGTAGCGAAAGAGATCATTTTGGCTTATCTAAGCGATAGATGCCTCCCAGCTCTCCCTGAGGCCTGAGCTATCTCGACTCATTTCAAGCTTTGTTGACATTTCAGAAATTTTTTTTTACCAATTTGCAAAATTCAGGCATACATCTTCAATAGTAAATGGGTGATTTCACACATGATTTTTATTTGGCCCCAAATGCATCCCATGTGCCTCGTTAATCACCAAGCGATGTACATACTTCCTATATAAGTGAGATATATCTCCTTAATTTTTTTTGACACTATAAAAAAATAAGACTTATTAATTTCAAATGCAGTGATATAATTTTTTTTATCAAAATATATATATACTTCATTGAGATGAGATTTTTTTTTATAATTAAAACATGTTCGAGAGATTGACTATTATTTGCACTTGTTGTTGTACCAAACATTATGTTAGAAATAATTCTCAAAAATCATAAAAAATGTTGTATCTCAATTAATATGATTAATTTAAAATACTCATATATAATGATATTGATAATATAATAATAATAAGATCGAGAGAAAAAAAGGTTGGAATCACCTGGTCGAGAGACATAGGAGATGTATACTTGAAATGAATATATCATTTATACGCACGGAGATTCATCGACACATTCGTTTTCGAGATACAACTCGACCCGCGAGATTCCGCCAACTCCCCGCGGTGCGATTAGATGGAGTCCTGAAACTGAATTCCAGTATTGTCGATTCCCGGAATCGATTGATAAGGCTTGATCAAGATCTTTATAAAACACAAAAGGAATTTTGATGGATAAAATTCTTAGAGAAGAACTTGATTGATATCCCCTTTGTTAGATACCAAACAATTCAATATATAGGGAGAAGTTGGGGAAAAATAACAGCCTATACATTGAATCACATGAATGCTTAACACATTAATTCAAAACATTTTCGGTGGTTAATGATCCAATTATAACCCATATAATAATTCATGCAATTGTAACTATTAAAACTATTAAAATTTGGATCACAATCAAAATATATCCAACACATTATTCATGGTAATTATATATACAAGGAAAAATAATATTTTGACTGGTTAAAAATCTTATTTTCTAGTCGTATTCAGACTTGTAATCCCATCAAATATGAAATCTAGACCAATATCCATATAATAAAATGAGATTTCATTCTCCATGAAAATAAAAAATAAAACCCTTCATGCCTTGTATAGCATCTACATAAATACATTTACAATTCAAAGTATCATTAGAACAATAAATTCAAAGATCTTATTCCATTTTAAGAAAACGAAGCATTATATAAATCCCTGAATGGGGCAGTTCTTCTACAATCAAAAATAGTATTTTAAGTGATATACAGATACATAGAGGGAGCATACAACAAAATGGCTAAGGCTGCATTGGCTTTGTTTTTCGTAGTGTGCTTGGTCATGAGTTCAACAAGATATTTTTTTATTGTTAATCTCTCTCTGTTTCTGTATTTTTTATAATAAACGTGTGAAAAATGTTACGAAGAGCCCCTTCATGTTTTAATATTTTTAAAAATAATAAACATTGTTTAATAAAATATATGTTTTAATGAAAAATGTACATCGTTTCATTTCGAATAGAATGAACTTATTTTTAGAAGATGTATACTTTATCAAATGATGTATATACATCGCTGGATGACTAACATTTATGTAGATTGTATTTGAGACTGTGTATAACAATACTATAAACATTTGTTACAGACTACGTGACGGTTCAAAATTATTGTGCGGAGAACAAGATCGGCCCATGCCACGCTGATAAACCTGGAGAATAGCTCATTGTGACAGCTTCTGCCAAAAGAATTGCAGGGGTGGGGAATGCAAGTTTAGAAATAATGAGTGGAATTGTCATTGCTATTGTTGATCGATGCAGCACTACTTCAAATTGGGTGCGATTATTACCACCCTATTAGGTATTCACCTCACCCCTTAAAATATTCACTTTTAATATTTAATAAGAAACCAACACCACCCCATCCCATCCCACCCAGAAAAACCTCACCCACCCCTATCCTTCCCCACCCTCAAAATATGTTATATAATATCGACAAGTCGACACTACTAGTGTCGAACCATATACTGGACTTACTGACTTGGTTCTATTTGATTCGACACTAATAATGTCGACTACATTACCTACTATCGACACTACTACTGTCGAACCATGCATTGGACATGCTGACTTGGTTCTGATTGGTTCGACACTACTAATGTCGACAGTATGTATAACGGTCAACACTACTAGTGTCGAAAACTAAACTGGACTTACTATCTTCGTTCTGCATACTTCAACAATACTAGTGTCGATAGAATTTAAAATGGTCGACACCACTAGTGTCGAACCATGTACTGAACTCACAGACTTGGTTTTGATTGATTCAACACTATTAATGTCGACAGATGTTAAATTGTCGATGCTACTAATTCAAACCATGTACTGGACTTACTAACTTTGTTCTGCTTCATTCGACACCACTAATGTCGACAGAATGTAAAATGGTCGACACGATTACTGTCGGACTATGTACTAGACTCACTGGCTTAGTTCTGCTTGATTCGTCACTACTAATGTCGACATAATTGTAAATTTTTGACACTACTAATGTCGAATTATGTATTGGACTTACTGACTGACTTTATTCTGCTTGATTCGACACAACTAATGTCGACATAATTGACTTTTGTCGAGAACACATTGTCGATGTAATGCAGAATCAAGACATAAGCTTATCTAGTCTTAGACCAGTGATTGCTCAAACCTGCACATTCAACTAATACATTCCAAACATTTGAATTACTCACAACCTTGAAATAGACCTGCCACGCTGACAAACCTGGAGAAATGGCTCATTGTGATAGCTTCTGCCAAAAGAACTGCCGGGGTGGGGAGTGCAAGTTTAGAAATAATGAGTGGAATTGTCATTGCTATTGTTGATCGATGCGGCACTACTTAAAATTTTGTTTGATTATAACTGTAATAAACCGGTCATTGCAAAGTGACCCATGAAAGAAATTGTTGTGACTTAAAAATGATAAAAATCAAAGTGGTTTTTCTGGGAATTAGTGATGATTTTTCTGTGCATCATTTTTTTTCTTTTGTTGTTGCTACTGATTATTATAATTTGTGTAATGCCAATAATATATCTTTGCTAATTCTCATCAAATAATGGATTTAGAATTTAGATGACATGGACGAAGCATATTTGAGTCTAGGATGTAGGTCCTTAATATTAAGAAGTAAAATTTTAGATTTTATATACTTCGCCTTATCAAAAAAATAAAAAAGAGATTGCTCAGGTAACATTGAAAAAATAATATTATGAATCGAAATAGAGAAGAAGGAAACCACACGTGATTTAAGTGGTTTTAATATAAAAAAATTGACTACATCCACGAAGAAGAATGATTTTTCTAAAATACTGACTATGTAGGAGGGTTTGTAAATCAAATTTGATTCTTTCCCTCTCCCTCTCAAAATGATGGGAGTAGCCTTTCAATCGGTATTAGAAATCCTAACTCACTAAAAAAATAATATATATAGCCCAGATACAATATTACAACATAATGTATTGTGAAACTGTCATCAACTCAATACACATTTTCACATGAAAGAATAATCTAACATGACCAAGAATATTTCAATCATTGTGAAATTCATCTACTGCAATGTAAGATTATATGTAAGATTATATGTCCATGCATACATTGTATCTAGTCAGATATTTCTAAGAAATGTATCTGGTCAGATACAGACATAACTTGTCATTATTATTATAAAAATAAAAAAATGTGTAGCATTGACTTTTTTTTTTTTTTTTTTTTGTTACATTCAATCATTTTATAAGTTTAAAACTCATACCACGTATTTTTATTTTTATTTTTAAATAGTAACATCATTTAATGTGGTATATGCTTTAGTAATGGGGGGTAGTCGATACGGACTTTGATGGATTTCTATGGACATTGTTTAAGTGATGGACTTTTGTAAACTTTGCAGACTTTCACAGACTTTTGCAGACTTTCATAGACTTTTGCAGACTTTCATAGATCGACTCTCATGGACTTTCACAGACTTTTGCAGACTTTCACAAACTTTTGTAGACTTTCACATATTGACTCTCATGGACTTTCACGGACATTTGTAGACTTTCACAAATCATTCTCATGGACTTTCACAGACATTTGCAGACTTTCACAAATCACTCTCATGAACTTTCACAGACTTTCACAGACATTTGCAGACTTTCACAAATCACTCTCATGGACTTTTAAAGACTTTCACAGATTTTAGCATTCTTTCACAGATTGACTATTTTCACATATGGATTTCTATTAATAAACACAATAATGTTTTTGGATTTAAATAACAAATAAAGAACTCATCATACCCAACATAAAATATAATTTAATATAGTAAATATCAATCTTCACTTATCTGAAATGCATATTGTTAGAATGCCATTGTTAAGACTGTGTCACTTTTAAAGGTCAAATATCGCGTTTTATTTATTTTAATAGTTCGGGCATTCAGTTTCAAAATCAAATTGCATATTTGTGGTTCTGGTGTTCACTTGGGCTTAAATGGAAGTTTTTGTAGCATTTTAAGGTCTTTTAGAAATTATGCAGTTTCGATTGGTATTTGGATTTAATTTTGTTAATGACCAAGATGAAGTAGTAAAAATCTAGTTTTATCATGAGATGTTCAGTGTTAAGTTAGATTTCATACAAAAGTGGAATTAGATCAACTGGATTCATGTATCAAAAGTTATGAGTATTTTTCCAAGTATACCCCGAAGATGAGAAATCCAGGCAGCAGCCCTGTATGATGTTTAGCCTAGATTTCGAAATAGCTGAAGAGGTTATTTGATCTGGGTGTAAACATGAAAGATGTAGATAATCTTCTTAGCTTTCCAATGCCACTGGAATCATGCAATTCCGAGCTGTATTGAGGAAGTTATGGTCTTTTAAGTGAAGGCTGTACAGAGGTTTTAGTCCGAGGACAGCTCGGACATTCAGTCCGACCTTGCCTATTTAATCCCATCAAAATGTTACGACTTCAGCCTCTCTTTTCCCTCTTTTTCACACTGGTCCAGCCCCTTTTGTGTGTGTGTATTGGGTGGAGGAAGTGGAGGTGATGGAGAAGAAGCTCAAGAGAAAGTGTAAGAATGTGTGTATAGTGAGTTGTGTATGTTGTGTTGATGTTTCTCCTCCTTCCCCCCTAGCTGATCCAATGTTTTCCACTCCCCTTTAGATCAGCACCCCCCATGTGTTTGTGGAAATGCCACAATGAGTGGGAGAAGGAGAAGATGGTGGAGCAAGGAGAAAGAGAAGATCATGGTGTATGTGAGTGCTTATGTTGTTGTTGTTGTTGATGTTTATCCTCCCTCTCCTCCTCCTCTAGCTGATCCCCTGTTTTGCCCCCACCTTTTGGTCCAGCTAAGTAGAAGGTGTGCTGTGAAGGAGATGGTGGTGATGGTGGGTGTGTGTGTGGTGTCATTGTGAGCCCCAACACCTTCCCTTCTCCTCTCCCTCTCTTGGTAATTCTCTACCCCTACTTTTATGCTTGCTAGGATGTTGTAGAGGGCATGCATGAGAGTGTTGTTATAAGTAATTGGTGCTGCACATGGGATGGTTGTATTAATGTATGAATGGGGTGGCTTGGTGTTGTAAGGCAGATTTTCTGTCTCCTCAAGATCCTTGTGTTTGGGGTATTTAGAGGCATATTTTGAGACTTATGTCTTCATTTCATATGATCATCTATGTGTCTATATGTTACATATGAAATTTGGTGTCATTATGATATTTGTGCTGTAAGTTATAGCCTGATGTTCATGATCTGTCCAGATTCGCGCAGAAATTGACCAGTTTCGGAAAATAATTTATTTCGGGCATTTAGAGATTTAATCAAGTTATTATGTCTTCACGGAATATGATTCCAACATGTCATAGAATGTGTGTGATTTATTTGAGAATTTTTGGATGTGTATTGTGTGCTGTGGAGACCAATGTTTGGGGCTGGTTGCAGTAGATGGACTAATCTTGTATAAATATGTGTCAAAGAGTTATTATGCATAGTGTGGGCAATATCAGGAGTTGTTGTCTTCATGAAGAAGGCTGGTATATGTGTCAAGGTGTTTTATATTTAATTGAGCATCATTGGTTGTTCTTGCAGATCTCGTAGACCGGACGCGCGGCGATCCAAGTACTAGTGAGTGGTTTGATCCACCCCTTTTGGGAATTGCTAGATGCATGTAGTCATGCATCACGTATCCCTGGGGTTTTATAGCTATATTCAATCTTTATTTCTAAAAGAGTATTGCTATACTAAATCGATATTGTGCTAGATAACCTGTATATTTATTTTATATGTGATATTATCTCGATGCGTAGTCATACTTAGCACTATTGACCATTAATTGATTCGTATGTTTCATTTACTACTGTCTTGTGGAATGCAGGCTAGTCTATGACTTGTGTTGTTTAACTTCCATTTTATTCACTAGTTCTATGTGAGAGGTTGGAAGCCTAGAGTGAACTGTATTATGCTTGTATATTCAATTAATTGCACTCATATATGTGTATATGTGAATGCGCATGGTTTAATCACAGGTTATTTGGACATGTGGTCCATATATCTCCTTTATGATAAAATTACTCTTGTTGGATTGTATAAAGTGTGCATATATGTGTATATATATGGTTTAATCACAGGTTATTTGGACATGTGGTCCATATATCTCTTTTATGATAGAGTTTCTCTTGTAATAATTGTGTGTGTGTTTAATTAGTCAGGCATAACTGTGATAGACATATGTGCGATCCATGGTTAGGATCATATTTTATTTTACTATGCAAATGTAGCAGGTTATCTACCCTGCATCCATGCGATGCTCTCATATAAGAATTCAGAAGAATTCATTTATTGTATTCGTTAACCGATATCTATGATAGTATGTTTGGTCTATCTGTAATAGGCGTGTGGATGACCCATCTTTAGGGTCTTGCCATCGTATTGTTAAGTGCGAGAACTTAACTGTTTTTCCTCACGTCCGAGTGATGCATCTGTATAGCAATTCAAGAGAATTCATTACCATTGTTATTTGCTAGATGATTATAGTTGATCCTTGAGGATCGTATTGTGAGCATGGAATGCTTCTCCCTTACCTCGTATCCGCGTTGAAGCTACCCGGCGTTGGAGCTATCCTGGATTCTGCTCCTACATCATAGGAGGCCCAATGTGTATTTCGATACCCTTGTGGCTTCGTACCTATCTTGGAAGGCCGTCAGGAAGAGGGCTACCCGGGAGAGGGCTACCGGAAGGTTAAGGGAGTTAGCGAGTTGATTTCCTTTCTAATAGTCCCATGTCACCCTAGGGGTGAGGATGGGGACGAGGTTGGAGTGCTTCCTCCCGCATCGTCGTGCGTCGAAGTTTCCGAGCGTTGAATGCTTCTCCCCTACCTCGTATCCGCGTTGAAGCTACCCGGTGTTGAAGCTATCCTGGACTATGCCTCCACATCGTAGGATGCCCAAGGTATATTTTAACACTGTTTTGGCATCGGACCTACCATGGATGGTTGCTAGGAAGAGGGCTACCCGGGAGAGGGCTACCGGAAGGTTAAAGGAGTTAGCGAGTTGGCTTCTGGTTTCAATAGTCCCATTTCACCCCCTAGAGGTGAGGGTTAGGGTAAGTTTGGGTCACGTTGTCGCGTGACATTTATATTGGGAATGCCCAAAGTATAATACATCTGCTGAATGGTGTGAGGCATTGCGATTAGATTTAAGGTACTATGTTATCTAATAATGATATGCATTATGGTTAACCGTTTGGTTCCTCTCCAAGAGTTCTAAGAGATTCCCCCCTACGGGTCGAGGGTTAGGGTGAGGTGAGATCGCGCCTTCACGTGACATTTATATATGTTGAGTTTCATCCCATATTCCTTTTTCTTAGAAAGAAAAACAAAGATGATGAACTAATATCATATGATTATTATAGAGCTTGGATCCTTGCCACTCACTGAGCTTGTAGCTCACCCCTCGTGTGTTATTTTTTTCACCAGGGATTGGGTTGGCGTGGAGCTAGAGCATCTATCTGGCGTGGTTCGTGCGTGGAGTGTCCCATCTTTCAGTTGGCGAGTGCGAGGCTGTCAGCAATCCTATTTTCTTGTATATGTATTAGTAATCGTGCGTGTTGCACATATGGCTGTATTGGACTAGACTTGGACTCTCACAGGACAGTGTTTGTGTATTCAGGTCTGTAATAATGTTTTTGATTTACAGACTTATTTATATTTTATACTTCCGCAATTTTTTTTTAATTGGCTATCGCTTCCATGTAGCCTTGTTACCTTATTCGATCCTTGTCAGTTTTTGTGTGATTGGTATGTTTCCGGGGCGTAACAGCCATGATAAAAACAAATAATGAAAATAATTGATTGCAACACAAATAAATCCATAATTCTTACATTCATGAAACATATGAGTCGATATCATATTTCATACATATTTACATTCATAAAAAATTCTTCTTTATTCGAAACAATCGATCTAAAATATAAAAAAAAAGAAAAAAACCTTATATTGAGAAAAATCCACAATGAGCTAACCTTTTTTTTCTGTTATAGAGAGAGAATTTCATAGAGGGGATGAATGGGTTTTAACTAGGAAGACAATAAAAAATAAGAAAATATATATTATATAAAAATCATATATTACATCTCTTCAAATATAATGAAATAAAATCATAAATTATATTACTTAAAATAAAATAAAATAAAAGTGGTCATTATATTACTTTAAATAAAAAATGAAATAAAAGCAATCAATATATTTAGTCATATATATTCATATGCCTAAATATATCTTTTTATTTTTATATATGTCTGAACATTATAAAAAAATGGATGTATATTATACAAAAATAGAAACATCTTCAAAGAAAAAAATAAAACATTTTACATATAATCAAATCTATAATAAATCTATATTTTAGAAAATAATTGTGGATGATTTAGGCATATATTATATAATATATAATAATGAAATGATTTATTGCAACACAAGCAAATCTACCATTCTCATATATTCATCAAACATTTGACGTGATAGCAATATTTCATACAAATGGACATTCAGAAAAAAAAGATATAAATAAAGAAAAAAAATATGACTAAAAATATGAAAGGCATAGGATAAAAATCATAAATGAGTTTTGTTGAAAGAAAAAAAAGAAGAAATATTCACAATACTGGAATAAAAGTCCACGAAAATCCCACTCATTTGGGTGGGATTCTGAAATGACTTTTTCCTTTGTATTTCTCTCTCTAAAGTCCACAAATGTCCACAAAAATCCATCACTTATGAAAGTCTTTACAAATCCTGTTTAAATTGACTAACACAAGACAAAATGTCTACTATGAAGAGTCTCAATCGAATAACGCTGGACATTTTGTCCACGAAATAATGTCTCCATCGAATAACACTGGATTTTATGTCCACGAAATAATGTGTCAATCGAATAACACTGGACTTTTTGTCCACGAAATAATGTCTCAATCGAATAACGCTGGACTTTTTGTCCACGAAATAATGTCTCAATCGAATAACGCTGGACTTTTTGTCTACGAAATGATATCTCAATCGAATAACGCTGGACTTTTTGTCCATAAAATAATGTCTCAGTTGAATAACACTTGACTTTTTGTCCACAAACCAATGTCCTGATTGAAAAACACAAGATTTACAAATCCATGAACATGGACAATTTGTCCATGAAAATCCTAATCGACTACCCCCCTATAAAAAGTGTATATTGGTTCATTTCGAATTGAATGAAACAATTTTTAATAAGTGTGGGAAACAATTTAACGAAGTAAATATATACATTATATATGTTTCACTAGATTTTAATAAGATATGCATTTTAGACTGTAATTATTTTTAATGTAACGACGCCCTTTTATAATAAAAAGTTGGTATTGCTACTGCGATTACATTTACTGAATTCGTATAGACAAAATGTAATTATACCTTTTAAAACGATCTCCATATACACGTGATGTTATTCGAAGATGCATTAGGAAGAACTTTTTTATTATTTTTGTATAATAGCTTTGTTTATTATTTTTTATACATAATAGCTTTGTTATTCGGACACGCACACGGACGATTCTCAACACCCTTTCATTCTTGATATTTCTAGTGCTGTATTTAGGGTTCTGTTTGGTTCGTGTCAAACTGTCAATCAAGGATTAAATTTGATTCCATGTGAGATTATCTGAAAATTATGTAAAATTCAGTGTTTGATTAGTAGTAATATTGATGATAATTGTGAGTCTTATTAGAATTAAAATTCATGCATGTGAAAAAATGTGGAATCAGATTCTCACATTTTGTGGTGGTAATTTCAAATTCCACAAGATAGATTATTAATATACTATTTACAAATTAATTAAATTACAATTTACATCCTTTCTAAAATAAATACCCTCCTCTTTTTTTTACCCACCTCCTCATCTTTTTTTCAGGGGAGTTCATAATATTCAATTAATGTAGGAGAATTACTATTATTATGAGTTTAATTATATAATTGGTTGTTTTATTATTTGTATTTGTGAAATATTTATAAAAATATTTATTAATAAATTACTCCTTTCTGTAATTGCGATATGAATAAAAAATAAAATTTTCTAGTAGATGTATAATAATAAGGATATTTTAGACATCTTAACTAAATTCCTTGCAAAAAGTTATTTGTGAACCAAACATCGGAAAATAATTCGTCACAGAAATCCACTATTAAACCAAACAGTCTGAACGGATTCCTGACAACAAGAAATTTGATTTTCAACGACGGCCAACATCCGTCGCTATTGGGTATTTGCGACGGCTTTTAACCGTCGTACGTCAGTCGCTGTTGAGGGTGTCGGCAAAAGACCTGGGACGGATTATATCCGTCGCTGTTGACCCATTCAACGACGGCTTTAAGCCGTCGCTAAGGCAGATTCAGCGACAAACTATATCCGTCGCCATTGACTAAAAAAGGCCAGTATTTGTGACCTTTTAGTGACGGCCTATATCCGTTGACGATTAGCGACGAAAGTAATTGCCAAATCACATTTTTTCCTTTTTTTTACTAGAACTAAAATATATATATTTGATGATTTAATAAATAAAACATTCAAATAAATTCAGCAAACATTTGAATATATCTCATTCAACTTATATAATCACAAATTGAAGATAATTTCATACAACATTTTTTCAAAAACTAAAATAAATATTAATTATAAAAGTAAGCTCCATGAACAAAATATTTTCATTTACAACAAATGTTCATCCTTTCTACACCTAAAAATGTGATGATGGAAGCATTTGACTAACTCGTGCGGAAAAGGTTCCCATAATGATGTTACTTGTAAAATTTATCCAACCATAGCTTGGTTTCGATTTCTTCATTTTGCCTTTCACTGATTCATCAAGTGGTATCTTTATATACTCTGAAGAAAAATACTAAACATCCTGCACATAAAAAAATATAAGTCAAACTCCAAGGCGTATACATATTATATATATATATAACCCACATAGTATCCCAAAAGAAATGTTGTGAAAGGAATAAATGATTACTTAGTAACTAAGCAATAAGAACATTTAGCCCATCAGACATTAACGATATAGTTTCTTGGTCTAAGATGAAAAATAAAATCAATAAAATTAAACGGATTTAGTAGATTAAACAGATGTACTTTCAAGAGAGCTGTAGCATGGAAACAGATTTAGTAGATTAAACAAATGTGCTTTCAAGAGAGCTGTAGCATGGAACCAGTTGTAGGTTTTACTCAAGTGGGTTGAACTTTTCCACTGATCTTTTGATACTAACAAAAGTAATTTTCTCCTAAAATGAGTCCATGTGAAGAGATGTTGTGAATCTTTTGCAAACTACCCAAAGCTTCTATTCTTGATATAAGGTTTCAAAAAATATGTGACACAATAACAAAAAAGAAAAATTGTGGGTGTGAATTGTTTTTAAATGTCAAAATTTCTTTGGTCTCTAAGCATAGCTGAGTAGTTAACAACAGAATTACTATTCAAATACTTCACATAAACAAGACTGCTCTAATGCCTTGGCTAGTAAATGAGAATTTGACAGAACTAGACAGAACATGACACTTTTGTTCTATCAAAGGTTTTTCCCACCATCTCTATCATATCAAAAAATATTCAAAACTAGGATTAGTGTATGAAGATTTCAAGTTACTACACGGTCATGGAACACAAGTACTACTACTCTGTTAGTTGATTGTGCAGAGTTGGTTATGCGCATACTGAAAGTTCAAAGGGATAGTAAGGGAAAAAAGAACATTGATGTTTAAGCCATTGATGTAGTGTGGATATTTCAACTAATTAGCTAATGTTAATAGCTATGTAAATTGAACCCAACATTATGATTAGTAAATATTGGATAAGCAAAAACAGATGCAAGTATCAAGAATGACAGTTTTTATCTTTCACCAAGTCATTTATAAATTTACCTTGCGAGTAGTCGAGCAACAGCGACCCCGAGTAGCCAAGTTCTTTAAAGTTTAAACTCTCCCTCTCATCATCCCCTTTAATATAGATATCAACTAGACAAAAGAAAAGTGCAGTGACAAACCATAAGTACAAATTAATAAATTTTGTCTCACCCATTTTTCAAGATAAATAGTTATTTAGATTCCAAAGAAGAGATTCAAGATGCACACATGAGATTACCAAAAATGCATCAGCAGGTCAAGGAAAGGATGACGAGGAAAAGCTACTTGTAAGGTAAATTCCATCACCAAAAAAAATGTCATATAATTAAAAGGAAAGAAAACAGAATAAATTTATAACAAGATTAGAACTACAATATCCAACAACAAAATTAATTATAACAGGATGGAACAAAGTCCAGAATCAACTAAACAAGTTTAAGATGATTATAATAATATGTATCTAAGACACCTAATTAAGAATTTCTACAAGAACTTGTCTTTAGGACCCAAGAGACTATTACCTGATTAAGAAAACTTATCGTACCCAATGTTTCTATCACCCAAGATCTGTTTGGATCGATTTGAATCTAGTACAATAAGAAAAAAAACCCCCAATACCTCCTCCTCAAATGCTAATAACTAGGATGGAGACTAATAACTATCCCCAAAATATAAAGTGCCAGACAACCATATGTGACCCAAAGACATCAATATATCTATGATTTATATATATGATCTACTTTCTAATTATCCCCAATAAAACAAAAACAGGAATCATATTTGCTAGTATGAGAAATTAAGAAAAACCATTGAATCGACTTGGAAAAGACAAAGAGGACCACTTGCAGACTTCTTGGGTTTTAACCAAGCAAAAAAAAAAAAAAACCATGGAATTCCATATGAATAAAAAGTTTCATTTCATTTTCCATACTCAATCTGACACATTTTGCATCCATCGATATATGATTAAAAAAAACCACAAATTTAAAACAAAGAAAATACATATAGAACAATAATAAGAACCTGCACAATAGTGGATTCCTGGCTGTAATCAAGGATGGATCTGAGTGTAGCAGCACCACGAAAGCGAGCAAACTGACATCAAAGAGAAGAAATACACAACAAATCAAACACCATTGAACAACTATTTCATGGATCCAGCAATCAAACCAGAAGATCTAATCTGAGATCCAAAAAGCCCTATATAGTAAAATAGTTCTCTAAAACAACCTATATTTCTTTACTACCGTCGGTTCGTTCTTCTGTGCCGCCGGATCGTCGTGGCCGGATTTGTTATTGGGGATGAAGAGGGCGAAAGGAAAGGGTCGGTGCGATTTGCTATTTGGGTTTTCTTTTTTTTTTTCTTTTTTTTTTTTTGAAATTTTGGGTTTCTTTATCAACTTTCCCCTTCTTACACGTGGTGAACAGCAAAACCCACGACCCCACTTTGATCAATTTTTTACTTTACTAGTTACTGTGTATGTGCAAATGCACATAAACAAAGTCTAACATATGTTTTGATTAATATTAATGTCAAATAATTTAGTTACAATAACATCTTCATAATAATAACTCAAAATGCAAGAAATCTAATGTCTCTAGTTTATCCAATGAAATGATGAAAATAATAGTGTCAAACATTAAAAAAAAAAAAATCAATCATAGATTCATGATAGACCATATCTCATATGCATTTTTCCTAAAAATCATAAAGAAAAATATTAAATAATTCATTAGAAAAAACAAGTACCCATAAATCAAACCACCCTTGTAAGTACATTAGTCTAAAAAAATGATCTAAGCAAATGAATCCAATATTTATAAATAATTAATCAATTCAAAAAAACCAAATAATCCAAAAACTTTTAGTGAATCATATCCAAACTAAATTAAAATGAATGTCTCAACTCAAAAATGAATCGATTTGGAGGATTATCATTCAAGATAATAAGAAAATAGGTAGGGATGGCAATGGTTGGGTTTTATTAGTAACACATCCCAAGCCGCTCTATGGGTGGGTTTGGATTCCATGTTTTTTAAATTCACCCCAACCCGCCCCGACCCATGTAATACATGGGTTGGGTTTGGGTTTTATGTTTAAAACCCGACCCAACCCGCGAACCCGACCTTTATTCGATCATTAGGATTTATAAAATAAATGAATATTAATCCTAATATAGTTAAAAAAAGAGTCAACTATCGTCATTGTTTTTTTCTTTACAACCAATTATTGATATTCATCTTATGAAGAAATTTCAAAATACAAAATTTCATAAAATCAATTGTCCGTCACCATAATAATAAAAGATGTTTGATACTCTATAGTATTTTATTTTTCCATTTTCCTTTCAACATATACGTAAAAAAATTATTCATTTGGTCTTATATGTAATTTTGAACTATTTATATTATATATTCAAAAATATTTTAATTAATTTTCAAATATTGTATGTAATGAATGTCATAAACTATTTATGATATATCTATTTAATATTTAGTATTCAAATTGAAGTTTATTTCATGAATATAAAAAGAATTTATTTTGTCATATAATATTTTTATTATATTAAATACAGTGATCGATTAATTCAACTTACTTTAAACGGGGTGGGGTGGGGTGGGGTAGATATAGATATTAAGATGAAAAACTCGAAATGTAATGGAGTGGATATAGATTTAAAATTATAAAACCCGAGGTGCAGTTCTTATATAATATCCTTGACCATTGCCATAATTGTTTATATAAATCGGTCACTATTGTGGTTGAAAATACACCACAATAATAGAAGTAAATATCTAATGAGAATCTCATTGACACAAGTATATAAGAACTTTCTTTTTTTAAGTTAATTTTGCTAAAGAAAATGTAGGATATATTGTATACCATTTGAACTTGGAAAACAAAAAATGCAAAACAAAACAAATACAAATTTGATAGAATACACAAACATAGATCGATTGATATAAACATAATTAATTATTTGAGATTTTTTTCTTTTAACAGCCAAAACACCAAAGCAGGTCAATTTTTTTAAAAAAGATAACAAATGAAAAAAAATAACATATTAAGCTTAATTGCAACATAAAATGGATTAGATGAATTAAATAAGCATCATATATACCAAAGAATAACCGACCTTCCTAAGGCCGGAAGAAATTTTGAGAGAGAGAAGAAAAAAGAGAGACGTGATAACTAAAGATGATTAAAGAGTTAATTAAATTGGGTAAACAGTTAGTAATTGTTTCATATCTTTTATATGTATATCATAAAATAATATTAACAATTTACATGAAGTATATGTATTTGAATATTTATATTTATACCAACTGAAATTATATTTTATGGGTCATCTGGAAAAAAAAAGTAAACAATAATAAAATAGATTTAACATTTAAATTTAAAGATAAAAGTTAAACAGATAGCATAGAGAGTAAAAATTTTAACTTCAAAGTATTTTTATCAATGCAAATGAAAAGTAAACAATAATAATATGGATTTAACAATCAAATTTAAAGATAAAAGTTGAACATATGGCTTAGAAGAATGAAATTTTTAACTTCGAAGTATTTTTTTATCTTTGTTAATGAAAATTAGAAATTTTGATAATACGGATGAATTCGTTATAATTATAAAAAGATAAAAGTTAAATAGATGGCATAAAAGACTTAAAATTTTAACATCAAAATAATTTCGAATTATGCAAATGAAAATATGAAATATTAATAACACGAATGAGTTGAGTATAAAAATTTTAAAAATTTAAATAGGCATCATCAAAACACTCACATATATCCTAAGATATAGGAAATTAATTTTTTTGGTGATTTTTAGATATGAATAACATCAAAGTTTCTATGTACCATGCAAATGGAAAAAATTAAATAAATGAAGATTATAAATTCTTAAATGGGATCAACAGAAAACAAAGAATTTAGTCCAAATCACAGAGTAGTGGATCTCAACTGAAAAGATCAAATACTTATCAGTAACCCATCATCCGAACATTTACGAGGAGATAAGCGTCGTGCTATATTTTGTATAATAGGCAGGGTAAACAAATCTAAGAAAAAAAAAACATAGACAGAAACACAAAAATTTAAAAAACCCATAAAAAACCTTAAATCAATAAAGGTTTATGTGATCAAGAGATCTTACCATGATTGATGGTACTTTTTCAAAATTGAATCCAAAACTAAAAATTATATAATGTTTAATTAAAAAAAAAACAATTCGTCTCTCTTAGTCTTTATTTATATACATAATAAAAAGAAACATAATTCTCTGCCTTTAAAACCCAAACATGGTGAATGAAAAAACCAACAATTGATATGATGGGCTACACATCCTGTATGATGAAGAGCTAAATTGAGGGAAAATTTTCTAATAGTAAAATTCATTTATTAAGTTGGATAAACAGTCAATTAAATTAGGACATCATAATATTCTCATTATTAGATAATAAAAAATAGTACTCTATTATGATAATGAAAATATCATAATAAAATTATATTACAAAAGATATATGAACGAATACCAGATCTACTGTTGTACGTGTTACTGCCAACCAAAATAGAGAATCGAAGATAAATCTGTTAAAGAGAAAACAAATTTCTTAATTGAGAATTTTTCTTCTAATAACAGTAGAGACATGCCAAATTTTGAAAAAAGGAGGAACCAAAGCAAAAACATAACATATTTAGTTTATTTGCAACATAAAACAGATTAAATGATTCAAAATAAGCATCATATCTATGAAATATTAACCCACCTTACTAAGGTCAAAAAATATTTTGAGAGAGAGAAGAAGAAAAAAAAAGAGATGATAGATCCATTTATCCAAAGGAATGGGGATGGCAATGAATGGGTATTCAATGTTGCATAAATAAATGTGAGGGTTTGTCTCTTGAAGAAAATGAGGGGATTGAATGGAGAGGGGATGAATGATGAGGAGATTGAATGGAGGGGGATGAATGTGAGGGTGGAGTTTTCATAGGTGGAAGTTGAAGGGCATATTGAATAAAATGAAGTGCGGTAGATTTTTGGCATTGTGACATCCGGGATTGCTCCTTCATTAGGGTTTTGTGTGCATGCATGGTGTCCTCTATTTCTGCTTATATAGTGATTTTATTTATTTATTTATTTTGTAGAGTTAGTTGAGTTTGATTTGTTATGAGAGCTCACAATTCATGTGTGCTGAGGTATTGATTTTATATAATGGGTGTTGGTGGGTTGATAATAACGGTGATCGATCTGTTTTACTAATTAAATAAGCATGAGTGACACACATTTATGAGCTATTTTACTCTCTCAAATACTATCTTACATATGTAGTGATGGATCTAGAATTATTTGTAGGAGAGACCTAAAAAAATTACTTAAAATCAATTTCAAGTATTTTGATTATTTCTTATGTTTTTTAGGTCCTTAACTTTTTAAACATATGAAACAAATTATGACTAATTAAGCCCTTGAACTTTTTTTGTTAACTGATATGCCCCTTTAAATAATAAATTTTATGATATGTAAATTATACAATTTTTTATATTCAAATATGATTATAAAATAATAACAAATTAATATAATTTTAGTCGGCATATTAATGTAATTTAATCATAATTGATGTAAAGGAATTGTTTCATAGATATGTTATAACAAAAATTTAATAATAAAAATAGTATATAAAATATATTATAACATTGAGCATCCCGTTATATCCTCATAATACTATGATATTCAAATATAATTATAAAATAATAAATATATTAATATAAATTTAGTCAGCATATTAATATAATTTTATCATAAATGATATAAATTATTTATATTATTTTATGATATATTTATATTATGTAAAGGAATTTTTTCATAGATATGTTATCACAAAAATTTAATAATAAAAATAGTGTATAAATATATTATAACATTGGGCATCCCTTTGTATCCTCATTATACTATGATATTCAAATATAATTATAAAATAATAAATATATTAATATAAAATTAGTTGGCATATTAATGTAATTTTATCGTAAATGATGTAAATTATTAATATTATTTTATGATATATTTTTATTACTCATCATATAAATATAATGAAATGTGAAGCTTATAATTTAATATGTCATGCACTCATGCAATGATATGATGAAAATATGAATAATTTATAGATGAGATTACAATGATATGAATGGATAGAATTGAAGGGGGTAAAATGCTTAAATGATATGTCATGCATGATATTATGAAAATATGAATAATTTATGCGTGAGATTACAATGATATGAATGACAATGATATGAATGGATAGAATTGAAGGGGGTAAAATGGTTAAATGCTTGTGATTAATTAAAGGGGGTGTAATGGTGAAATGGATTGTGATGAGATTGAATGGATTGGTAGGGATAAAAATGTCATTTGACAGTTTTTTATGTTAAGGGACTTTTATATAGTAATATAGATTTATTTTTAAAAATAAAACTTGATGGTGATTGCGACGGACTAGGTTCGTCACAATCTAGAGACAGATATCGTTCGTCGCCCAAAATGTTATTAGCCCGTCGGCAAAGCCCAATTTTCTTGTTGATAAAATGATTTATTATAAAATGATTCCTGATAAAATAAATCTGTTTTAAAAAAATGACGCGAATCAAACGGGGCCTAAAAGTGAGTTGGATTTCCTTTGTTTTTTGTAAGACTTCTTATGAGTTATCCTAAAGAAAAATTGTAAATTGCCCAAATGTCTTTGGACCAACTGCTTTATTTTTTTTGTCCGTGGATTTTTTTTCTTTGTCCATGTAATGTAGTCTAATTTTTTTACCTCTGATTTTCATAATATATGAACTACCCTTACATACACATTTACAAATATACTAAAATATAATGTGATACATATAGTAACTATACACATAGTTACAAATATTTAATAGTTACATACAGAGAGCATCCAACGTACACAAAAATGTTTTAAACACCAAATGGTTATAGATACATTCCCAATGTCATTATATTAAATTCATAAATTATAAGTCTTGTGATTATCATCCGTAAGTGTATTGAGCGTACATAAAATGATTATAGATACATTTTTAAAATTTCATTAAAATAGATACATTAACTGTTTGAATTATGACATTGTTTTTCTATCTTAATAAAATAAACTATTGTCTCTCACTTAATTTTTCTTAATGTCCTTTTGGGTGAATTCGAGCCCACCGTAATGTAATTACAACTACAAAAATATACTTACAAATTTTAAAAATCTAATGCCCAATTACAAAAATGTAATTTCCACTTACAGAAATGTATTTATTAATTATAGAAACTACAATATTTACATAACATAAATGTAATATCATCTATGGAATTAAACTATGGTCGGGGAGCGAGAACGTTGCAGGGGTCGCCAGAGAGAGTGATTTGGGGGTAGACCGAGAGTGTTTTGGGGGGGGGGCGGAGTGTTGTACCTTGTAAGGTGAAAAGATGGTGTTTTTTGGTGGGGGGAGGGGGATAGAGTGGGTGTAGTTTAGGTATCAAATGACGATGTAACGTTTCTGTATTTTTAGCCAAGAGAAATTTTAAATTGAATTTTTAATATTTCATTTTTCAGATTTGGCGGTGGGCACAAATGAGTCCAATTTGATTTATAATTATGATAGTTGTAAATTGATTTTTAAATATTTATTTTGTATTTTTCAGATATCTTTATAGTCTCAAGATATTTTGGTTGAAATCTGGTGAGATTCGGAGTTCATAAATTTGATTTTTAGGCTTAAATGTCAAGTTATTATGCCCAGGGATCTAGTTCCGAATCCATAATACCTTTTAATAGCTCTCAGGGATCTATTTGTAAATCGGATAGGGACCTAGTTGTAAGCTTTGAATACTTAAGGGATCGTTTTGTAATTTTGATAAACCCTTTAAATAGTACGTTTGGGTTAGGGATTTCATCTAAATCTGAGAATGCATGAAGGGTGGTGATGACCTAACCCTAGATGAAGATGGTGGGTCGTTAATGCACGTGCTTCGATTTGTATTGCGTGGACTAAAGGTGAGTGAATGTCTCTATATTATTTGAAAATCATAAAATATGTATACATTTCGACATCATGTTTTTTTTACGACAGTGATCTATCTTGTATGAAGCATGTGAGCATGTTAACATCATATATGTTGATATTTTGGATATATCATATGCAATGGAAATTATGGGATTTATGAAAATTGTCGCATGCTCTGTACTTGAAAGAATAAGTAGTTTTGATTGTGCATACATTAAATCGTCTAGGTGGCTCAGTATAGGTAGCTGCAGTCTAAAATGGACCGAAGTCTAGGTGGCTATGTCTACGTGGCCCGATTTCCAAAGTGAAATCTCTGCGGCTAGATGTTGTGGAAAGCGGACATGCATGTCCGTTGCTTTCATATACATCATGTAGTTTGAATTCATGAGAAGATTCTTTATTACATCATTTTTCATTTGAAAAATAAATGTTATTCTATCCATGTATGTTTTAAATGGTCTTTTCTTTATTATAAGATTTTCAGAATATTACAATTGTTCCATATACATTTATAACTGATTATTTTAAAGTAAAATATATTATTTGACACTTGTGTCATTCACTTAACGCGTGGTACTAATCTCACTATTTTCCTAACCTTTCAGATTAGCTGTTGGTGGGTTTCGATCTTGTTAATGCATTGGAGGTTGAAGCTCATATTTTATTTACAGAGCACTAGACTTGTGTAGAAGGTGTTGGTAATTTCTTTGACACGTAGAGAACTCATATGTATGATAATGTGGATATGTAAATTCAATCATTCCCGATGTATATCCGGTATTTTGAGAACTTGTTTTGGATTTTATCCTTGATAATTGATGAATAAAAAAGTAATGTATTCTTATGTTTCGAATCAAAATAAATAAAAATTAGTACTCTGAGATTCGATGAATTAAGTTAACACAACCGATTTCACGCTTCAAAACGGAGTCGTGGATTCGGGGGCGTTACAGATGGGGTGGCATTGCTGAGGGGCAAAAAAAAAATTGGGAAGGGGTAAATCTGTAAAGAAAAAAAAAAGAATTCTAGGGGTTAAAAAAAATGAGGTTGTTGGTCCAAAGACATTTGGGCAATTCACCCGAAGATACACATTTGTCCTTTGAAATATACTATTATAAAAAAATAAAATATACACTAAAATATATTAGTGTATATTTTCTTTCTTTGAAAAATAATGTTTTTTAATTTTCATAATATATATGTCACAATGTATAGATGACTAAGGTTTATGAACGAACTATAGACATGATTAAGTATATCAACACTACTCTAAACACATAATAAACTTAACCCCATTTAATTGCTTGTATTCTATAATGGAATAAATACTAGAAAGATTCAAATTAGAAATCCCATTATGAAATCTAGACCAATCCCCATGTATTGAAAATGAGATTTCATTCTCTGAAAAAAAGGAAAAAGATACACGCAGCTCCATTGCAGTCCCAATTGTTGTCCATTCCATTTTTATTTTTTTTAAAAAAATTCATACACTCACCTTTTTTAAAATGCATTTGTTAAATGAAATTGAGTATATATTGAGATACATTTGTATTGTTTTTCATGGTGAAAAAATGTAATAACAATGTGTCATATCATATGATAGAATCTAATATAATATGATAGTGCAATATATAATACGTTATCATAGCGTATGAGACAGCAAAACGGGCTACAAAATGGACTACGTGTATCAGCATAGAAAAAAAATCCTTTATGCCTTGTATGGCATCTACATAAATACATTTACAATTCAAAGTATCATTAAAACAATAAATTCAAAGATCTTATTCCATTTTCAGAAAATGTAGCATTATATAAATCCCTGGATGGGGCAGTTCTTCTACAGTCAAAAACATTATTTTAAGTGATATACAGATACATAGAGGGAGCATACAACAAAATGGCTAAGGTTGCATTCGCTTTGTTTTTTTGTAGTGTGCTTGATCATGAGTTCAGCAAATAAGATATCTTTTTATTGTTAATCTCTCTCACACTTTCTGAATTTTTATAATAAACATGTGTAAAATGTTACGAAGAGTCCCTGCATGTTTTAATATTTTGAAAAATAATAAACATTGTTTAATAAAATATATATTTTGATGAAAAATGTACACCATTTTTTTTCAAATGGAATAAACTTATTTTTAGAAGATGTATACTTTATCGAATGAGGTATATGCATCGTTGGATGGCTAACGATTTAAGTAGAACTGTATTTGAGACTGTGTATAACAGCGCTATAAACGTATGTTACAGACTACGTGACGGCTCAAAATTGTTGTGCGGAGAACAAGATCGGCCCATGCCACGCTGACAAACCTGGAGAAATGGCTCATTGTGATAGCTTCTGCCAAAAGAACTGCTGGGGTGGGGAATGCAAGTTTAGAAATAATGAGTGGAATTGTCATTGCTATTGTTGATCGATGCGGCACTACTTAAAATTTTGATTGATTATAACTGTAATAAACCGGTCATTGCAAAGTGTCCCATGAAAGAAATTGTTGTGATTTAGAAATGATAAAAATCAAAGTGGTTTTTCTGGGAATTAGTGATGATTTTTCTGTGCATCATTTTTTTTCTTTTGTTGTTGCTACTGATTATTATAATTTGTGTAATGCCAATAATATATCTTTGCTAATTCTCATCAAATAATGGATTTAGAATTTAGATGACATGGACGAAGCATATTTGAGTCTAGGATGTAGGTCCTTAATATTAAGAAGTAAAATTTTAGATTTTATATACTTCGCCTTATCAAAAAGAATAAAAAAGAGATTGCTCAAGTAACATTGAAAAAATAATATTATGAATCGAAATAGAGGAGGAGGAAACCACACGTGATTTAAGTGGTTTTAATAATAAAAAATTGACTACATCCATGAAGAGGAATGATTTTTCTAAAATACTGACTATGTAGGGGGTTTGTAAATCAAATTTGATTCTTTCCCTCTCCCTCTCAAAATGATGGAGTGGCCTTTCAATCGGTATTAGAAATCCTAACTCACTAAAAATATAATATATATATATTTTGATAATATGCGGTCGTCCGATCGCGGGTTCATCGCATCACCGTTGGATACGATGGATCCGTGATCGACGGCCCGTGATCGCGACTGCACGACCGTATAATATCACGAGTCATATATATATATATATATATATATATATATATATAGGGACGTGATTGCGTGCAGCGAACGGCAGGTGCGGCAGCGATCACGGGCCGTCGATCACGGATCCATCGCATCGGACGGTCGGGGGCGATTCATCTCGACCGTTTGATGCGATGGACCCGCGATCGAACGGCCCACGTCGCGGCAGCACCTGCCGTTCGCCGCACGCAATCATTTATATATATATATACAATATTACAACATAATGTATTATGAAACTGTCATCCAATACATTTTCACATGAAAGAATAATCTAACATGACCAAGAATATTTCAGTCATAGTGAAATTCATTCACTGCAATGTAAGATTTTATATCCATGCATACATTGTATCTAGTCAGATATTTCTAGGAAATGTTTTAAATGAAATACATAACTTATCATTGTTATTTTAAAAATAAAAAATGTGTGGCATTGAATTTTTTATTATTATTTGAAAAATGTTAGACTCAATAATTTTTACAGTCTAAAATTCAGACCACATATCTAATGATGTATATGCTTAGATAAAAAATGCATATTAGTCTATTTCAAATGAAATGAACCAATTTTTAGTTAATATGATAAAAAAAATTTAACGAGGTATATATATACATCGTCTATGTTTCACTTGATTTCTAATGAGGTACTGCCGCATTTTGGACTATAACTTTTTTTTAATGTACCAACACCATTTTCTTTTATAATAAAAAGTTGATATTGCTACTACGATTTCATATACTAAATTCATATGGACTTTTCATAATACAAGAACTACCTAGATAGTCACCGAAATACAAAAATATAATATGATACATATAATAATTATATACATAGTTACAGATTTTTAATTGTCATCTACATAGAGCATTCAACGTATACAAATATATTTAAACAAAGAAAGGTTATAAATACATTTCAAGTGCCATTAAAATAAATTCATGAACTGTAATTTTTATCATTATCATCCGTAAGTGCATTCAATGTACACAAATTATTATAGATATATTCCTAAAATTTCATTAAAATAGATACATCAATTGTTTGAATTATGAATTATTTTTCTATCTTAATGAAATCTATTATTGTCTTCTACTTGATCCTTTTAATGTCATCTTAGGTGAATTCGAACCCATTGTAATGCAATTACAACTTACATAAATATATTTACGAATTACAAAAATATAATTCCTAATTAAAAAAATGTAATTACCACTTACAGAAATATACTTATTAATTATAAAAAATACAACATTTACATAATATAAATATAATATTATCTATGGAATTAAACTAAGGTCGGGGAGAGAGAACTTCACAGGGGTCACCAGAGAGAGTGATTTGGGGTGTAAGAATGGGTGTTTTTGGGGGGAGAAGAGAGTTTTTTTTTTTTGGGGGGGGGGGGGGGGGGGGGGGGAAGGTGTTTTTTTGGAAGGTTGTAGAAATTTTTTAGGTATCAATCGATGAGGTGGCACTGGCCAAGGACAAAAAAAAAAAAAAAAAAGGGATGGGGTAAAAATAAAAAATTCTACTGGTAAAAACAATGAGGTTGTTGCTCCAGGGACAGTTGGACAATTCAACCAAAGAAAAATGAAATGCCCAACTCTCTCTACAGTATATACATTCATCCTTTGAAATATGTTGTTACAAAAAAGTGAAATACATACATAAATACATTAGTGTATTTTTTTCTTTCTTTAAAAAAATGATGTTTTTTTTTCATTTTCATAATGTAAATTCTACTAATACAATATATAGATGGCTGAGATTTATGAACTATAGACACAACTATAAAACAAATTGAGTATATAAACACTCTATTCTAAACTCATAATAAACTTAACCTTGACCCCCTGTTTGAGGTGTGACATAGGGTTATCCGCCCTTTATAGCTATACTAGGATAGATAACAATTCATGCTGAATTTTTGTTTGGTTATCTTTTCTGCTATTCTCATTGAGAAACGTAAAATTAATTTTTTTTTATTCACCTTAGATAAGTAAGAATAAGTGGTAGATAAAAAAATGGATAAAAGTTTATGAATTTTTAAATGACAACTATACCCCTACATAAATTATTTGTGTTTGGGAATAAGGACGAGAGATGTGTGTGTGATATAATAGATGTGTCAGTTTTTGGAATATGTGCAGAGAGTGTTATTAGGTTAGATAAAAAAAATTAAAATGACAGATAAGAGTATTTTTATCCATTGGTATAGATAAGCCCTGATAAGCAATTCTAGCATTTTCAGATAATAGTTATTAGGCCTTATCCTAACTTATCCAGACATAGCTATGAAGATTTATTCTAACAAAACAAACAACTCTTTTTTATTATTCTCTTATATTCTTCTCTATTCCGTGTTTATGTTCTACCCCAAGGGGGGGGGGTGTGTAATTTATTGCTTGTATTCTAGAATGGAATAAATACCAGAAAGATTCAAATTTGAAATCCCACTATGAAATCTTGACCAATCCCCATATAATAAAATGAGATTTCATTCTCCATAAAATAAAATAAAATAAGAACCTTTATGCCTTGTATGGCATCTACATAAACACATTTACAAGTCAGAGTATCATTAAAACAATAAATTCAGACAATAAATTCAGTGATCCTATCCCATTTTCAGGAAACGTAGCATTATATATAAATCCCTGAATTGGGCAAATCTTCTACAATCAAAAACAGTATTTTGAGTGATATACAGATACAGAGAGGGAGCAAACAAAAATGGCCAAGGCTGCATTGGCTTTGTTTTTCATAGTGTGCTTGTTCATGAGTTCAACAAGTAAGATATCTTGCCCTCTCATATTTTAATTTTTTAAAAATAATAAGCATCATCTAATGATGTATATGATTTGATGAAAAATGTACATCGCTCCATTTTCAAATTGAATGAACTCATTTCAGAAATATAAATTTTTTTTTATCGATGTATATAATACACTTTACTGGATGATTAACTGTGTATATGAGATTATATTTGAGACTGTAAATAAAATGTGTGTAACAATGCTCTGAACATATATCACAGGCTACGTGACAGCTCAAAAATGTTGTGCCGAGAACAAGATCGGGCCATGCCACCCAGACATTCCCAAACAGCAAGCTCATTGCAATAGCTTCTGCCAACCACACTGCAGGGGTGGGGAATGCAAGTTTAGAAAGAATGAGTGGAATTGTCATTGCTATTGCTGATCAATTCGGCACTACTTAAAATTGTGTCCGACGTGAAATCGATTATATGTAATAAACCGATCATTACAGAGATATCGATGATATTGGTGTGATTGAATAATGATAATAAGCAAGTGGTTTGTATTGCAAAATAGTGATGAATTCTGTTGGCATCATTTTCTTATTTTGTTGTTATTTTAGAGAAATGTGGTCATATTTATTATACGGCTTTTTTCTTGCTTCAATATCTGTCTACACTTATTTTAAATTTTTACAAATAGTATACATAATCTAATGAGGTACATGTATTTTATAAAAAATGAAGTATATGCTTAAATGAATTAATTACATTATTGTATTCATATAAAATGTAAAAAATTTCTACCGAAACATATACCTCGTTATTAGTAATTTTAGGAGAACTTAAATATAGAGTTGATACACACTGTTCTTTTTGCTGCCCCACTATGGTAGCACAATAAATATCATAATGTACGGAATTCTATCATATTGTATTACAAAAAAAATTCATTTTTTAAAATTAAAAAAATACAATTTTGTATCTTAGTATATATACTTCATTTCTTAATATAACAACATGTACTTCAATTAGAGAGTATATGATTTTTTATAAAAAAAATTGAAAAATGGTGTAGACATATCATTTTCGAGTGAGATATTGTATTTTTTGTTATATGTTAATGTTGAATTAATTCCTCTATCTAAACTTGCCAACGAAGCGGTAACGGATCAGGAGGGCCATATAAAGGTTATCATTTGGCTCGTAGCCCAAAAGAAGGGCCAAGCCCGAGCCTGATTCGGGGACCAGGCCCATGGGCTCATGGGAAACCCACTCACAAGAGAGGCAAGTGCCCTCAATTTTTAAAAAGCGGTGTCCCCATTTCAAGATAGATAATGTTACATCCAACCTCATTTTCAGCATCTATTCTAGTTTACATGTATTTCAAATTTTTAAAAAATAGTACATAAAACCCCCATCCCTTAAATTTGTTTTGGGCCCATAGGGTTGTCTTACGAGCCAAAGCTTGGGCCAGACCTGAACTTGTTTTTCTGGTCTCGGCCCGGCCTAGCCAGGGCTTGTTGGCCAGATAGGCCCGCGGGCCTGGATACAGTTTTCCTGTGCCGGGATGGCCTGTTCCGTTGCTGATGCACAAACCCACATTTGTATCCAAATTGAATATCTAAAAAAAAGTCCATATTTAGTATCCAACGGATATTTACATTATCTATATTCATCTATAAATCTGGATTCCGATTCAGATAATTGTCCTAAAAATCTAAATAGATATGGATATGATTCAAATATCCAAATATCTGATATCCAAAACCAAAAATCATATTTCTAACATATGAAAAATATATAAAAACATGAAATATGTTATCAATTAGTAGTTAATATAAAACATAAATTATTAAGTATACACACAAAATATTATATGGTTAAAAGTAAAAAATAATAAAAAACTCATACTAATCCTTAAAATAGTAGTATATTATTATAGGGGAAAGTGCATATAGCCCCCTAAAATTTTCTTTATATCCATATTGATCCTTCTTTTTTTTTTTTTTGAAAATCCATATAATCCCCTAATTGTTTGGATTATATTGATACAACTCCATGCAGTCAATATCTTGAAATTGAGATGTAGTTAATTTAACTACAAATGATTAAATTACGTTCTTACCAGGGGCGGAGCCACCTTGGGACAAGGAGGGGCTCAAGCCCTGCTTGATTTTTTTGAAAGATAAATTACAATTTTATTAGGCTGAATAATATCCATAATGTCAAGGACAATCCAACCTCCGCAGCAGTTTTTACCTATATTTTTTGGCAATCGTGTGAAAAATCATATATTATTTTATATAGGTCACAACTCATGAGACGTATTTTTATGAAAATGAAAATATGAAATATATATACTCTAATCAATTACATATATTCCATTTGCACAAAAATAAAAATAAAAAATTCCATGTTCTACCTAACTATGTATAACATATATACGCGTGACTGCATGTAGAACAAGGACTGAGTGTAACAGCCCCTAATGTCATTTTTGTTCTAGAATGCTGTGCTATCGATGCTCGTTGAGTTCACAAACTCTTCATTCGGTTACATCACATGCATATATAAGTTCCTTCAACACACCAAAGAAATTATTTACATCATTTTTGGTGGTTGCAACTAATATTACTCCATGCAATCTAAGCCACCTCCATCGATCCGCACCAATTAATCTCAATAGATAATTATATCAGGCAAATGTGAAAGGAAGGCTATCTAGTAATAGATGTACAACACACCCAAAGTAGCTGTGAATCCAACTATAATTAATCCAGCACATGATATTCACCTATTTGAATCCTCCGTGTCCCCTATAACACGCATGGTTGGCAACCCTAATCAGCTAATCACGTGTGCCTCCCCATTATATTAACCTTAACTAATCATGCTTTCCTCTAAAGGAAGATATGGTCAAAACCCCAAAGACACCACTCCCCTTGATTCACTCATTCCCTGTCCATCTTGTTAGAGGCAAACCCTAGTGTTCCTTCAATAATTAAAAGACATAATTAAACAACTATTTTCTTTGGGTCATCATCAGAGATACTAAAGATTTATATACATGGAAAATGAAATGTGTCACCGCCGTGTGCAACCCGACCTCATGCAGTTCTCATTGGTTTAAAAAAATATACATACTTGTTCATTAATGAAATATATATTCTTATACGAATTGAAATAAATATTAAAATACAGTAATTTTTTTCTTTAAAATTTATAACACCATATAGTATTATAATAAAATTATGTGATATGTTAGTGTATAAGATTGTAAATGGAACTACATATATATATATCATGGTAACATAGCTAGCTTGCTAGACATAATAAAATTAAAACATGATAGATTTACACATGCAACAGTGAGCAAGTGGGGTGGCCAACATGGCTTGTACATACATTAAGAGGGAACAAAAGGGAAACAACATACTGATTTAAACACGTTAACAATATAACAAATGCAGTCCTTGATTTGACTAATAGTTCTTGTTTCATTGTCTCTTTTCAGAGGATCGCATGTGAGGGGGAGCTTAGCTTACAAGAATCTCTTATACTCATGATTTGTTTTTTAAAATATAAGCACATAAGATAGAGATGGATTTGGATATTATTATCTTAAGTTCAGTCAAATTCCGGTCAAACGTTTAGTGGGGTGTTTCTCATGAACGCCGAAAGGCTCCCAAGACAACCCTAGTCCAACAAATTGGAAATGAAAATATGAATAAATGGGGGATTAAATCTTCCACAAAAGGACAAAATTAAAAGAAAAAAAAAGCGGAAAAACTTCATGCAATACAGCAAAGATGGCGTGTTTGGATGTGCAGGATTACATATAATAGTTTTGAATAAGTGACATATGTGACACGAGTCCTTATCGTATTATTCTCATATGACATCCAGCTTTCCGACTCTGCACGGTCACTTGGTTAATTTTCTCTATTTTGTTCGGTTGTGAACTTGTGATTGAGTTCTATATTTATATATAATATATGGCATGCATGCATGCATGTTCAAGAAAATGAATGGGATGGAATGAATCAAGGTTAGTTTTAGCTAAGATTTCATCCATGCAAATTGTTACACAACATACAAGCTTTCTTTTGGAGTGTGAAAGATAAAAAAGAAAAGGTGAAAAAGTGAGAGAACAAACAAAAGAATAAAGACAAAACATAGAAACGGATATATATATGCATAGAATTCGAAAGTGCAGGTTATGGGCTTCTCTTTCATGTCAAGTCAGGCCAGCATAAAACATACAAATCCTTCTCTTTTTCACACTCTCTCTAAAGAAAATAAATCCATGTCAGTCACCAAAAAACAAAAAAGCATAGTAAAAATAAAAATAAAAGCAAGAAGAAATAAAAACATGACCCAACTAAGTAAAATTTTTCTTTTCTTTTCTTTTGCATGAGTTAGTCCCCTGTCTCTCTGTCTGTCTCAGCTGTCCTCAACTTTTTCTTCAGCTGTGAAATGTCAGTTCTAAGTGATTCAAAATTTTGAAGTAACCCCCCCCCCCCCCCCAGCCTTTCTTATTTTTCATTCCATACCAAAAATGGGTGTCTGAAACACTGATAGATTCTGCTTTGATGACTGGAATGAATGAATTGTGGGGGAAACCCAGCTTCCATAGACAGGACTTTCATAACTGCTGCTGCTGCCATTCCCAACTGTTATGGGCATTGCAAATGGGATGCTCGAGTTCTGCTGCTGCTGCTGTTGCTGATGTTGTACAATCCCACCATCGCTCATGAACACATCTCCACCACTTTGGGTGCTGTTTTGGGTCAGAGTGGCTGTGGCGAAGTCCATGTTAAGGCTTGTTGTTGTGAATCCATGGAACCCATTGTTGTGGTTTTGGTAGGCCATGAGTGAGGACCAGTAGTCCTGGAACTGATCGTGCTTGATGGGGACGGCGAAGGACGCCGCGGAGAAATCTTGGTCGTTGATTGTCATGGGACGAGGCGTATCGGACGATGAGGAGGAGTCCGAGTGTGCGGCGGCGATGGCTCTGGATTTGGAGGAGGTGGTGGTGGTTGCTCCGCCGATGGGGAGGTTGCTGTTGGCTATGCTTTGGACGTCGTATCGGCTCATGTCGAAGTTGGTCACGGCGTTCAGTCCCGGAACTTGATCGCCGCGATGTCGTAGGCCTCCGCCGCCTCTTCTTGGGTGCCTTCAATGAAATCTCAGTTAAACAATATGCACCCAAACAATGCGTCTTATTACACACGTTTATAGTCTCGTATAGGTCGTTAGCAATTCATACATCATTGGTTGAGATATATAGCTCGATAACTTTTTTATTTATTAAAAATGAGTATGTTTAATTTGAAATGAAATGATATATATAATTATATATCTTAAATGAAATGAAATGATATACAATTTTTATATAATCATATATCTCTTTTGATGAGATTTATTATTTTAAAAAATTAAAACATAACGTTATCCTTTGTTATTTGAACTGAAATGAAAGAAGGAATCAAAGCTTACTGAATGTTCCCAAGTAGAGATCTTTGTTGCCAGCGACCCTCCCAATCCGAGCTTGCCATCGACCATGTTGATGGTGCCTGAGAACCCAAAATGGATTGAAAACTAAATGAGTGATCATCGGACAACAAACATAAGAATGTATGCTTGGATTTGTAAAGATGAACAACCTTGTCACTCCTCTATAAATGGAAGCTCCTCTAGAGAACCCACTGCTCTTCCTGTTCATCATCACATGCAAAATCAATACAATACAACCAAACTCAAAAACACAAGTTCACACTTTCATTATATATTACCTCCGGAGAGAAGCAACGAATTCCTGCCTAGTCATGTTTTTCATCTCCTCCAACTCTTTTTCATAGTTCCCAACCTTTTTTTTATGAAAAACATATTATCATCTTTAGTACTTCATTTACTATTCAAAAACGCCAACTTTGCTTCAAATTTCAAAATATGGAGGAAGAAAAAAAACAACATACAGGAAAGTTGGTGGTGGTGGTTGGTCCCCAATACTTCAACGCCGCAAGATCATATGCTCTCGCCGCCTTCTCCTCCTTATCATACCCACCTATTTTTTTAGACCCAAATAATCAATATAAACTATTTATCCTCAACAAAAAAATTTCAATAAATTCAACCCAAAAAAAAAAAACTTACCCAGATAAACTGAGATGAACCCCAACAACCATTCACCAAGCACAGCCCCAAAAAACAAAAAAATCAGTAAATGTTATAAACAAAGAAACCCAATATAGAATATCAACCAATATTTTCCAAAATAAAAATTTTTTTTTAAAAAAAAACCTTGTCTGCCTTTCCGACTTTGCCCTTCTCTTCTGCAACTGTTATCCCACAAATGTGCTTCATATCTCCCCGTCCATCTGTGCCTGCTCTCACACAAACACAAAACACGGACTGCAAAATATTAATTCATCCATGCATTTCCGATTCTACCCTCATCAACCCCCGAAAAATTACCTAGTCACCCCTCTATAGATCGACGTCCTCTGCCCAAACGTGTCCGCCGTCTTCTTCGAAACCGACGACTCCCCCGCCGTCGCCGCAACCGCCGCCTTCGACTCCGTCTCCGCCGGGCGCCCACGGAAGAATCCGGCGGCGATCGACTTCAGTTCGGAGTCATAGATCATCCCGCCCTCCGGCTCCTCCGCCGCCACCGATCCGCCGCCCCCGCCAAAGAAGTCCTCCAGTTTCGGACCTCCGTTTAGCATGGACAGATCCGCCGCCACCCCATCTCCTTCAACTCTCTCTCCTGTCAAAAAAAACCCATCAAAAACAAACACAAATGCACCTTTTTAGGGTTTTAGAGAGAGAGAGAGAGAGAGAGAGAGAGAACCGTTGGAGGAGCTGAAGGGATCGAGGAAGGAGTGGTGATTGGAGAGGGAGAAGGCGAGCCAGTTGTGGGTGGTGGTGTCCATGATACAGGGTTATTTTTGGGAAACAAAAAAAAGTTTGGGTTTTGCTTTGTTTTGAACTTTGATGAGAGAGAAGTGAAGAGAGACACAGATATAGAGATGGTGTGCGCGAAAACCGAGGGTTTTTTTTATTTATGTTTGTTTTTTGAAACACAAGTGTGTGAATTTAAGAGGACAAGTGGGCGGTCTTATTGACCGGAATGAGATGAGGGAAGGGAGGGGGAGGGGTGGGGTTGGGTGGGAGAGGAGTGTGAGTGAGTGTTAGGGGTGGAGGAAACAAGAGGGGATATGAGGGGACACGAGGGCTGAAATGAGAGGGGGGGACTGTCTATTGTTTTCATTTCATTGCCGTTGTGTCTCACCTCCCACTTTTTAACACATGTCATCATCTTATTTCGTTTTCATTATTTATGTGTACGTGCCTTTCTTCGAGAGGCGTCCATGGATGAAGAAGATACACGTTATTACATTACATTTATTTTTAGGAAAAAATCCATATAAACCCTGTAATCTTCCTGGTTTCCATGTACCCCCATGCAATCTTGATAAATCTATATCTCACTGTAAACTAAATAATTAATCTCAGACGGTTAAAAATTCTTTAACAGAGTTAAAATATTCTGGACATATTTCATTATCTAAACCATTATTAACAAATATATGTTCTTTTAACCATATGAAAACAACTAACACTTAAAAAAACACTAAGGGAGTTTTTTTTTTAAGTATTGGTTGTTTTCATAGGATTAAAAGAACACATATTTGTTAATCATGGTTTTGAAAATAAAATATGTCCGCAAAATCTCACATTGGTTAAAGAATTTTTAATCACATGGGGTTATTTGTATTTATGGTGTGTTTATAGGGGTTATATAGATATATTTAGATTACAAGGGGTTATATGGGTATCAGAAAAATTACAGGGGGTTATATGAATTTTTTCCTATTTTTATCCTATAATTAATGAACGTGAAAAGTATACCGTTACATAATTATAATTATAATATAAATAAATAAAAATATGAAATATTTTAAAAATATTTGTATTAAGCTTTTACTCACTGAATGTTTTAGTAACGGAAATCTAAATTTTTTATTATATTTTATATTTTAAAAATTAATTAATTATAGCTTATATGTATAAAGAATCATTTGATTTAATCAACTCATAGTCGTTCACAAAAAAATTAGTTCATGGGTTGATTAGGTTTTACTTATTTTTTATACTATTCAGTTATAAGGGCAAATTGAATTGTAATTCAAAACGGATGAATGTTGACTAGTTTAATCAACCGGATTGGGTTGGGTTTTAATACATGCTAGCCTTTCCTAGTCATGTATATTGAGCTTATCCTTTTGAGTCTTTGACCCCGTCCGTATATGTGCTTATCCTTTTGAGTCATGTGTATGGCCTTATCCTTTTAAAACATAAATAAATCATTTATAAATAAACAAAAATAAGAAGTGAACTTCTTTTTCTTATAAATCATTTTTATATTTCAATGTAGTGGTCAAGAATACATTATAGCGCATAAGTATTTCAAGGGACAAGGGTTCCATTTAGAACCAATTTATTTTTTTAAAATATTTTTTTTCATCAAAAGTCATCTTTAAAAACGTGTTTTTATATAAAATGACTGTTTACTTTGAAAAATACCTAAATTTAAAAATAAAAAATTGAAGTACGAAATGTATATAATATCACACGCGTTCTTTTCTCTCTCTCCAAATATAGTCACATCAATTTTGATTTTTTAAAATATTATAACTTATTTATAATGAGATAAAGATGAATAGTATATCCTGCAAACATGGTTAATCTTATATAAACCTCTATTATTGTTGAAGCAGGCATATAAGTTTAAAAAAAATTTGTAAAAACTCAATTATCATCATCAGGTTAAAATTATATTTAAATTTCAATATTCCGCTATTGTTTAATAATATAAATATTATAGTCTTTATAAATAATCATAAAGATAAATTAGCTATATCAAATCATCTGGTAGCGTTTTTTATGTTTCTTCATTTACATATATGTACTGTTTTAAAATGGTAATGAATTTAACAAAATTGGAGTATCTCTGAAATTTTGTTTGGGATTCATAGTTTTAAGTCCTCGAAAACTATCGAAATTAGCGATCAGTCCCTTACTTCTTCATATTTTGATTTAGTCCCTATATTTAAAGATAATTTAGGAATAGGTCCGTGGGAGGGACTTATTCTTAAATTATTAAGTTTGTGTTTTAGTATCTGGGAGGGACCTATTCTTAAATTATCATTTAAATATAGAAACTAAAATTAAAATATGAAGAAGTGAAGGCTCGAACACTAAATTTGATAGTTTTTAAAACTTAAAACTAAAAATCTTATTTTATTTTCATCAAATTAAGATATATATGTACCCGCAATGGATGTTGGGGGCGGTTAGTATACAGTGATTGGACCCCGCTATTGATGGTCCATCTCCATCACATGCAAATAGTGAAAGCTTATACTCCCTGCATTTTCTCTTTTGTCCTCATCTGACCCACTTCCCCTGATTATTCCCTCTTACAAAAAAAGGACCACCACCGTGTCAGCCAATCACATCATTTCTCCACCGTCCGTTTATCATCAGACGGTTATTCCAACTCTGCCCCTCATCACGAACCGTCCAATCCCCGTACCTCACCGACATCAAATCCCGGAAAACGCGTCACCTCTTCATTTCCATTATCCACTCTCCTCCGCCAAATAGAAACCGTAGATTCAAACAAAAGGGGAAGTTAAATCGTCTCTTAAACTTACCTGGAGGTGAACGTAACAACACTAAAGTAAAGTAAAAAAAAAATTAAAAAAATTTGAGTGGGAGTAATCGGCGGTAATGGAGTAGATGCAGGGTGTGGACTTCGTAAATTAAGCTCCATTGTCTACGGTCAAAAGAACCCTTTTTTTAATAATTTTTTTAATTTTAAATAAATAATAAATAATAATAAATATTAGAGAGAGTGACGAGTCATTCTTCACGTTCCAATCCAAGTCCAAGATATTATAATTAAAAAAAAAATTACTTTATCAGAAACCATGTTTGAGTGATTTATTAATACGAGTAATATCTGCTACAGCTGCAGCTTAGTCGTTTAAATTTAATAATAATAATAATAAGTTAATTTAGGAGGATCCAACGCCGTTGCACGTGTAAACGGAGGTGTGTGAGTGAAGTCCGCAATGGACGGAAGCACGTGAGAGGAGGGTGTGATGACGTGGACGTACGACTGACCTCGTATACCCCGTGTCGCCATGCACGTGCGGTTACTAGGGCATCCTATGGAGATTTCTTTTACATGAAGGGAATCTAGTCAAAAAGGTTTTTGATAACAATATATCTGTTAATCTCACTCGCTTGTTTAAAATATGACCTCAACTAGATCGGACGGTTGGGATTGATGGAGAGTTGGGTTTTGGATTGGCCCGAGGGACAGTGTAAGAGGGGTTGGGTCAAAAGTGGGGGGGGGGGGGGGGGGGGGGGAGATTCATGTGAACAAAGAGGGAGATAATCATGGAGGGGGGTTTGCTTTTTTTGGACCTTATCTTGGTGAGGGACTCTTATCTTGTGTTGTGTTAGATCATGAGAGGATGAATATTATTAATATATATATAATAATTAGGGTTGGAGGAGTGTGTTATAATTAATGGAGGCCATGTGCAAAACACTAGGTTGTGGTTTTTTTTTTCTTCTATGGTAAGTGCAGTCATATTCACACATACTGGCAGCAGATTTGTAGGTCAAGCGTTTTTGTCCTCTTTTTGTGATTTGTTTTCTAAGCTGGCTTTTGGAACAGGGTTTGAGCATATTGTGGAGAATTTTTTTGGGTAATAAAGATCTTTATGTAGCTAAAAGGGTAGCATAACACTGTTTTTTTTTTTTTAAGGAAATGGTGAACATTCGCCAAAGCAGAACTATAATAGAGTTCGAATTTAGTCAGGTCTAATACCATCGGTATCGAATTATACAATCAATGAATCGTACTGCACACTACATACCAAAAAAAAAAAAATAATCAATACGAGACTCCATGAGAAATAGGTTCTTACCACCAAACTACATATTGACATTCAAGATAAATTTTAAAGATTTATTTGTAACAATAATTATCTTTATTCTAAATTTGTTTTTATATACTTACAATGATTTTCATCTTTTTGAAGAAAGTGAAAAATAATTTTTTTGAAAAAAAAAAGATTTTTTAAGAAAATTTAAAACCTTGAATAAAATGAATTTCCAAATGTTACCCAAGCCAAGCATGGAATTGGTTGAGTTTTTACATGGTTCAATGACATTTTGGTACATTATAACAAAAAAAAATGACATTTTGGTACGAATATCCCAATTGGTCTGTACTCTGATGCAATTTGAACACGTATCAGCCGTGCTTCATCTGCAAAGATAGTGATTCCTGGGCGTTATAATCAATCCCAACTCCCAAATCATTGTTTTACACGTCAATGATAACATATCAAAATTATACGATTCGTTATTTTTTACACATTTCAATAAAAAAAATTCCTAAAATATGATGGAAAAGCTTTTTCAGAATTCATGAAACTTAAATGTGTGAGGTTATATTGATTATTTAAAGCAATGAAGTTAAAGTTTGATTTTATTCAATTTTGTATTTAAAAAAAATTGATACATTCAGAAACATTCACTAACCAAAATTAATACCTCACATGTTTTCATTTTAAAAAAAATAATAAACATCATCTAATAATGTAAATGTTTTGATAAAAAGTACATATCGCTTTATTTCGAATTGAATGAACCAATTCTTAGTAAGTGTAAAAAAATTTAGTCAGGTACATCATCTAACGAGGTATATGATTTACTAAATGTGTAATGATGTATATTGTTAGATTATATGTGTTATCTCATAATATGTGTATTGCATTACATGTGTAACTCCTATTCATTTGTCTATATAAAGGGATCTAACCCTAAGTGGAACCCAAGGATTCTCATTATTCCATTCTCTCTTTGTAACATGGTATCAGAGCCACCACATCACAAACCCTAAATTTTTTTTTTTTAATCCTTCATTGCCGTCGTCGTCGTCGTCGTCGTCACCGTCGTCATCGTCGTCGTCGTCGTGTCGCCTTTGCCGCGCGCATCCGGGAATCTGCCCGAGCGCCTGCCCTGCCGTGCCCGGGAACCTGCCCGAGCACCTGCCTGCCGCGCCCGGGAACCTGCCCGAGCGCCCCTGCCGCGCACGCCCTGTCCGCGAGCGCCCCTGCTGCTGCCCGCGTGCCCCTGCCGCGCCCGGGAACCTGCCCGAGCACCTGCCTGCCGCGCCCGGGAACCTGCCTGAGCGCCCCTGCCGCGCGCGCCCTGTCCGCAAGCGCCCCTGCTGCTGCCCGCGTGCCCCTGCCGCGCCCGGGAACCTGCCCGAGCGCCCCTGCTGCTGCCCGCGTGCCCCTGCCACTGTCCGCGTGCATCTCTGTCCGCGAGCGCCGCTGCCTGCGAGCCCCTGCTCGCGCTCCTGAGAGTCTCGGGAATCTGTCCGGAGCGCCATGTCTGCGCGTCTCCGGATTCTCGGGATCGTGTCCGTGAGCGCCAGCGCACGCGCGCCAGCTGCGTCCCGGGATTCTCAGGATCGTGTCCTCGAGCGCCAGCTCATTCACGCGTTGTGCCAGCTTCACGCGTTTTTCCCCAACGCGTCCCGGTATCTCGCGCGGCCAATTCCCAGGATCTCCCGGGTGACAACGCGTCATTGTTACCTGTCTCCCGGGATCCTGTCCGGGTCTCGTCCCCAGCACGCCCGGGTCTCGTCCCCAGCACGCACCAGGCCGTGCCACCAACAGCTGCTGCCGCCGGCTGCCGCCACCACTGCCGACCGTCGGCCACCATCGCCGCCTCTGCCGGCCGCCACCGCCGGCCACCTCCGCCTCTGCCGGCCGCCACCGCTGGCCGCCGCCGCCGCCGGCCGCCACCTCCGGCGCTCTCCGGCCACCGCCGGCCACCTTGGCAGCCCTCTACCGCTTCCGGCCGCCACCGGCACCTCCTTGAGACTCTCATCACTGAATCGATCATAACTTCCTCTCCGGAAGTCCGATTCAGGTGATCCAGGAGTCCATTTTGTTCGATTTTTCGTGCTCTACGTCCTCGTTTGCTTCTGATCCTCATCCGAGGGGTTCTGCATAATGTCAGAAACCAACGACGCCACTAATCTCCGTCACCCACTTCAAAGGTGGATGATCTCCCTCAGGCTTCTGCGGTATCTCATCTCTCCCAGGCTGCTACTCTCTCTCAGATGGCCTGTTTTGAGAATTTTCGAGACAATCTTCCAAACTCGACAGATTTTCCTCTCAGTTCTGCAGACGATTGGTCACCCTGGCACATTACAGTGCAAAGCGCTCTCGATCGTTGTGATCTTGTTGGATATATTGATGGTTCTACAGTGCAACCTTCTGATCGAGACCCGACATATATCACCTGGCGCACGCGAGATAGACGCGTCCGCTCTTATTTGATCAATTCTGTTGATCGTTCGATCCGCGCAGATCTCACTGGTTTCACGTCATCCGCTGCACTATGGACACATCTTTGTGATCGCTTTGTAGAGAAAAGCGGTTCTCGTGAATATCAACTTCTGATCGAGACCCAGACTGCTACTCAAGGTGATCTATCTGCTCAGACTTTATATGGTCGCATGAGGGCAAACTTCAGGGAGCTTCGTGCGCTTGAGCCTGGACCGATGGCCACTCCCGCCGAGCGAGAAGCCTTTCGTGATCGTCGAGAGTTGTACCAGTATCTGATGGCTCTTCGTCCAGAGTTTTCCGCATTAGCCGGTCAACTCATACATCGGGATCCACTTCCTCGATTGGTTTCCGCTGTCGCTGAGGTTGTTGCTGAGGAGACTCGTCTTCGCACCATTGCTCTGCGCCGCTCCACTCCATCTTCCACTTATGAGGGTGTCTTGGCGGCTACTCCTACGTCTCTCCCAGGTTCCTCTCGAAAGAATACTGTTTGTGCTCACTGCAAGAAGCCTGGACATCCGATCGCCGATTGTTGGAAGCTTCATCCTGAAAAGCGCTTTGGCCCTAAAGGGAGAGGACAACGTCGCACCACTGCTCCCTTTACTTCTGCTGCTGTTGCTACTGAAGCTCCGTCTTCCTACACAGATCAGCTTGGGCGTATCCGAGAGAGTCTCGATCAGCTAATCGTTCAGCAACCTCCTCCTGGTTCTTCTACTCCCTCTGCTTTCTCTACTACATCGGGTACTCCTGTTCATTGGATTTTTGATTCGGGTGCTTCACATCACATGACACCAGACAGTTCTATCCTCACTGCATGCTCACCAGCACCCCCACACCTACCCACGATTCACACTGCCGATGGCTCTCCCTTAGTCATCACGCAGTGTGGCTCGATCACTACCACCTCTGACCCTACAGGACGCCTTTCATTACCATTCGTTTTGCACGCTCCTGATCTTTGCATGAATCTTATATCTATTAGTCGTTTGTGTGATTCTGGTCTCACTGTTACCTTTACCACATCTGGTTGTCTTGTGCAGGATCCACAATCAGGGCAGAGGATTGGCGTTGGACATAGGCTTGGTGGACTTTATTACGTGGAATATCTTCGTCTCCCTGTTCCTAATCCATCTGTCTTCTGTGGTAGCGTCACTTCTGATGTCGACTTGTGGCATCGAAGGTTAGGTCATGTGTCTGAGTCTCGTCTCAAAGAACTTTTTCAGTCTGGTGTCTTAGGTCGTGTTGCTTTTTCTCCACTTTCTATTTGCGAGGGCTGTAAATTAGCCAAACCTGTGGCTACTCCTTTTAGTCCTAGTAATAATCAGTCCTCTATTCCTTTTGAGCTTGTTCATTCTGACATTTGGGGTCCATCTCATGTAACCTCAAAGAGTGGTTTTTCTTATTATATTAGTTTTATTGATGACTATTCTTATTTATTTGGATTTATTTATTACGTCATCGTTCTGAGGTTCCCAAAATTTATGAGATTTTTACCAATATGCTTTATACTCAATTTCAAGCTCGTATCAAAACTTTTAGATCTGACTGTGCTCGAGAATACATCTCTTCTTCGATGCGTTCTCTTCTTCATTCTCATGGCACCCTCTTTCAACAATCATGCCCCTATACTCATGAGCAAAATGGGGTTGCTGAACGTAAACATCGTCATATTCTTGAGACGACGCGTTCTCTCTTACTTTCCTCTTCAGTCCCTAGTATATTCTGGGCTGAGGCTGCTCTTCTTTTTGTTCATCTTATCAATATTACCCCCTCATCTGTCCTCTCCGGGATGACTCCACATGAGCGTCTTTACTCTTCTCACCCTGATTATAGCAGACTTCGCACTTTTGGTTGTACGTGCTTTGTGCTTCTCCCTCCTCATCAACGCACCAAGTTGACTGCTCGGTCAGTAAAGTGTGTATTCTTGGGAATTAGCTTCGAGCACAAGGGTTATCGCTGCTATGATCCTATTGGAGATCGTTTTTGGATCGCACGTCATGTGTCCTTTGTCGAGGATGTTCCCTATTTTTCTTCCTCGTCTGCTTTGTCCTCTCCTCCTGTGCATCCTCCTGTTCAGGTCTCTCCTATTACGTCTTTCCTTTTCCTGACCTACCTGTTACACTAGAGTCTGTTCCTACCCCTACACCACAACCTAGCATTACTGCAGATGATCCACCCTCTCCTCCCAGTGTGTCTCCTGTTACCCCCACTGAAGATATTTCCGCTGGTCCTCTGATCCTCACGTCTGACGCGCCTCCTCCTGCTGTGGATCCTCCTCCTTTGACTCGTTATCCTCAGCGTGCACGACACCCCCCTTCCCGATTCAGTTACGACTCGGGACCACCAGATCAGTTTGGTTTTGCTTCAGTGAGTACCTATTCTTCACAGTATCAGGCTTATCTCACCGCTATCCATGTCCATCGTGAGCCCAGATCCTATCGAGAGGCAGTTGAGTACCCTGAGTGGCAGCAGGCCATGAAAGAGGAGTTTCAGGCTTTTGAGCAGACACATACCTGGGATGTTGTTCCACTTCCGGATGGCATTTCACCTATCAGTTGCAAATGGATCTTTAAGATCAAACATCGACCTGATGGATCCATTGAACGACATAAGGCTCGTCTTGTTGCCAGGGGTTTCACACAGGAGTATGGCATTGACTATGAGGAGACATTCGCTCCCGTTGCTCAGATGACTACTGTCCGCACCCTTCTTGCAGTTGCTGCTGTTCGTCGCTGGCCTCTCTTTCAGATGGACGTGAAGAATGCCTTTCTTCATGGCGATTTATCTGAGGTTGTTTATATGCAGCCACCTCCAGGTCTCAGCACTCCTCCTCAGCACGTCTGTCGTCTTCGGAAGGCTATATATGGTCTCAAACAGGCTCCTCGTGCCTGGTTTGAGCGTTTTCGCAGCGTTATTCTGGCAGCTGGTTTTGTTGAGAGCTTTCAGGATCACTCTATGTTTGTACGATCCTCATCGCAGGGCCGAGTTATCCTTCTTCTATATGTTGATGACATGATTATCACTGGCGATGACTCCACCGGTATTACTCTGGTCAAGAATCACCTCAGCCGACAGTTTCAGATGAAAGATCTCGGCACTCTTCGCTACTTCCTTGGTCTCGAGATTGCACAGAGTGATCGTGGGATTCTGCTCTCTCAACAGAAGTATACAGCTGACATTCTCGAGCGCGCTGCCCTCTCTGATACTCGCAGTGCAGATACTCCCCTCGAGCTTCATGTGAAGCTTCGTCCCACAGATGGTGAGCTTCTTCCAGACCCAACTCGGTACAGACAGATTGTTGGTCAACTTGTGTATCTTTGCATCACTAGACCTGACATAGCTCATGTCGTCAGTATTGTTAGTCAATTTGTCTCAGCTCCTCGATCAGTGCATTATGGTGCTCTTATGCGTATTCTCAGATATTTACGCGGTACTATCACCAGATCGATCTATCTGTCATCATCTTCGCCTCTGGTTCTCAGGGCTTACACTGATGCTGATTGGGCTGGAGATCCGACCACCAGACGCTCCACCACTGGGTTCTGCATATTTCTTGGAGATTCCATCATTTCGTGGCGCAGCAAGAAACAGATGGTTGTTTCACTATCCAGCACTGAGGCTGAGTATCGAGGCCATCACCACCAAGGAGATTGTTCATCTTAGACGTCTCTTGGTAGACCTATGAGTTACTATGACTGGTCCTACTCCTCTTCATTGTGATAACCGCTCTGCTATTCAGATTGCCAGCAATCCGGTTTTTCACGAGAGGACCAAACACATTGAGATCGATTGTCACTTCGTTCGTCAGCAATTTCTTGCAGAGACATTATCGCTTCCGCACATCTCCTCTGCCGAGCAGCTTGCTGATTTCTTTACGAAGTCACATCCAGTTCCTCGATTTCAGTTTCTCCTTCGCAAACTCACTTTGTATGATCCACCGTGAGTTTGAGGGGGGCTGTTAGATTATATGTGTTATCTCATAATATGTGTATTGCATTACACGTGTAACTCCTATTCATTTGTCTATATAAAGGGATCTAACCCTAAGTGGAATCCAAGTAAGGATTCCCATTATTCCATTCTCTCTTTGTAACATATATAAATATGTGTTTTGGAAAACTGAGTATAGCAGCACTCTTAAAAAAATCAGATGACAGACGACGATACGGCCCATTAACCACCTTTAAGAAGGCCCATTCAATACACTTAGTTCATTAATAAAACGTTTTATATTTATTTGGAAAATATTATCTATAATTTTTTTTTCAAATCTCAATTCCAGTCACGACATGTTTTGAAATTTTAAAATATAGCATATTTCATATAATGAGACATGTGCTTTTATAAAAAAAAATAAAGTAAACAATTTATTGTATGAATTCATTTATAAAAAAAGGAAAAGTTTTTAACAAGACATATATCTCATTAATGTGAGTGTATGATGCTATCGAGATATATGAAACTGAAATTGTGGGTGGAAAAAGATCTCATTTTTTTTAATTTATAAATGTATTAAAATGAAAAGCCATTACACAATATTATCTCGGACTTGCAATATATAGGCATAACTCCTAGGAAATAAGTCATTTAAAAAGTATGGTTTGCAAAATAATAATAATAACTATTGCTAGTTTTTTTTATTTTATTTTTTTGAAAAATGATATGTTGTGCAGGGCCAGGGTTATCCACAACCCACACATGTTATTTTAAGGATAATATTACATACAACTTTTTTTTAACCCAAATTCTAGTATACACATTTTGATTTTTTTAAAATAATAACACTCATATAAAATTCAGACATGTAATCACACTTTTTGAAGTGGAAGTGTTGATGTCAAGAGTATATTTTTATTCAAAATAATAATAATAATATACATCGTCTAATGAGATATATGTTTTTATAAAAAAATGATACGATTTTGTACTCCTTGTATTTTTGTCATTAGGCACCCAACGATACTGTTATGTACTCTTTGTATTTTGTTAATCATCCTACATTGTTATAAAATTTATGTACACTGTTATTCCCAGGACTTAGAAAGGACTGTGCCACTGGGGTTATTTTGAGTAATTTAAATAGGGGATGTAACGGTAGCTAACCCCAGGAACCTACAAATAATGAAAAATAGGAATATGAACCCAAAGAAAACTCTAAAACTATCAGTGACTTAAAAATAATAAGGGGGTGGACTTAGGGACCCTAATTAATTTCCTCTACTAATTTGAAAAAATAAAAAAAGGTGTGACTGAAAACTGGATGGAGTCTTCACATTTTGTTTCTTTATTCTGCCTTGTGCTTTTAACAAGCTTCTAAAAGCCCATTGCAGACCATGGGCCGACCCAGCCTATATTCCATTTCCCCCAACGGTTGAAAAGCCTGATCAGAAATTTCAAATTCAAAATTATAAAACTTCCCGGCTTTCCCGTAACAACCCAACAGATCCTGCAACAGAATTACTGATCGATCTCCAACAAAAATCATGAAGAATCTCTCCCCAAACACACAACAAATCTCTCTCTCTCTCTCTCTCTCTCTCTCTACACACACAAAAACAATGTCAGTCCACCAGAAGAAGAATGAGAAGAAGAAACTCCTCCCATCCCCACAAGTAGTCTCCATTGGGTGTTCAAAGATCAAATCATACCTGACCACCACCACCACAAAACACACCACCAACCCACAATCCCCACCTCCTCTGCCCACACCCAACCCATCCCCACTCCCCCCACCGACCCACTTCAGGAACCGGAGAGAAGCCGCGCAGGCCTACTGGAGAAGGGCCTGGCAACTCGAGGTGGAGCTCTTGCAGCTCGACCGGTGGTTGAGCGCGGAGAAGAGGCTGAGGGACTCTCTCGATGGTGGTGGCGGGGGTGGAGACAGAGTTGATGGAGTTAGATTGGAGTCTCTTGTCGAGGAGGAGCTTGTGAGGCTGATGGATGGGAGCTACCTTCGCAGGATGAAGAGGTTGGGTTGGCCTCTCAAAGGGCAGTTAGCCATGCAGGTGTCCTCACCCGCGGTGGCGGAGAATGGTTCCACCGCTTCACAGGTGCGTTCAAGACTGGCTATAGTCTCATACATCTAAATTACTGTTTAACAAGATATATACATCTTTCAAGTTTTTTCATAATTTCCTATAATAGGTTCAAGCAATTCGTTGAGTGTATGCTTTATTTTATTTTTATAAAACATATACATGCCATTTTTATATAAAAAAATCTACCATGCACTGATACTCTCAATTATTTGCTACACCCAACTCTATTTTTTAGCTTCCATGGAAAGTGACTAATTTATAAATACACATTCATTACATGTAAATAAAAATAAATAGTAGAACTGAATGTACTTTTGTCTCGTGTGTTGTACATTGTGACACAGTTCCTTTTACATCCATGCAGAGTCCCCACATGGTATATACTATATTTTATGAAAAAAATATATGTATACACCTTTAAAAAGTTTAAAATTATATAAATCTGCATTATTGATTATCCTTATTATACATTTTACCATTAAATTTTTAATGGTTGCCTAATTTTTCAATTTCAATCCATAATAGGTCCTCAACTTCATGGCAACGCTGGGCGAGGTAAGACTGCGAAGATCATTGCTTCAACAGATGCCAATGGAGGACATGAGCAAGTGTGCTGTGGCAAACCTTGAAAGAGGTAAACCTGTATTTCTTGGTTCAGAGAGAGGATTCATGGAGTCCATCATAACAGGAGCAGTTGAGAGGTTGGAAGAGCTGGCTTTAGAAGGTTTGATGATCCAATCATGCAAAGAAGAAAAGGAAATAAAGGCAGCCATGGAAGAGACGAAGAGTTGTGATGACTTCGTCGTGGTAGTTATGTTGATCCAAATGAGGGATCCAAAGAAAGGATATGAGGCTGTCGGGGACCTGATGATTGCACTGGTTGAGGCAACACCGGATGCAGAGGGAGCTGCGAAGAGGGTTCGCATTGGTGGAGTTCATTTGGCAGGGTTGAAATGCGTGGCTGGAGCAAGAGATGGGGAGGGCTTCATCTGGAGTGTTTCAATGAGAGGCTCTTCTGGACATCCTGTGAGGAGCTCAAACATAGGCTTTCACTGATCAACACAGAATGTGGGTTTCTAGTTTTCATTTCTCTGAAGAGCCTTTATTTTCATTTAAGGTTTCAAGAAAGTGATGTTTTGTGTCAATGGCTTCATTATGCACAATAGGAAAGGATGGATAATAATAGCCTTGAATATATAGAACTATTTTTGTGTCTTGGAATCCATTATATACAAAATAAGCATAATAAGATACATGATTCTATTAGAATTTCATGAGCATCAGATGAATCTTCCCACCATGCCAAACTGCTCTGGTTTTAAGCTGGATCAACGAGGGCCCATTGAATTTTACAGCGACTGAAAGCCAGAAAAAGACAAGATCAGCAAATAAGACCATTAAATCTTTCCCTCAGAAGATAAAGAAAAACCTTTAAAAACTGCAAAATTTGCTTCAAGTTCGAGGACTGGATGAAGAAGCATCAGTAGCAAATTATATCAATGAAAGAAGTGTAGGGGGCATGTTGGATAAGCTAAGCAGTAAGCAATGAAAGATGCCAAGTTTATGCAATAGGTGTCTGTGCGTGTGCGTGTACAACATTTTTATAGAAGAGTTAAATTTAGTTTTTTTTTTTCTTATGCGTATTGATCCTTTGTAGTCCACATAACCATTGGCATTAAAGCTTCCATGGTGATGGCAGCAATCTTAATTAATGATATCCAACTTCAAAGCCAGTTAAATGGAAAAATATATTTGAGAAAAATGAAAAATACATTACCTCCACTGATGGTGAGTGAGCTGATTCTCTGTCACCATCCATATTGCCACTTGATCTCCTACAAAATATTACAACCATGTAAATCAATGTAAAACAATATAAACCTAACCATATTGACAGAGATACCTAGGCTTCTCAGACTTCGCGAGATGTCTTGACAATATAGAGGCCTGCAACAAAAAACTTAGCATCAAATTTTTTTTCCGGGGGTTCCCAAGTATAGCAAGTCCATAAAACACGAGAATTTAGTGAATAATTTGATGCACATGTGTGCTAAAACAATTGGTGTGCCAGACATTTTCATTATTCATGTACCTGGAAAAAACCTCATCCAAGCTTCTTTTAAGACATAAGACAACAAAGAAACAAGATAGAAATAAAATCTTGAACATTGTTTATGATTTTCAGGAGAAAGATATTAAAGGCTATTTTAATGAGCAGATAGATCTTCAATGAATTCGTTCTATTTGAATAAATGATGGTTAGGGAACGGCGATACCATAACGAAACTGCCACATATGAAATGGGAATCATTATCTCATCATCTATTATCACTTACTATGTAGACATCACAAACAATTTCACAATACGCTACAAACATTGTCCTTATAATCAAGAAATTTGTTCATTTGCATGTCCCAAGTAAAATTAAATATCAAGATGCGGGCACAATAGTGAATCAATATAGTTTTTTTCTGAAGAAAATATATAAAATCTCCTCCTCTTTTTTTTTAAAGTAAAGGTAGACTAGCTACCAAATCTCCTTGTTAAAGCATCCACACCAATGATTCGTCAGTAAAGCCAAATTTCAAAACTAAGGGCATCACTTGACTGTTAAAGAATAAATTACAAACCTGCTCCTGAATGATGCTCCTAGCTTCAACAAGTTGAGCTTCAAGCTCAAGCTCCCTTTCGCTAGCTTCAGAGGTGACCTCTGCACCCTTCTGTGCATCTTGAAGCTGAACCATCCGCTCCTTTCCATATAATAGCACATATAAATTATAGTGATACAGGAGTTGAACAAATAACATTATAATCCATCATGAATTTTTGTCTTCAAGAAAAGCGAAGATGTCAATTTCAGAAGTGGTAAACATGGAAATTGCATTCACCTTAATTGAAGCCATCTTAGTCCGGAGGCTCTCTTCTATTTGATCTCTGGCCATGTAGAAGGGAAGATCAAATACATCCTGCAGTCAAATCAATTTAATAAAGGAACAATTAAATATGATAGATCACATGTACATATTTTATTGGGAAAAATAGTCACTCAAGAGCCCTACCGTTTTACCACCTAGAGTAGATTGGGGAGCCTCTGCACTGAGTTTCTCAGCCACCGTCAAACTTTTCTTGGATAGATCATTTGGAGCATTCAAGAACTCACGCATGTCCATCTTTTAACATCCCGCAAGCATGATCAAGCAGGAATAACATATTAAAAATGCCAATAATAAATGGCATAATAGTTACAGAATAACTAAATAGCTCTTCATCTGAAAACAAGATTAGAACAGTATGCATACTGACCAAAGATAACTTTTGCAGTTCAGATAGCTTTGATACATGATATAATAAAGCAATAGATTGTGCACATATATAAGTCCATGCATTAGTTATGAGTCATGACCAAATTTTGAAAAGAGCAGTATATGTGCACAATCTTACTATAATTATTATTTGTTCTAATGTGTATTTGCCATGCCTGAGTCCTAGTTTCTCAAGATTTTCTTGGTCACCACAATGTATAGTGTCAAATCCGTGTCCCGTATCTATGTCCATGCTCCAGTGTTTGAACTTCGAAACAATTTTAAGACTTTTAAAGTTTTAGATGGAGGATTTCAAAACAAATTCCTTTCATTTTGTCCTATGTGCATGTACATTTGGTTTAAGAGGGTTGGATACAATCTCCAGATCTCTGAAGCAGAGAACTGTTAATCACACCTTTCAGAAAAGAGACGCCCTTTATTAATCAATCATAAATGCTTTTAAAATATAAAGAAGAAATAATAAATTGAAATCAAACAATGATGTGTAACTCCATCCAAACATCAATCACAAGTCTTTAATTTGAGGACAAAAAATATGTTTGAACCATCAGATACAATTGCAGGATGATGTATAACTCTAGCTAAGGCACTAATCCTTAGTCCTAAATTGAGGACCAAGAAATATTTAGTCTGTTGGATCCATATTAAACGACAATGAAGGATTTGGACATTTATTGCTAGACCAATTAGCTTAATGGGTAGTGCATTGACCAATCAATTGTTTCAACTTATAGGGACCAATTATTTGAATTTATTGGATGCATACAAAGCACAAAAGAACCAATTAATCATGCCAATTTTCATCACTTTTTGAAGGAATATAAGATTAATTAAAAAGAAGAGGAACAAAGGCTTATGAGTTCTAAGCATGGAGATTCTACCTGCATTGAACGCAATAGTGCCCGAAGATCAGCATTTTCTGCCATAAGCTCTTGTTTCTTCAACTCATATGCATCCACCTGTTGATGGATAATAACAGTCATAAAACAAGTATTATTCGAATTCACCCCACAAAACAGTGACTGGTACAAGTATCCCTTACAATCATTTTGTAAAAATCACTATCAGCCTTCTTTCCATTCCATGTCCCGCGTTGCCGTCCTTCTTTCTAAACATATTTAACATGAAAACAATTTAATAAAAAGGACATAGTCAAAGTATGTAAAAAAAGCAATATAAATTCATATATTAAAAAAAACAAAACAAAACAAAAAAACATTGTGGCCGATAATGCAACGATGACAAAGTCCTAGGTATATGACTTATGTTCACACCACAGTATCCATAGTTTCAATGCCTAACGGCAAAAGAATTGAGCTTATAAAGACAACCAGTGGTACCTGAAGTAAATTCATAATCTCCATGCCTGACCTGGATTCCTTCTTTTTCTCCACCAGAACTTGGTTCAATCTCTCCTGCAAGACCACAAAATGATATACACATTTAAAATATGTCATCTTTCCTAGTGATTGTCCAAGTTTCACAAAATGTAGTACTAGTGTACTTCAACGATGACCATTCTTGAAAATCCAGTTACAATCAATTAGGACGCACAAAGAGATCTTACCTGCAACTTTATGTATTCCTTCTCCTTTTTCTTCATTTCATGTATTTGCTGAGTGCGCACTTGCTTCAAAACAAAGACAATGCAAGACACTCACAATCTTCATTCTCAAGTGATACCTTCAACATCACAACTATGCACAAATAAAACACTTCAGGTGAAAGCAAACCAAACCGCAAAGGAAGATCCATCACCTGATTGCCAATAACCATCCGCTGGAATTCATCACGCTCTTGTTGCAACTTCTCAATCTGAGCCTTGAAACCCGCCTTTGCTTTTGCTTCCTGATTATTCAAAACTCATAAATAACTAGCACAACCGGAGCAATGAAGAGTTAACAACGCCATTCAAGATATGGAGACAAACAAAATCATAACCGGACATTTCGAGTCAAGGTGGCCAGCTCTCGATCCTTAGTCGCCAATTGCCCCTCGAGCCTCTCTACCTTAGCCTCTAGTCTTGAAATATCCGACAACAACCTATAACCCACCCACATTGTCATCTTTATAAAAAAAAATAATGCAAACCAAACAACAAAAGCAACAGCAAGAGAAACATAAACTTCAATTGTATACATGTCAACCCATCGAACAGTTTCCAAGCATGAAATTGGTGGAAACACACTTAAAGATCCCACCTTTTCACATCTACAAGAGTCATAATGCACCAAAACCTAAATTTCTAATAGTATTTACAATAACATATCAAGATTTCAAGCTCATTCAACAGTTCAAATCAAATTAAAAAAAAAAACCCACCTATGCCTCTGCTCATTCGAAGACTCCCTGAAATCGATGTCACGCTGCCTCTGCTGCAGCAGCGAATATATGCAATTGCACGTCCGTGCAATCGACACCTACAAAAAAAAAAAATCAGTGCAAAGGCTCACTTGATCTACGGCTGAGAAAGGCGAATCAAAAGCGAAAAGCCACACCGGATCTCCGGCGAACAGATCAAGCGACGCCGGGAAACCGAAGGTCACGAGAGACTGGTTCAGGTACTTCGCACAGTGATCCAGGTTCGTCGCGTCCGCGAACCCGCCGTAGTCCCTGCAAGAGGACACGAATCGGACGGTCAGATGAAGGCATTGTCCCACCGATCGGAGGGCGGAGGATCGCCAGAGATCTGACTCACCCGAGTCCGAATCCGGACGGAACGGGCGAGCGAATCGACTCGAGAGCGTCCGTTGCGGACATTTTTGTTTGTTTGTTCTGAAATGGAAGAAGCGAGAGAGGGGGTTCTCAATTTTCTGTTCTTTAATTTGAAAATCGGGTCCCTGAAAAAACACGCCATGGTCTTTAATGGGGTCCATCGAATCAGACGGTGGGGATTGGTCGTTCGGTTCTTTTCAGGGGGGGGCAGTGTCACGTGATGGTCGTGTTCGGCCTCTGCGTTGGTAGGTTGCTTCTGACGTTGTTTGGATGTTAACCGGCGTAGCGATTCGGAGAGTGGTTGGAGATTTTCAGGGTCCCGCGATCCGGTAAGTAAAAGTAAAAAATGTCCTTTTCGGGGGAGACCGCCAGAATAAGTTCAGCCTTCCCGCTTTACGGAGACAAAGTATTTTTTTTTTTTAGTGGGTTTTAAATGTTCCTCCTTCGAATCTATATTATATTATATTACTATCTAAAAGTCTCCTAAACTAAAAACTTATCATTTGATCTTTTTGTCACTGTCGATTTCATTCTATCACATTACAGTCCATTCACACCACTTTAATTACAACCATTTTTTCATTTTACCCCTACATTTCTATTTAATTCCATGAACTTCATTTACATCATTTTAATCTCATTTATAGTATATTAATTATAATACAAACATTTCATCATGTAACATATTTATTAACTTATAAGTAAAATTGATTATCATAGAATTATTAGGACACTCCTACATTTCTATTCAATCTCATGAAAATCCATTTACAACATTTTAATTTCATTCATAGTTTATCCTAATACATACATTTCATCATGTAATATATTCATTAACTTATAGTTCAATTTGATTATCATAATATTATTAGGATAAGAGGATCCTTATAAAATAAAAATATATTCAAAATATAATTCGCACAAAAAAAATTCTCATTTCATATGCAAAGACATGATACAATTTAAAAAAAGTATTAAATATTAATGTAATTTTCATTATAAATTTTCAAAGTATGTTATGATTATACATGTAAAATAAATTGTCAACGAATCCAATTTTAATGATTAACATTCCAAAAAATAATGATTCAATGCAATATTTATTAAAATGATTATTTTAAAATGTCATGTTTAAAATTTGAATGTTTTTTTAACAAATAGTATTATTAAATTCTCCAAACAATCAATGATTGGCATTTTTGAATCTATTCAATTCACACCTATTAGCATTTACTCTATTCAATCCAATAAAAAAAGGGATTTTTAGTTTTAAGTCCCCGAAAATTATCGAATTTAGCGATCGATCCCTTACTTCTTCATATTTTGGTTTTAGTCCCTGCATTTAAATGATAATTTAGGAATAGGTCCCTCCTAGGGACTACAAAACAAATTTAATAATTTAGGAATAAGTCCCTTCGAGGGACCTATTCCTAAATTATCATTTAAATGCAGGGATTAAAACCAAAATATGAAAAAGTGAAGGATCGATCGCTAAATTAAATAGTTTCTGGGGACTTAAAACTAAAAATCTCATAAAAAAAATACTGCTACAAAAAAAAATTATTGCTGTAAATTGTATGATGTAGTTATCATTGATGTCAATCTAATAAAATCTTAACTTTAGAATCCAAAATTTAAATTCTAAACCTATGTCTATAAGAAAATCAATAATAAATCGTCAATAAGTATGAAAAAGACAACATGGTTATTGGTAAGAAAATAAATAAATAAATATAATCAAACTAAGTGTTCCATAAGTATGAAAACATAAGTAAAAAAATTAAATAACAAAACTAACATTACAAAGTAAAAAATCTTAAAAAATTAATACAAATGTGAAAGCTATAAAAATCAATTATAATTATGAAATATTGATATATATAACTTCTGATGTGTCATTTTAATGCGCTTATCAACTTGTCGATTCTCTAAATATGTTGTTATATAGAAGTTAAAAAATATAAAGGATAGTATTAATCATGAATTGCACTGCGTTCTAATAATATATAATTTTTTTTTGTGATGCGTTTTTATCAAATGATATCTAATCTATTGTCCCAGATTATCTCTAACAAAAAAATTATATTTTAAAATATTTATTTTACTTGTGTCAGTCAGATTTTCATTACCATATTTAGTTCTATTTTTCTGGTGTATTCTGAACTATTTGATGTTATCAGTTTCCTTGTGTGTGTTAAAAAATAAATTTATATATGTTTCAAAATATAAAATATATATTGTTTTAAAATATATATTTAAAACAAGTAAAACCACTCTAAAATAAAAATTATTTTATATTAATATTATTTTTCAATTAAATAAGGGTGTAAAAAATATATGTTAACAATATCTTTTTAGAAAATTTTCCTTCATATAATTTATTTAAATTTCTTTATCATATTTTTTATTTTTCTATTGTTTGCTTTTCTTTTCAATTCTCTTGTTATCTTTAATTGTAATCTTTCAAATTGATTCATTTTTTACATGAGACAAATCTGTTTTAATTTACTATGAATATCTCTCACTAAAAGTTTTAGATTATTTGATTCTTTGGAATTGATTAATTATGTATATGCATTAACTTCATTTGCTTAGATTATTTTTTGAGGATTAATGTATTCAACAATTAAGGATGGTTTACTTTCTTGATAGTTTTTTTTCTTAATTTTTTTATATATATATATTTTTTTTGGAAAAACGCGTATGAGACATTGTCTACTACGAATATATGATTGTTTTTTCATGTTTGACAATATTATTTTCATAGGTAAACGATATACATTAAATTTCTTACATTTGAAGTTATTATTATAAAGATGTTACTGTAACTAAATTATTTGACATGAATATTAATCAAAACATATGTTAGATTTTGTCTATGTGCATCTGCACATACACAACAACTAGTAACCTATAAATAGGAGCTTTACATTGTATATAGCAACAATTTGAGGATTAAAATTAATTCACTTCTCTTATCTTGCGGGCCGAAGCAGAGGCAATTCGACTTGGAGTTCTGTACGATAGAGCTCTTGGCTTGGAGAATTTGGTTGTACAATAATAATTCACAGGCCCCAATTTCACAGGCCCCAAATAGACCCCATGATGTGGCAAGTGTATAATGTCTATTATACCCTTAATTCTATTTTGGGTAACCCGGCGGTTATGATTTTTTCCGTTTTGTTTGGGCGTCAACAATTAATGGGATTTCTCAACCGCATAACGTGGAGAACCATCAATTGCGATCATTTGGGTTTTTTTTTTTTTGAGAAGTCGGTGGTTTTTGTTTGGTGTAAGTCTGATCTAAGTTTAATATTTGAGAGAAAAACACAGGTGTCATTGTAAATTCATCTATGCTTGGACGTGTAAAGCAAGGTGTCATTGTAATTTCACCTTCACAGTGACATGTCTGCCTTGTGTGAGTCTCTATTCTTCCATATTTTTGTTTTTGTTTTTTTTTTTTCATGCTCTCTCATACATTTATTTTCTTCAAGATTTTATTATATTGCCTCATCTTCGGCCTCTTTGTCTCCTTTGAAGAGGCGGTTCGAGCCCGTCGAGTTGCCGAAGGCCGCCGCCGCCGTCCGAGTAGTTCGGTTGATACTACTGTTACATTGTTGACAATGAAAATAGTCATGTTTTAAATGTATCATTTTTGTTACATTCGTTAATATAACAGTCAACCGCATGCATGTATTGATTTATATTTTTGTTACATTCATAAATATAACAGTTAACCACATATAAATTACATAGAATATAAAATATTTAGGTAAATGTAACTGTTATGTTACATTTATGTAAATGTAAAGTTTTACTTTGAAGATTAAAATCCATGAATGTGTCATCACTTATTCGATCTGCTTTTTGTTACATTCAAGCATAAATGTAACAACTTTATTTTTAGTTACAATCATATATAAATGTAACAAACTATAACATCTACCAACACACCTTACATTCATTCCACTAATTTAAATGATCTCTTTAATTTTTTTGTTGCATTTATGGAAGATAGAAACTAAAAATGTCACATTCTACATAATCACGTTATTTAAAAAAATTGAAACATCTGCGACATATAACAAATGTAAAAGAGTAACATACAAATGTTACATTTCTCACAGTTTCTTAAGTATTACATTCATTTTGAAGAATTCATCAGAAATCTAATTAAAAGTTACATTTCATAAATAAAAATTTGTTGTACAATGCAATATATATTACTTCGTCGTCATTCTTTGAATTTGATTATGAAAAATTTGCAAAGAAGTTTCAGGTTGAAATGCAAGGTATCAGACGAACAGATTTGGGGTTGTAATGCAAAAAATAAAAACAAATGTCTACTCAGATCGTCAAAACGGAATGAAAGGTGAGTTTTGGGGGATCTTTGACCTAGATTTCATAATCTGTTTTGATTTTTGGGAACTATGAATTTTGAAAGTTTGTTTTGGTTTGCCGAAAGAGACGGGGATGGATAATTAAAAACGGGAAACCGAATTTTTTTGATTTGGTGATTCCGAATTCAAGGGGTTTTTAAGTGGGGGTATTTTTGGTTTTTGACATTTTATCATTTTTGAAAAGTCAACAAGCCAACCAATGAGATGATGACATCTCATGGGGCTTGTGAGTGGGGCTTATATTTTGGGGTCTGGGTATCACCACTCTTTGGTTGTATGCATTAGGGCTGGTAAACGAACCAAGTCGCTCGGACTCGACTCGGTTTAAGTTCGTTCAGGCTCGTTCAATTAGACAAATGAATAAGCTTTGACCATTTTTAAAGCTCGATAAGGCTCAGGACCTAGATCGAACTTCATTTTGTGTTCAAACTCGACTCGTTTGTGTTATAAAAAACTTAATTAAAGCTTAACTAAACTCTTTTGTAAAATCAGAACATTAAATCAATACAAAGTTATGCTCGTTTAGGCTCATGAACTTTGTTATTTATGCTAAAATTTTATTTTCAACCGCTAAAAATCATAAAATAAAGAAGAACGCTAGACTCGTTGAGGTTCGTGAGCTTGGCTCAGCTCGGCTCGGCTTGACTCGTTTATAAACGAGCTAAGTTTGAACATGTCAAAGCTCAATTCGTTCGGCTCGTTTACTACCCCTAGTATGCACTAACGCTGAGCCTTTAGTACATCTTCTTCAAGGTGGAGGATCGGTCCGCAGCAAATTCGGGATTGTATAGCTAATACATACAGCCATAGCCCATTACAAGGACAAATCAAATATGTCAAAGTCTCCCGGGGGAAGGTTGTTACTGTAGCTGAAAAATTGGTAAAATTAGCCCAGCGTTCACAAAGTTCTCAATTTCAGACTCGACTTCAAAATGGTGTGGTGCGTCATTGTATATATTCCTTTTTGTATACTCTGCAAGATTGTGAGCGGTAATTGCAGTTGCTTGATATACTGTAATTGATGTAAACTTTGTTTATGATATATATATAGAATATGCCCTTGAAGCTTTACACCAACAAAAATAAAAAATTGTGCTCTTATATAATGTTCAGTAACTTTACTTTGTTTTACAGTATAAAAATATTATTTAGAGACAACAGTACTAAAGAGATTTTTTAATAAGTACTAATTATTATTATTGTGCTGAGCCACGTCCAAAGAATTTTAGACCGACATAATCTGATCGGGTAGGTCTATCCCCACCAACCCAACATGACATGCAAACTAAATATGAATAAAATGTTGATAAATATTTATAAAAATTTAAAAATGATTTGACCCATGATCCCCTGATTATAAAAAAGTGATGACAGTTAATTTAATAATACGAACTTTTTATACCAGTGGAATAATACAATTTTAAAGAGACTTAAAAATATAAATACTAGTTTATTCTCACATAGTATGTCATAAGCACACTCATCTGTTCTTCTAAACACAACTTTTTAAGTCTATTATTCCCTTTTATTGTCCCCAATCCCCTATACAAACAAACAGTGATGTATTAATTATTAAAGAGACTTTTGAAAGAGAATTATTAATTAATACTGTGCCGGGTCGGGTCTAGAATATTCTAGACCGACAAAATCCGATCACGCACTGCCGGGACAGTAAACAGACGACGATTGATATTGTCCTCCCGAGTTTCGCATGGACTATTTGACCGACAAAAATATGTCGAAGCGTGCTTTCGAACGTAGTACCATGAATCTGGCGGGAAACCCTTCTCTCTCGCTATAAATCTACATTTCTTCATCGCTCTCTATCTCTATAAATCTACATTTTTGTTAGTCTGAAAAAATGGCGTCGAAGAGGACCCGGAGCTACTACCAAAGGACCGGAGAAGAGTTGCCAGCGCCGGACGTTGAGCTCACTCAGGCCAGGCAGAAACCGCGCAAGAGGACCCGGGCATTGTCGTGAAGGTGAATCCGGAAAAGGTTGGATATTTTTAATTCGTCATTTTAAAGATCGGGCATTTGGAGATTTTTTTAGTTGTGTTTTGTTTATAAATTTTGGCGGTGGTTTAATGGTGTCATCTGTGGAATCCTTCCTTTTGTCAGCTAAATTTTTTTTGGGAAGCATGTTTGATTTGATTATTTTTTAAAAAAAAATAAATTCTAATAGACAATGTTAAGTACAAACCCAAATACAATTTCTCGGACAGTCCGTATATGTTTTAATTTTTTTTAAATTAAATCTTATCTATGAGGTATATGCTTTGATAAAAAATATATATCACTTCATTTTTTTTTAATTGAAAAATTTAATGAGATATATACCTTGTGATGAGACTGCACTGGGGATGTAAATAGTACTATGTTTAATAGTGCCTTGAAAAACATTGACAATGCCCGATTCTTTTGAAACTTGTGTCCTTTTGTTAGTTAGTTTTCTTCCATACTTTTAATACAAGACATTGTTTGTGAAGAGAGTAACAAAATATTATATGATCATCTGGAGACATGAAACATATGGATCAAAACAAGGAAAGATTGGAGATATTTTGTTGTTCTCCTGAATTTAGAAATTTGCATGTGAAATATGTCTAGGGGGAGTGTTATAACAACCTTTTTTTTTGTTTTAAACCACCATGCTTAGTTCGCCTTGATTATTAAAAAAAGGACAAAGCTTAGCTCCCCTTCCAAGGCAATGGATAGGATGGATATGGAAACTGGACAAATTCATGCATTCCTTTATATTGTGTTCAATGAGCTATGGATTGGCACCATGTCTATATGTACTTTAATATGTTTTCCTCTGCAAAGGAAGATGTCGAGGAACAGATTAACATCAACGAAACACTTTCATAACACTTTCATCTTTTTCACAGGACATGAAACGTCCCTTCACACCGATGAAGGAACTCAAATTGGATAGAAGATGAACGATTGATGGTGTCATGGTTGCAGCGATGATATGAAACTGAGCAACTGAACTTTTGAGGCATCAGTTCTGCTATGGATGTGTGATTTTTTTGCCAATATACTGTCATGCTGCATGGGCCGTGTCTGGTGAATTGGCGCATGATTTGCTTTTAATTAGCAGCTTCATTTTTGTTTATTTTGGTTGGAGCTGCCATACATCTGTTCATAACTGACTCTGAAGTTGAACCACCACTGAAACTCTTGATAGGGTCTGACATTTTTTTCATTTAAATTTCATGATTTTGGCTTGAAGATGGTTATGTAGTTGCTTACATCTTGACTTTAAATTTCATGATTCTCTTGTCTGTTAAGTCTTCAGCCATATACAATGCAGGCATTGTTGTATTTTTTTTTGTCTAGTGAAGTACATACACAAAAAATAAAGTTCATATTTGAAATAATTAAAATATTAAATGCACACATTTTTAGCTTTTCATCATTGAGTATATACAATGTGTTAATGACATAATGTCTGCAAGAATAATGTAAAGTGTCTTGGTATATTAATGCCCAACAACAAATTAGATGAAATTCATGAGAAAACTAGTCTTATTCTAGCTTTTTTTCATACGACGTGCGTGAAAATATATAAATAATAAAAATATGATAGGTTAATGAACCACTAAGAAAAACATACCTTAAAATAAAAAAATTAATGATCAAACCCTTTTAATCCCAATGAATTTTTTATAATAAAATAAATGGACCCCACCCACATCCTATAACCAATCAAATAATATGATATGTGAATAAAAATTCAAAAATAATTCACCAACAAAATAATAAAATAAAATGAATTAATGAAAATATACTCATCATTAACAAAAATAATTACATAAAATTATTTAAAATGTGCATTAAAATTATAATGTTTTTGGAATTTAATGATATTTGTTGAATATGTAATTTATATATTTTTAATTAATTTGTTAAAGAATCTGATCATATAAAAAAATATATAAACCTATTATCTATTTAGATATTAAGATAAGATTAAGAAAAAAATAATTATTTAAGATATAAATGGGTTTTATAATTTCGTAAGGGTAAAAACATAAAAATACATTACATACATATTTGTGATTAGTATAATATATAGATTTACATGGTGATTTATATTTGTAGTTCAATAGTTTGATCCCCAATAGGCTTTCATTGTCAGCAAGACAATTATCAACCCTTCAAAAGACAGGATGTCAAAGAAATGGTCTAACACTTTTCCAAACTTAGCCAAGGAACACCCTTTGACATCAAACCATAATAACTACCTCCAAATTTGGCTTGATAAAAATGAACACAGGGTAGGATAAAAAAAACACATAGCAGAACCTCCTCCCTAATTCTCCTATATACTCCCTCCCCCGTCTCTCCTCCTCCAAAGAGAGGAACCCCAAAAGAAGGGAAAGGCCATGGATCCAAGACCCTCCCTTCTCCTCCTCCTCCTCGTCTCCGCCGCCACCTCCGCCGCCGCCTTCAACATCACCAAGATCCTCAACCAGTTCCCAGACTACTCCTCCTTCAACAACTTCCTCTCCCAGACCGGCCTCGCCGACGACATCAACCGCCGCCAGACCATCACCGTCCTCGCCGTCCCCAACGGCGCAGCCTCCTCCCTCTCCGGCCAGCCCGCCGACGTCGTCAAACACGTCGCCTCCCTCCACGTCATCCTCGACTACTACGACGTCGACAAGCTCCAGAGCCCCTCCAAGGGCACCGCCCTCCTCACCACCCTCTTCCAGACCACCGGCCTCGCCTCCGGCCAGCTCGGCTTCCTCAACGTCACCGAGAACAAGAATGCCGACGCCCAGGTCGCCTTCGGGTCCGCCGTCCCCGGCTCCCCCCTCTCCGCGTACCTCGTCAAGTCCATCGCCGCCCAGCCCTACAACATCTCGGTTTTGGAGGTCAGCGGGCTCATCTTCCCTCCCGGGATCGTCAACGTCAAAGCCACCGCCACCGCCACCGCCACCGCCTCGAACCCGCCTCCGGTGGCCCCCGCCCCCTCCGTCGCCCCTGCCTCGCCCGCGCCTTCCAAGGCCGCGTCACCCGCGTCGCCCGCGCCCGCGCACACAAAATCCGCGCCCGCTGCGGCGCCCGCGGGTGTTGTTGATGCGCCCGCGCCGGGTGTTGACGCGGAGGGACCTGTGACGGAGGCGTCTCCGCCTCCTTCGCCGACGATTGCGGTGGCGCCCACGCCGAGTGCTGACTCGCCGTCGGATGAGGGGGTGGGCGCGGAGGCGCCGGAGCCGGTGGCAGCGGAGGAAGCGTCTTCGGGTTCGAGGGTTGGGTTGGGTGTTGCGGGGATGGCTGGTCTTGTTGGGGTTGCGGTATTGGCTGCTCTTTGAATTGGATGATGGGTTTGCGGTTGAGATGGATGTTAAGAAGTGATTTGAGATGTGATTTGTGTTTCTTTATTCTTTGTGAAATGTTGAGGAGGGAGTTTGGATTGTTGGGTCAATGATTCAAATTGTTATGCGTGATACAAAGGGACCTTAATAAAATAATAATAATCATGGTTATTGAATGGATCTTATTTTTAGACTAAACATCGAATTATGAAAGTGATTCCTGACATTTTATTAGGGAGCTGATAAATTCGAAGGCATCTATCATCGTTCTTTTAGACGTAATGTCACCCAACAATAGTATATGAATTTTTTTTTTAATCTATTAAAAAAAATTAAAATATTAATACAATTAAATTTTTTTTGTTATGTACTTCATTTTATTGGTGTATATATTTCAACAAAAAAAATTCAAAATATGTTTAGTTTGCAAATGATTGTAAGAATGTTTTACATGTGACATTTTACATTGAGAGTGGGTTGGATAAAATTCTTATAGGGCTAGGACCATAGGGTTCAGAACCTCTTTTTTTTATAACAGAGGTTCTCTTTAAACGTGAATGAAATATCGCCGCCCAGCTCCCTCTCTGTCAGGGGTATTCGTCCCCTCTTTCACTCCCTCTTTGTATTGTGGATCCTCTGCTACTATGTGGGAAAAAAAAAGTAGATATGGCTTTGTCAGTATCGTGAACTTTTTGCTTCTATGTAATGAAAAAGTTTGGGTTGAAATTTTGCTACTGTACTATCACCTTTTAAGGTGTGAGATTGCATCCTATTGGTTTTATTGAGGAAAATGTTAGACTCAATCTTTTTATATTTCGAAACATAGACCCTGTATATTCTTAAAATAATAAATAACATCTAACGATGTAAATGTTTTAAAAAAAATGTATATCGTACATTTCGAATTGAATGAATCAATTTCTAATAAATGTAAAAAAAAATGTACATATATTTCATCTAACAATGCATATATTTCAAGGGATTTTTAACTATGCATATAGCACTGTATTTTAAATGTTAAATGTAAGGAAGACTGCGTGGAACATCACACTTTTATTTAACGTCTGTGGGCCTGACCCAATTGGGCCCACTCTCCGAAGGCCCATCATTGTCTCCTTGAAATTTTGTGAGACCCATTCTCTTCTTTTTTTTAGAAAGCCCAAAGGGCTACAAGTACATGAGACTAAGCATGTCGACACAGATACTATGTTCATATCCGTATCCGAATTAGATATCCGAAAAAATATGTGTATCTGATATCCGATGGATATTGAAAGTAAATATTCGTATCCGATTCGTAAATCCGAATTCAGAAAATTATCTGAAATATCTGAAAATTTAAATTAAATATGAAATGCCCAAAATATCCAAAGATCCAATATCCAAAAATAAAAATCATGTATCTAATATTTGAAATATGTAAAAAAATATAATAATTACCTAGTATAAAACATAAAATTGTAAATATATACATAAAACATTACATACTTTAAAGTAAATAAAAATAAAAACTCATAATAATTCTAAAAATATAAATATATAATTAATTAAATAATAATATAATAATATTTTCGGATATAAATATTTTTCGGATCAGATACAGGCATATTCGTATCCGATCTGAAATTCGGATCGCATACGGATATTTTTTTGGATAATTGATGGGCCTTTTCGGATACAAATTCGAATCACATTAGGTAGTGTTTGGAAATACAGTTTGAAAATATATTTTTAGCTTTTGTAGTTTTATGCACACTTTTTTAGGGCGTAATGATAATGATTCGATAGTGTAATAATGGTGGCTGCTTTATAAAACATAGATTTCGATGCATAGTTTAGAGATAAAATCTAGTAATGATGATGTATTTAAGTTGATCTGTTTAGTAACAACTTTTAGCTTTTAAATTTTACATGATTATATATTTGACTTGATGTGACTGTAAAAGTTAAAAGCTGCTTTAAACTTTTGCAACCAAACATACACAAATTTGAATCTGTTGGCCCATGACACAAGTCTAACCAGACTGTTACCACTTTTTTTTAATATGCGCCTCCCTGTTGGGGACGGTGTCCTGACTACTGCATTTGTATAAAAATCTTAGGTAGAGTTGAAACCCAAACAATGAAAATGAGGAAAAAATTGTGACAATTGATCATTCTAACTGTCGCTTTTACACAACTTATTTTGAATTAAAACTTGTCATTGAAGAGCATATCTTACACAGAAAAAAAAAGATGTATACTTAAATAAAATGAGTGCATACTTTTACATTTTTCCATGGTACAGTGTATATTAGATCCCATGAAGACATGAAGTTGTCATTTTTTGCTGGCTGTATTTGGGGTGGTTGTGTATACTCTTTCCACAGATGGTTTTGTTTAGGTGGTTGAACCTCTAATCTCCGTGGATTATATTGGCAATTTTTTTGCTCAAGCTAACAATAAATCTTTCTTGATAAGATTTATGTTTTATTTAATTTATCAGTGGATTCATCATTTTTCACCAATTTTAGGTCATCAAATTCCTTTCAATATTTTCATGCTAATGTTTTATCTTAATCTTTTATAATTTTTAAGATCAATTTTTATTTACTTTTTGCACTGTAAAAAAATTTAAAACTTTAAACAAATTCCAATATGACAAAAAAAAAAAGCTAATCCTGGAGACATTGAAATAATTCCAAACAATCACCAGTCAAAAAAATAAATTTAAAAATTTATGTGGACCACCTAAAATAGTTTCTTGCGTCCAAATCTCATTAAAACCTTACACAGGACTCAACCACCATGTTTTATCTACCAAGAAATCTCAACCCACCACCACAATTAACTATTATGCACATGAACTTTGACAAACAATAAGTCAAATCATTAAAGCAACCAACCAAACCAATATTCATGCATAGTGAACTACTTCCTTACCTAAAACCCAACACAAGGAGACATTAAAAACTAGGGGTCTTAAACCAGCTAAGAAGCTCGGACTCAGCTCGGTTAAAAGCGCGTTCGTGTGCTCGTTTGATTAGATTAAAGAGTCGAGTTTGAACACTTTTTAAAGCTCAGTTTGTAAACGAACTGAGCCTGAGCCTATACGAGCTCGTTACTTAATATAAAAATGGGGAAACATCAAACCCAAGCCGAGCTCGAGCCCGAATTTATATCATTTTCACATAAATAAGGTGATGTGATTTGTGAAATGTGACTTTTCAAATGCTAAACAAATTTTTTTTTAACTAAATGAATCTGAGTTGAGCCTTGGTTCGAACTTCGACTTGACTCATTTAATAAACGAGTCGAATCAAACTTCAACCGAGCTTTTCACGAGCCAAACGAACCAAATTTGAACACAAAATTAAACTTGGTACTAAGTCGAGTCGAATCTGAGCTGAGCCTGATACTAAACGAGCCGAATTTAAACAGGTCAAAACATTAAAAACCACATCTATTAAAAACCACCTACATCCGAACCCAGTTTTTGGGTCAAAAGAAAAGTCCAATTCTCACATTATTTAATGTGGGGCAACCAAAGCATGCATACTGGTTATCAAAATACAAACCTGTGCATTAAAATTCAACTATAATGGGATAACATCACGTGAAAAGAATTACAAATGTTTTTTCTATGTTAATAAGGTCAATAAACAGATCTCATAAAATTTGAGCAAGAAATATTGAAGTGGATGATGTAAACTAATGTGCATCCTGAGACCACCAGACGAGTCTAGAAAAAAATATTTACGAAAATATTAGTGGATAACGATAAATGATTACGATCTGATAATCTCATGAAATTTAACTTGTTAAAATATTTCTTGCTTTTCTAATATAATCTAATTCTCCAAATATCAAACCATCACACGTAATGCTAATTCACCAAATCAATTGAATCACATAGGCAATATAGCCTGAAAACCACAAAAATATGAACTATTTTACCCTAAAGTCAAAAACAAAAATATAAGCCGGATAACAAAGTCACTGGGAACTGTTAAAATCCACAAACAATTTGTACATTAGTCATCAAACTTGCTCTTAATGTCTCCTGTGGGCCACAACACAACGATTTCAGAGCTTATCTATGTTAAGGGTAAATCTTGGATTTAAGTTTTGACGATTGATTTACCCATCTGTTTGTTTGCGATTATTAAAAAGAATTTTTCGTGAAACTTGAATAAAATGCAGAGATAGTCTTTCCAGCTTGATTGTAAAATCAGTCACATGATCCCTCCTAAAAAAAATGTTCTTAATGACTCATTTTGTTGCTTTTTTTTATTTTTTACCCAAAATATGAGATGGCTAGTGTCGTTGTTGGTGACATCATCGTATTTGGGTTTAACGTTGTTTGAGCTTCCAAACAGCCTGTATAGTCATTATGTTGTTATAGTTTGATTTTTTTAAATATGTATTTTATTATTAAAATATTTGTTATAAAAATTAGTACATATATAATATGAATTGAATGCATATTTTTTTTAAAAAAAATTATAATAGATTATAAACTGAGATCAAATGATATATATTGTGACGGGGGAGGATATTTCCACCACCTTATGTTTCAAGGGCACCACCTTATTAAACTCACACCTTGCACATTTGGTTTTCTCCTATACTCACTACCCTATATATATCCTTCAACAAAAACACTAGTCTCACCACCTATTGGTTTTTGAACATATCACACTTTTCTCTTTACTTTAATTCATATCATCTCCTCTGCCACCTCTCCACCACCTCCTACTACCTCCTCTCCACCTCTACCACCTAACCCTACCTTTCTCTCCTCTAATCAACTCCTCCCACCATCGGTATCTCTCTAGAGATTGCCCTAACATGATCACATTCATGTTTGTGATAAAAGGGTTCTACGAGGTGGGGAGGTTCGACGACGTGAAAGGCCTCATGCGGTCGATGGAGGCGCACGGGTGTTCCCTGAACGTCGTCTTGAGTTTCAGGCGGATTTACAGACGATGTCATATGGAAGACTGTTCCAGAACCTATGGGTTCTTTTGTTTCCATCGACCAGGACTGTCTATATATTACATATATGTAGACACCCCACATGTCTAACTCCTTCCAGAACCTACATGTTCATTTTTTCGATTTTCATTGACTGAAAAATTGTCTAGAAAAATACAAATATGTAGACACCCTACGTGTCTAACTTCTTTCAGAACCGACAGGCTTTTTTCATGTTTCCATTGACTGAGCCACTGTCTAGGAAATACAAATATATAGACACCCTACGTGTTTAATTCATTCCAGAACCTACAGATTTTTTTTTTCTGTTTCCATTGACTGTGACATTGTCTAAGAAATACAAATATGTAGACACCGCATGTGTCTAACTCATTTCACCACCTACTCACCGCCGATGAGAAACAGAGGACCTGCTCTTCGAGGTGCTGAAGCATGCGAACGCCAGATTCACGCACTGGTAGTATGAAGGGTCCATTTCCTGGTGGTCCAGAAAATAATGAGCTTCTCAATGACTATCATTTTGTTTTTTCATCGATGTGTTGAAATGAATGTTTATTTAAGTCACAACAATAGACATCTCATGTGTTTAACCCATTCCAAAACGAGGACTTTTCTGTTCTCATCGACATGTGTATTGTCTAGGCATTTAAAAACTTAGACACTGCATATGTCTAACCCATCCCAGAAGCTATGAGTTGATTTTTCTGTTTTCATAGACAGCAGCAATGTCTAGGAAATTTAAAAACTTAGACACTACATATGTCTAACCCATCCTTTCCGATACCCCATGAGGAAAATGAAAATCCCGCTCTCCGATCTTCGTCGCTTATATGTTTCCACACCTGTGTATCTAACCCATTCCAGAACCTTTTGATTGACTTTTTGTTCACCTAGACAAGATTATTGTTTAGAAACTTTAACGACGTAGGCACTCGATGTGTCTAATTCAAACCAGAACCTACGGTTTTCATACATGTTAACCTAGACATCTTGATTGTCTAGGTTATATAAATACATAGAAAATACATATGTCTAACGCGGGAAAAGAAAAAGGGTGGCAGATAGAAGGTGGTGCTCTTAATCATTATACCTTGGAAGTGTTTCAATGCCTCCGGTTAGTTGAGGAGGTGGTGCCTAAAGCAGTTTAGGTGGTGGTAATATCTCTCCCCTATTGTGACCAGCGGCGGAGCCACCATAGGACCAGGGGGGTATATGCCCCCCCTGGATTTTTTTTATTTATTTTCATGTCCTTTTCATTTGTTTCTAGATCCTTTTAAATTTTTGTGATAAATTAATTTTAATTAGGGTCCATAAAGCATAGGCCCCACCTACATATGAAATTCCCTAAACAGCAACCATTCATAACTAAATAAAATAAAATAAAAACAATCACTCACAAACAGTTATAGAAGCACGGATTCCACTTCTCAACATCTTCAACTAGATGCCCATCTTGAAAAAAATAAATTTTTGATTTTTTTTTTCTTTTATATCTCAACTGTTTTTAATATCAATCTTCATCTCTAAATAATTTTTACTTTTTATTCCATTAAATGTCTCACAATTGAGAATATACAATTTATAATCCTCTCTTCTCTTCCATCAATACTTTGAAGGTATATAATTTTTTCCTTTTACCTTATTATCATTGTTACTAATTTATTTAAAATTTAAAATATTTGTATAAATATCTAAAATAATCAAATCATTAACATTTTCAGAATATGAAACCTCATCGAAGTCAAATTTAAAGGTATGTATTGTTTATTAGATTTATGTTTTGACATTTTTTTATGAATTATCAATATGAAATATGACATATCATTTTAAAATATAATAATTATTTTTTATAATTATTTAGTTATATGTTTTATATGAATGCATTCATTTCATTTTATACATATTTTTAATTTATGCTATTGAAATAAAAATATATAATGATATAATTTTTAAAAATATTTATATAAGTCACATTAGGCCCCCCTTTATAAAAATCCTAGCTTCGCCACTGATTGTGACTAATGACAATGACATGACAATTGTAGATGAGGTTGCAAAATTAGTTAAATATATCATCAATTTTTGTCTAATTGTACCCACTATAAAAAAGATATTGAAACACTCAATTTGTTTTGCCGCCCCATTTACCATTGTCATGTTTTCTATCTCAATATATATTGTTATAAAAATATAAAGAAATATGCATTCAATTAATTAGAATGCATAATTTTATATATATATATAAAATATAATCCTTTAGCTATATATGTATTTCAAAAAAAAATTAAATGCAGCAAAGGTTTATTATTTTGTGTATGATGAGCACTGGAGACCATAATAAATATTTATTATGTATTAAAGAAAAAAAAATGACCCAACAAATTTATCATGTGATGACGTGTTTTTTTCTCATTAGTGTTTGTTAAAAGAAATGATCAAACTTTAGGTCACAAGATTAGAACCCCAGAGACTAACAAGCTCTGTAACATTCTATGACATTAGAAAAAGAATATGTTAATCCGGGGAACAGATTAACAACTCAACCTGAACCACAAAATAACATCACCTGAACTTTTATTTGAATTTTTTTTCATGAACTTTGATTTATTAAATTCAATTGATTCCATTTTACATGGTTTTGTTTTAAATTCGGCAATCACAGGCAATCATGACATCATGGTGATGATGCAGGTTTGGTATTTTAGCTTAAGATTTTTGGGAAGTTTTGAGTATGATAGAAATCAGAATATGATTTAATTTTCTTTTAAAAAAATTATGAAGATGATTTTTTTATATTAAATTTGTGAAATAAATTTAATGATTAGGAAAATTTTCATTAAATATTATTTGTGATGATTGATTCTGCTTAATTCGAAGATAATTCAAAGACGAATAAAAAAAATACCAAAGTTTGAAGGATATAATCTGAAGCCGTTACTAATTGATCAAAATTAAGAATGGTCATCACTGTCGAAATCTAAAAATAAAGGAATACACAAATGATGAAGAGAGTAAATAAAAAAAAACTGTAAAAACTATATTTAATTTTCAATTTTTCTTTAAAAATATTGTGAGTTGTTTTGCATTTTAACATGAAAGGTCTATTGGGAATGTTTAGGGTCAGGTCATAGGTCCGACCCGGCTAAGGGAATAGACCATGCATCGATATCTTGAATTTTTATAGGGACATTTTTATAATTTTGGTAATTTGTACTCTATTTATTTGGTCTTTTCCTTGTTATGGTTTAGCAGAGAGACTTATTTTCTATAAGAGATAGTTGTTCTAGAGTATTTTCTATGAGAAAAGAGGACGATGCCGAAGATAATAAGGTTGAGAGTTTTGTACTTTGATTACTTGATATAGTGAATTGCTCTCCTCTATGGATATAAGCATGTTTTGTTAAACCCCGTAAATATGTGTGTTCTTTTGTATAGTTTTTTTTGTTCTCTTGATCGTTCTACGTGTGTTGAAATCTAATCCTACAAGCATCACTGCATCAACAAAAAATCGAGTTTGGATAAATTCATATCTCAACAAAATCATAGATTTGATTTTATCAATTTAATCTCAATTTTTAATTTATTTCTTAGGAATATCAAGTACATCAAATATGAATTGATTATGAGATATATGCTCATTTAATATGATAGTTTATCCTGTCTATATTAAAAAAGAAATTAATCATTTGAAAATGGAAATTTATTTCTTAATCGCGATGAAAATTTGTGAATTTATTATAATTTGATTAAGTGTTCACTTTTATTAGTTAATCACACAACACCAAAACATTCATTGTCGAAAAGTGGGTGAGTGATTGAATCAAGTTTACATTGAACTTTGTCATATAAACACTAAGAGGCAATTTGCTAACTCTGTCACAGAAAGAGAATCCTTTCATTTCAAGAATCCAGTTCTGATATATTTTGTAGAAATAAAATTTTGCCTGAAATTGTGGAATATAATTAATGACATTTGTGATTTTGTGAGGGTCGAACACATGATCTATCTATAATATTGATTTATTGTCCAACGAGTGTTAGACCTAACCCGTTCCCCAATTGTAAATGTAACACACGCGACATTGCCAGATTTGGTTTTCTGGTTTATATTTTATTCTTTTGGTTTTCTGGTTTATATTTTATTCTTTATTAACCAAACAACTCAATATTTATTCTTACGTTTTCCAATGAGAATAAAAAAAAAACACAATCAAATAGAAAATCTCTTATTCATGTAGATTTGTTATCTATACTGGCATAGTTATCTATCCAGAATAATTCAATTCCGTTATCCAAACGGGGGCATAAGAACTGGGCCTGACTATGGGGCGGTTGGCGCATCAAGGCGATGGGTGCACTGCAGCAAAGGTGCTTCGCACCATCATTCCAGCTGGATTGTAATCGATTTGGCTAGCCCGAAATGCTTTGGTTTTTAAAGGACAATGCTTCTATGTCGAGAATTTATGGGAAGTGACCATGGGGCTCGTTCGAGAGTGGGGATGAGTCTTTGCGGGCACCAAGGGCATTGTGTTGAGGCATTGTGTTCTTTGTATTGAGGAGTGGGTAGAGAATGTGGTTGTCATTGGGGGAGGAATAAATAGCTCTTCTATTTAGTGTCTTTAACACGTTTGTATTGTTTATTTTATGTATTTGCTTAAGTTTCTAATCTCCCAACTTTCAGCTGTTATAACTTCAAAATCATTTAATGAAATTGGGGTAGCAATACCACTTCTTAAATTTTTTTTTTTGTATATGTAACACATTAATATGTTTTTACCCTTACAAATTTATTAAAATTCATTCTTCTTATAAACCATTATTTATTCTTCTAATCTTATCATAAAATTATAAATAAATAATATATTTTATATTAATTTGAAAGAAAAATTACATATTGACTAAATTGATTAAACTTTTGAAAAGTTATGGTTTTAAGGTGCATTTTAAACAATTTATAGATAACCATTGTTATAGACGAATGAATATATTTTCATTTCCATTTAATTTAAATTTAATATTTTATCGATGGGTTGTTTTTGGGGATTTATTAACCTACCATATTATTTGATGGGTTATACGAATGAGGCTTGGCCCATTTACTTTATTTTATTTATTATAAAAAATGCTATTGGATTATTTATTTTGTTGATTATTTTTTATACTGATTTTTTTTTTATAAAAATCAAATTTAAATACAAACTAAAAAATTACTAATGATCTACCGTTTGAAAGTTATGACTTTATGAAGTTGCAGATGTTGTAACTTCAAAATCTTTCAATGAAATTGGGGTAGCAATACTCTATCATTTTCTAAATTATATATATATATATATATATATATATATATATATATATATATATAACGGATTAATATGCTTTTACCCATACAAATTTATTAAAATTCATTCTTCTTATAAACCATTATTTATTCTTCTATCTTATCAAAAAATTTAAATAAATAATATATTTTATAAATTTTGAGTTAATTTGAAAAAAATTACATATTGACCAAATTGATTAAACTTTTGAAAAGTTATGGTTTTAATGTGCATTTTAAATAATTTATAGATAACCATTGTTATAGACGACTGAATATATTTTCAGTTTCATTTAATTTAAATTCATTATTTTGTTGATGGGTTGTTTTTGGGGATTTATTAACCTACTATATTATTTGATGGGTCATAGGAATGAGGCTTGGCCCATTTATTTTATTTTATTTATTATAAAAAAATGCTATTGGATTATTTATTTTGTTGATTTTTTTATACTGCTTTTTTTTTAATAAAAATCAAATCTAAATACAAACTAAAAAATTACTAATGATCTACCGACTTTATGAAGTTCTGGTATTTCCCAACTATCATGATTTTTTTTATTTGTCTGATCACACGGAGACCGGATCTGGTCAGTGCCGAGCTCGATCAGTTTGGTCAGTACCGAACCGCATCACGTTCAAATCGAACTGCATCACTTATAAATCAAACTGCACAACAAATTGTTGGGTATATTTTTTACTCTCTTATTGAATACTGATGATACTTAGGAATTCATATTTTCTCTAATAGTTGATTGAATCCAATAAGAGAGTAAAAAATATACCCAACAATTGATTGTGCAGTTCGATTTATAAGTGGTGCAGTTCGATTTGCATGTAGTGCAGTTCGATACTGATCGAACTGATTGAAGTCGAGCACTGACTGAATCCGGTCCCAATAAGTAAGCATTAAATTGTTGTCCACACGGTTTTGCGTTTCTCCCCCAAAAAGTGGGCGATGAAACACTTTATAATAAGTGAACGGAATGGAACGGCATGATTAGTAGTTCATTGTTATTGCCACGTTTCATTACTTTTAGCCACGGATTCTCCACTCCCTATCATCCCCCGTCCCTTTCCCCTCCCTTTCCCTTGGTAGGTAACAATTGACACGTGCTCCATCTCCAACCGTACAAACCGGTTCATCTATCTCCACTTATTCTCACCTGCGGTGACCGCTCTCGCAACATAGACCTTGATCGCTCGGTGGTTGAACGTTAGACGCTTCAGCGAAAGCGCGTGCCCGGTTCGTTAAAACCACCCCCCATACCTCTTTCATTCACGCCACCCCACCTACCCCCGTGAAAGGACCACCGTACCCTCACCACATCTACCGTTGGATGTGGGCGGTCCAAGGAATATACGGTCCAGATTCGTAAACGAGTATGGCTCCCACCGTCCATTAAAAGGAACCCCCCAATTGGACGGTACAGCGTCTGATGGATTCCACGTGTAACGCATTAAACACAGAATCTGGTTGACATTAATTAGTGATCTATCTCGTCCGTCCGATCGAGATCTGGCGGAAGTAATTGGAGGGGGAGGTCTAACCAGAGTCTTAACCACGGTCAGTCTCGGTAGGTGAGTTGACAAGTCGGGGTTTGGTGGACGTTGATGGTCTCCCACACAAATAAATACTTCTTCTCTGCTTCTTCTTCGCTTTTTAGGGTCTCTCCTACGAAAGAAGAAGCCCAGGGAGAGACTTTGAAAACATCGAATTCGATCTATAGCCGTCCGTTTTAGGGTTTCCGACTATTTCCGATCATGCAGTCGAGCTCCATGAAGGTGTCGCCAATCGAGCTGATGACGGCGATCCTGACGGGAAAGCCGGTCGAGCCGGGATCGGACGCGGCGGCCATCGCCGTCGAGAATCGGGATTTGGTGATGGTTGTGATCACGACGTCGATCGCGGTGTTTGTTGGATGCGTGTTCCTCTTCGTGTGGCGGAGGTCATCGGGGAAGGGACAGAGCAGGGTTGTTGAGGCGCCGAAGCCTCTCGTGGTGAAGGAGCCGGAAGAGGCAGAGGTCGACGATGGGAAGAAGAGGGTCACCATCTTCTTCGGGACGCAGACCGGCACCGCCGAGGGTTTTGCGAAGGTTCGCATAGGATTTGAGAAGCTTTTTCATGATTTTTTCAGTGAATGTTCTTTGTGTAATATTTGATGGATTTGGTGTTTTGGTCCAGTCGCTGGCAGAGGAGGCCAGAGCTCGGTATGAGAAGGCCGTCTTCAAAGTTGTCGATTTGGTGAGTTGAATCTGAATTGGAAAGATCATCACCACTTGATTGATGGTTATTCAGGTTCCGTTTAGTGCATTATTTTTAAAGTTTTTAAATCTCTATAGGATGATTATGCGGCGGATGATGATGAATATGAGGAGAAAATGAAAAAGGAATCAATTGCGTTTTTCATGCTTGCCACGTGAGTTTGTACTGATGTTCATTTTTTTTTTTTTTGAATTTGTTATCTTATTTTATGATATTCAATACTGTGCATCTCTGACAACTGTATAGATATGGAGACGGAGAGCCCACTGATAATGCAGCAAGGTTTTATAAATGGTTTACAGAGGTAGAGATTCATCTGTAAAATATAATATTTTTAGTTAATCCATTATTGTTTGTGTTATCCGTCGGGAATTTCAATAAGATTTGCTGATTGATGGATTTATTAATATAGGAGAGTGACAAGGGTGAATGGCTACAGACCCTACAATATGGTGTATTTGGTCTTGGTAATAGACAGTACGAGCATTTTAACAAGGTTTGGAAGAGTTACTGATCGTGTATTAGGATTTATTTTTTAGCTGATAATTTTTGGCGTTTCTTGATGTTATTTTTTGACATGTTTTTCGGAGAACAGATAGCGAAGATTGTAGATGAGGGTCTTGCAAACCAGGGTATGTATTTCGAGTGCATGGTTGCTTTCTTTTCCTGTTTGTTGCACATTGATTAGAGAGTAAATCTTTGGTAAACTGTGGTATTTTTTTATATTATGCTTGAAGCTCTTAATGGTTTATCAGTATTTGACAATCATGTGATAGCAGTGTAGGGTATCAGAAGCTGTTGTTTCTCCTGATATTTATTTTGATATTCTGACAACCGTGCTTCTCTAAATGTTAGGGAGGTCTCTTTTTAATATATGTGGGAGAAAATATTTGCTTTTAATCATGTCTAAGCACATTGATACCTGATCAGAGCTGCTTATATATCCACATGCTACGCTACTTGAAATGTACATTTAGCAAGTATGACAATAATGTCTTTGAAGGCTACTATATGCCAGTCGTTGTTTCTTCTTGATTTTTGTTTTGACATATTGATACTTTTGCCTCTATATTGATACTCATGTCTATTTACGTTGAAACTTGATCAGAGTTGCTTATATATCCACTTGCTGCTGCTCTACTTGAAATGTACATTTGCAAGTTTGACAAGAATATACACATGTTCAATTTTGAGCTAGTCTTTTAGAACACTAGAATTGTTGGATGTTGAAGCACTGCTATTATCAGTGTTGACCTTGTATATGGTATTGGTCTGACCTACTAGTTGCTCCTTTATACCCAGTTTTATTGCCTTTATATTTGGAATATTTTCAGAACCACCTTGAAGTCTTGTTATTACTCTTTCTCCTGTGCCATGAGGATCTGATTGATTATGTTAAAAATACATGGATTGATCTGAACGAAATCATATCCATTGTTTCAAGTCACAAGCATAAATTATGCCAACTGTGGGATGTGTATAGCACAATAGGCTTCACAGTATTGATTTTGTGGTTGCTGAAATTTCAACTTGTATGACAGTGGCATCTTGGGGAAGATCATTGTCTTGGTATCATGATTCTTACATTTCAACTTCTTCTCTTCTTTTTACTATAGGTGCCAAACGTCTTGTCCCAGTGGGTCTTGGGGATGATGATCAATGCATTGAGGATGATTTTACGGCATGGTATGCTGCAATTTAGCTTTTTATCATATCATGCTTTGGAATTTATAATCGAGCTTTAAGTTGATATTTCTTTATTGTTGTTATATAGGGATTAAAATCCACTATGATATTCTTACGAGGCTCACGGTCTTTTTTCCCCCCTTTATGCAGGAGAGAGCTGGTGTGGCCTGAGTTGGATAAGTTGCTTAGGGATGAAACAGATTCAACATCTGTATCTACGCCTTATACTGCTGCTGTACCTGAATACCGGGTTGTATTCATTGACCCTGCACATGCATCAGATCAGGACAAGACATGGACTCTTGCGAATGGCCATGCTTTTCATGATATTCAACACCCATGCAGGTAAGACTCAATGGTCTGCCGGTCTGATATTTTAAAGCTTGCTGCCAACGCTTCATCTTTTCTAAACTAACATTATTTACTTTATTCATGAAGGTCAAATGTTGCTGTGAGGAGGGAGCTTCACACCGCTGCATCTGATCGCTCTTGTATCCATCTAGAATTTGACATATCTGGAACTGGTCTCACGTAAGTTCCTTTGCTCTGGTGCATGCAATGTTTTTTCCCCTATAACTGGTGCCTATGATGTTGTATTTCCATGAATTCTTTCATTACTACATATAGAATTAGCATGTTCCGAATTAGGATAGGTTATTTGCTTTCCGAATTAATTTTCTGTTTTTCATTAGGGCGATGATTTAGATATAACTGTGAAGCCTGAATTATTTATAAATTTCTTTATATTATGGATTATTCTAGGTCAGGAACAACTAACAACTTATTTTAAAAATAATGTTGCTCATCTGAAAAGTTTGTCCAACTATTTCTTATTGCCATACAGTTTTCAGAACACAGAGTGCATGATTTCATTCTGCTGGAGTACCAGTAGAATGAAGTTTGGTCTTTGGTTGGAAAGTTGATTATAAAGATGCTTCTTGTTTTTAAGAAAATTACTGCAACTTATGCCGGGATCTTACTGCTTGTAAATGGCAACACATTGTTATTGTGCATTAAATAAAAATAATGTATATATACTACAAACCCTTATCTGGATGGGCTGCCTCTTCTTTTCCTAATCATAGTCCAGATGGATTGTTACTAAGTTTCAACATACTGAGTATGCCATTGTGTAAATTTAGAAATTTAATTGGGTACTTGTTAGAAGATTGGTGTCTATATCCTTTGTTTTCTTTTTTTTATTTCCCATTGTTTGCAGTGCTCTGGTACATGCTTGTGATAGTTTAGTTGGGTTGGTTCTCTGGTTATCTGCATATATCCACTTTAAAGTTGATTTTTATTTTATTTTATTTTATTTATTTATTTTGTTGTTGTTGTTGTATCATGTATTCGTTTTTTAAGTTCGTGTTATATTAAATTGCGATGTTGTTCTCACGCCACTCATAGTATAACAATGGACAGTATATGCATTACTGAAGCACTGTATATGAACCCACACAATTCCAATCTTTTAAACAGTGTACACTTTAGCTTTAAATGAGTACATACAGGAAATACTCATTACAGATGCAAGTTGCAACCAAGTGCTGCATATTATTTGAACACTGTAAACCATACATTGAGTGTACAAATCTTGTCCAGTTCCTCTTCCACACTAGTTTGTGTCTGCTCATATAAATTAGCCTGAATATCTATTCATATCTTGACTGCTACTATGTTTTCATTAGGTATGAAACTGGCGACCATGTTGGTGTGTATTCTGAGAATTGTATCGAAATCGTGGAAGAGGCAGAAAAGATACTGGGTTATCCAGCAGATACTCTTTTCTCCATCCATGCTGACAAGGAGGATGGCACACCAATCAGTGGAAGTTCTTTGCCACCTCCTTTCCCATCTCCCTGCACTTTAAGGACTGCTCTTGCACGATATTCTGATCTGTTGAATTCTCCTAAGAAGGTATTTTTTTAGTCTGATTTTTTTTTCGTCAAACAATTTTTTCTTTCCTTTCTCTTCAATTTTTTGTTTTCCATACAGTCTTTAATGAAGTGCTTCACTTTGTGTTTTCATGTGTTTTTTCAGGCTGCTCTAGTTGCTTTAGCTGCTCATGCATCTGATCCCAGTGAAGCTGATAGACTACGTTTTCTTGCATCTCCTGCCGGAAAGGTTTGAGTTGGATCTCTTTGGGCTCTACTTCCATATACCATTTTTCTTTGCACCGCTGAACTTAAACTTTGACTGCAGGATGAATATTCCCAGTGGGTAGTTGCAAGTCAGAGGAGCCTTCTAGAGGTCATGGCTGAGTTTCCATCAGCAAAGCCTCCCCTTGGAGTTTTCTTTGCAGCAATAGCTCCACGCCTGCAGCCTAGATATTACTCTATTTCATCCTCTCCAAGGTGAATATTTGATTTTACAAAAGTCCAATAGTTTGTTTGTCAAGGGGAAGGGGTTATTTCTTGGAGCAATGGTAAACTGCTTGGTTTAATAGGGTAGAGTTATGGTGTGCTTTTTTATTTTTTTTTGTCTAGGATTCTCATGATTGTATCTTTTATTATGCAGGATGGCACCAACAAGGATTCATGTCACATGTGCATTGGTCCATGGTCCAACCCCTACTGGAAGGATTCACAAAGGAGTTTGCTCAACCTGGATGAAGGTATATTCATTGCTGTGAATAGTTTTTTTATGAAGAATTTGAAAGGTTTCTGGTAGTACATGCAAGGGTGACCCTACCGTTCAGTTTTAATGCACTTTAAGAACCTCTTATAATGGGAGTGGACATGTATAGGATTTTGTCTGGCCGAGAAGTTGGTGGTCTGTGGATTGCTGCAATCCTAATGAGTTGTAAAAAATAAATAACCTTTTGAAAAAAACAGGATTTGTTACGTAACAAGAACATCATGTCTTGATAGATTGAACATGCTACCTAATGCTCAATTACTCTATCATGTTTCTCTTTCAGTGTGAGGCTGATAGCTATCAGAAATCTCATGCATTGGTGCAGTGTGTGTGTGTGTGTGTGTGTGTGCATATGATAATTTGGTTTGACTTTTGTCCACTCGCAGCCTTATTCTCATCTGTTCTGATCATAATAACCTTGCCAAAATTTGGAAGTGAGTTCTTGTAAAATAGTGAGTTATAGGAAAAAATTGCATGCGTGTGCTTCATATGAGAATTTATCACCCTGACTCTTTCTAAAGGTGCAATCTATATTGATTGATTTTTGAACTCTGAATCTTTCAGAATTCAGTGCCTTCGGAGGAGAGTGATGATTGTAGTTGGGCACCTATTTTTGTGAGGCAATCAAATTTCAGGTTGCCTAAAGATACTTCCCTACCCATCATCATGATAGGCCCTGGAACAGGATTGGCACCCTTTAGGGGTTTCTTGCAGGTATGTTTTTGATGTCCTCTATTTTTCTATTTAGTTATCGCTGCTCATTGATGAGACTTAAAAGTGAATTTGTTGTGTTTGAAAATTTTCCAGGAAAGGTTAGCGTTGAGAGAAGATGGAGTTGAACTTGGCCATTCCATCCTCTTCTTTGGATGCAGGAACCGCAGGATGGTAATATACAATATCTAAATCCATTTTCAGGGAGATGACGATTTGTGAGAGATGTCTCATTATTCCAAAAATCTTGTTTGTTGTGGATCCTATGCAGGACTACATTTATGAGGACGAGTTGTGCAACTTTGTCAAGACAGGGGCCCTTTCTGAACTTATTGTTGCTTTCTCACGTGAGGGAGCAACAAAAGAATATGTGCAGCACAAGATGGCAGAGAAGGTAATGTAGCCCCCTCTTCTGCTTCCTAATTTAACATTAATCGTTTCTAAGCGTTTTATTTTATTTTTTCTTAACAGGCCTCAGACATCTGGAGTGCAATCTCCCAAGGAGGTTACATATACGTCTGTGGTGATGCCAAAGGCATGGCCAGGGATGTCCACCGTGTGCTCCATACAATAGTTCAAGAACAGGTAAATAGATTAATAATGACATCTCATACCTCAATTGCCAACTATGTCATGTGGCATCGTGGTGGCCTAAGCAGCAATGTTGAGGGGCTATTTGGATGCCAATAATAAATTAGTTTCCAACTCTTTTATCCTTCCATTTGGATACACGATAGAAGAGCAAAAACAAAACCTTTACAACAATTTGACAGCAGACTTGTCATGGTTTTTTTTTTTTTGGTGGGTCAGACTTGTCATGTTACTCATGCATCCAAATGGCTTTTCCAAGTCTTCATTATCCTGTTTTCAGTAGTAGTCTTTCGGATTGACACTAAGGTCGTGTTGAATTTCTGTTTCAGGGCTCTATGGACAGTTCTAAGGCTGAAAGCATGGTAAAAAGCTTGCAAATGGAGGGAAGATACCTACGTGATGTGTGGTAAAAAAAATTTGCCACATATTGCAATCAAGGTATTTAAATAGTGCGGCCTATATAGCCGACCCCAACATCAGAAAAAAAGTTTAATGAGTTGGGGATAGTGAGGAGCACTCCATTGTGCCCTACACCATTCATGTTAAAATGAGAAGCGTGTTTATATTCTTCTCATCGGTTCGTCTCAATCAAGTCAAATTCTTTTTTATCCTCTTAACAAGGGTTTTGCTCTTCTCATACGTAGTATTATTATTTATTCGGCAGATCCGTGCAATTGAATAAGATTGTTATTAGTTTTGAGTGGATATGAGACCAGCAATTTGGACTGGGAAAAAACCTGATATTTATTTGTAAGAACTGTTTTATTTGCAGCCTGTGTATAAAATATTTGACTTATTAAAGCAACATATTGTCAATTGCCGATGGAGTTTTTATACGTTGTATTGGTTGAATTGTGCAATATTGATGGATATTGAAGCTTTCTTCAGAGGGAAGAATGGATCCTCATCATTTATATATCGGTTCAGAGGGAAGAATGGATCCTCATCATTTGTATTGGTTTGCATGACCAAAGTAAAAGCTTTTCAACCTGAAGTTTTGAACTCATCTTTTATATATCAGCAGTTTTTTATTATATTTTTTTATTCGTACAGGTTTTTTGTGGTCAAATCTTCTCTATTAACATGGGTAAGATTCGAATCCTGATCCCTTCAAGCTATCACTAAATAGGGGTTACCTGGATCATCCTATTAAGAGGAGGTTTGATAGTAGTTTGTGGTAGGGTGGTGGTATTACACCGTGGGTTTTATAGCCTTTGTAAATTATGTGATTTTATTTCATTGTTCAATTTTTTGAGTGTATATATATACTTTTTAAAATAGAGATACATATTTTATTAGATACAATATATACTTTTTGAAAAAGTCAATACTACAATTTTAACATGTACCTTATAAGATTAGGTTGCAATTTGGACCGGTTGGACTCAAACCCAACCAAAAATTAAAAGAAACCAACTCAAATTTTTTTATTTTTAAAGAAAGAAATCGACTCAAATTAATTTTGAGAAGCTCAATCTGTGGGTTTCTATTTGAATTAAAAAATATCATTTTAAACTATTAGAATTATGTAAATGTTCCACACAATAGAAATAAGAAAGGTGAAAAAAAAAATTTCTTTAGAAAATAAAAAGATAAAATAAAAGTAAAAATAAATTGAACAATTCAAATTTTATCTAATATTTAAATTTTTCACTTACTACTTTGGATCTAATTAGGTTCTAAGTTGCTTGTGTTCATGCTTGTTTTTTTCTTTTTTTTCTTTTTTACAAAGAGGCCCAAGGCAAGGGCGACACTATCCCTAGTATCACAACCTAAAACAACAACATTGGGCCTAAGCCCAACACAACACAACAGGGGCCGATGCCCACACACCACACACAGCTCAACAGGCTGTTTGTTTTCTTCCTTTCTCACCACAGGCGAGAATCTAAAAAGGGAGCCTCACATGAGGCCTGTGTCCTTACACCACTAGCGTGGAACTGTGGGGGACAAGTTGCTTGTGTTCACCTTGAACTTACTTTGGGTTCAACCAGTCCAAGTTAAATAAGATTGGTTGGTGCAAATGTCCAAAAATAAAATGTTAGTTACAGTGAATTTGTAGTACCAATGATATAAGGAAAAATCATTTGCAGCTCCGTTTGCGGTCCATACGCTTTTCATGATAATTATGAATTTTCCCACCCTTTTTGGATTATATTTATGGTATATATATATTGTTTGAATGTTTTTTTAATGCCACAAAAGGATTAGCGATTACATTTGAAGTATTTTACATGAATTATTTGTACATGATCAATATGAGAATGATTGAAACTCTTGTATAAATTTTTGAGATATACAATAATATAGGTGTCTAATAAAATGGTTCAGATCTTCTATGATAACAATATAACATATAGTCGGCCCCTAGCTACATAATGAATATAATCTAGGTAGCTTTGGACTACTAGGTTCAAAAAAAAAAAAAACAATATAACATATAGCCCGTGCAAAAATCATATTCACTTTTTTAATATACTTTTACCAGTGAGTATCAAAATTATGTTAGTGTTTATTGGCTATCACATAAGCCTCACAAAATAAAATAAAATAAACCATGCGCATCCAGGGAATCGAACCCTGGTCAGTACCGTGGGAGGGTACTATGATACCACTACACCAGATGCGCTTATTTTGTTGATCGGTCAACAAATATTTATTATATATATATATTATAATGCTAGCCCTTACTCAAACTTATATCCAAATTTTATTTAAAATTTAAATAATAACTTGATTTTATATGATGTATATCCAACCATCACTTTATGTTTTACTAAAATCTTTTAAAATTTTCATATGTTCTTCTAATTATTTCCTATAAACAATTTCAATGTTCTTTTCCTAAATATTTTTACTCCTCAATTTTTCTTTCATTCAAAATATTCAAATTTAAAAATTATCATCATCTATTTTTTTTTAAATGTAAAAGTAAATTTTTTTATTGGAGTAAAAATAAGAAGTTAAAAAATTGAGATAAAGACTTAAAAAAGAAGACTATTTTTTTTTTAATTTGAAGAGATGGTGAAAATTTTGGGGGTCAGAAAAACATATAATATAATTAATTAAAGGTGGAGTTCAAAGGAAAAAAATGTTCATTTGAAGAAAATGTGAAGATAAAGGGGAAAAAAATGTTAAAAATTTGAATAAAGATTTGAGTGTTCCTTAATTTGAGTAAAGATTTGAGTAAAAACTTAATTTGGTATGAGTAATGGGTAAATGGTTGAAGAAAGTTTTAGACGATTTTAACTCAAATTTAAGTTTGAGTAAATGTTTAGATATAGGATTAGAGATGCTCTAATGACTGACCATACCATTTTAATTGGCATTCCGAGTTGAACCCAAATTATTTTTACTCCTACTTTTTCCTTATTTTTTATTTTTTATTAAGAAGATTAAAGGCTCAAAAGAGAACATTAAATGCACAACAATAATGAGCGCTGATACACTCAATCCTTTTCACATCTCGTTTTGTTGTCCCATACGCTATAATAACGTAGTATATACTGCATTATCATACTGTATAAGTCCTATCATAATATATGACTCAATTTTTTTTTTCATTTTTTCACTATAAAAAAAACTAATGTATTTTAATATATATTTCATTTCATATAACATTACGTACTTCAAAAAATGAATATATGATTTAAAAAAAAAACCGAGAAAAAATGCAATAGAGGCTGCAATTGGGGCTCTGCGTTTCATTTTCCCACAATTAATAACTGGATGGACCATGAGAGAATGACTTCAAATGCAGAACTCCTGAAATGCAACAGCCCACGAAAAGAAAACAGAGATAATGTCTCTGTTCAGGTTTCAAGTGTAATTGATAAATGATAATAATGGACCCCCCTCAATTTTTGTTCCGACCCATCACACACCAGTTGGTCAAAATATCTCATCCATGTGTAGCTTTGGCTCCAAAACTTTACTATTATTCTTCCTTGCATTTATTTTTAGGGATTTTTAATTTTAAGTATATGTAAACATGTTTATTTAAGTATCGATTTTTTATTTCTTTATATTTTTTTAAGTCCCCATATTCAATCGTTTATTTAGTTTTTAGTCCCTCCGTCAAACATTCGTTCATACACTGTTAATTCATGAAATATGATTTTATTTTGAAGTCCCAGTAAACTATATTATTTAGTGATCAGTCCCTCCCTTTTTCATATTTCATTTTAAGTTCCTAATTTCAAACATTTTTTTTATTAGTGTATGGACAAAAATAAAATGTGTAATATGAGTTTTCAACTATAAAAATGGCCGAATTTAACATTTTCCTGAGAAAAATGATATGTCAAGCCTCTCGTGCAGTCCTAATTGCAGTGCATATCATTTCTTTTCTTTAAAAAAAAATCATGCCACTCTTCCATTGAAATTCAGATTGGATCATTTTTACAGTTCAAAAATCAAACTACATGTTTTTATTTTTGTCCATAGAGAAAATAACGTTTGAAGTTAGGGACTTAACATGAAATATATGAAGAGGGGAGGGACTGATCACTAAATAATATAGTTTATAGGGATTTAAAAATAAAACCGCATTTCATAAATTAACGGTGTATGGACGGACGTTTGACGGATGGACTAAAAACCAAATAGGCGATTGAATATGGAGACTTAAAAAGAAATATGAAGAATGGAGGGATCGATCCCTAAGTAGACATGTTTACAGAGACTTAAAACTAATTGTGATTTCTGAATCTTGTGATGCAATCAATCAAATCAATAAGCAAACCAATCAAAAGAAAAGGAATAAAAAATTATGTAGTTTGGTAAATCTTTGTTTACGTCCACGGAGCACAACGGAGATCAATCCACAATCAATGAAAAGTTTTTACAATGGTTACATTGAAAATAAAAAACCTTAGAATCTAATGAAAAATATGAAATTTCATTTTATATTGACATCTCATTAAAAACAAAAAATCAACACATGAAAGACACCTCAAATTTTTTTTCTCTCAAGGCGTTCGAGTTGACCAGACAGCTCCCCTGAGAGCTCATCAGGGGGCTCGGCCCTATTCGATTCTGTGTAATACCAACAATACTCTGCACACATTATCAAACTCCACTATATATAACATTTATGTTCCTATAAATTATATCATTTAATGATTAATCTTTTCATTTTTCATATTTTATTTTAAATATCTGACTTCAAAATATTTTTCATTATTAGTCCTTACCTCATACATCTGTATGAATATTCTAATAATATTCCTTTTAAAGTTAGTTTTCAAATGAGATTTTAAGTCTTAAAAGGAAACAATTTATTTTGTTTACTCGGATAGTCGCACACCGGTCAAGGTTATTGATGCGTCTGCTTTTGTGTTTTGACAAACACATATGCAAACAAATTAAGCATTCTTTTATATAATGGACCAGCAAAATGTTGGATGGGAGATGATTGTTTAGACTTCCTCAATGGAGACATCAACCTCTGCATGGGCAGACCAGGAACCTAACCCTCTTTTGTCGACCCAGAAATGTTTTTTTTATATTTTTTATTCACATTGTAATGTAGAGATTAATTTACTAACATGTGAACATTTCACTGAAACGTTTATGAATTGAACTCAATTTATATATACATACAGTAAAATGATATTTTCAATCCTTTTTGCAGCATTAATTACAGTTCACATTGATTTTTTTTAAAATCACATTCTTTCATTGGAGTATATACTGTTATATGAAATAAAGTATATATTGAGATACATTAATATATTTTTTATGTTAAAAAAATGATAAAATTTTTATGTTATACACAATGATAGAACCCCTATATTATAATAGCACAACATATATTATGTTATTATAATATATAGAACTACAAAAACGAATTAAATGTATAATCTGAATCCAATGATTCATGGATTAAATTAAATCATTAATGAATTGATGCAAATAAGATGTGGAGGATATGAACTTAAAAAAACTATTTATGAATTAAATTTAACCATTATATAACCCTCATATATAAGAATATCTGACGTGTGTTATTCTAACACGTACTAGATGTCACTCTTTTGTTATCAGTTCTGATTGAATTGGTCGGCATCCTATGTTTTTTGAAATACCTTCTGATCAATAATACATTGTACTTGCCTACAAAAAGAAAAGAAAAGGAAAAAAAAAAGCATTGTACTTGTCAGTTGTCACTGTTTGAAGCAGGAAAAACCTAACACACCAGACGCAAAGGTCAAAAGAAAAAAAAGGCACTGAGTCCATTTTACAATCTTATATATTATAAAAGTGTAGTATATACTGTATGTTATAATAGTATATAAAATCATTTTTTTTATTTTTTTTTATTTAAAAAAATACACTAATATATTTTATTATATATTTCATTTTTATATAACATCTATTACAATAAAAGAGTGTATGATTTAAAAAAAATAAAATAAATACGACACCTACACAGTGTTGGACATATCATATTCGGAAAAGAAACTATGCATCCCACATCCCCACGTGCGCTACACGTGGAAACGGTGGCCTCATATTGGCCGCCACAATTTCTCTTGATACTCCCACATGGCAGTATCAGCACCATCCAATCCACACCAAACAGCTCTAAATCACCAACCAATGCACAGCCCTAAAACAGCTAAAACACTGTACCCACAGATAAAGGACCAATATAATGGACCCTCGTAAGCGAACGTAGTTCCAAAATCACGCGTAGGGGTTGGTCTGGAATCGAATCAAATCTTGGATGATAGGAAGTCAATTTAATAGAAAAAAAATCTAGATGAGATTCTTTGTGCTCTCCACACATATAGAATTCTAGATTGATCAACTAACGAGTGTGACATAGATGATTCATAAGAAAATATTTGGAGTGCGTGTGCCGTGTATTAATTTTATTATAATTAACATCACAGATGATGTCATTTTTTATGAAATTGTTTTTTTGAAAAAGGTAGATGTTTGCTACCCGATTTTATTTCTGAACTCGAATTACAAATTCTGAATGGGGGAGAACAGAATTAAACATAAATAACATAATATAAACGAGCAAAATGCATCGGGACACCGCGGGTTCGAGGAGCTATCGAACCACGGAGGCACACTATTTTTATGGAATTGTTTAGTAGGTTTTCATTGGACAACATAGAGTTTCTCCAATCAAATCCAGTTCAACTTGATCTCCAAATTGGAAATCTAACACATCAGATTTGGATTGAGTTAGGTTTGATCCTGGATTGGGTTGACTTTGACTTGTGTTAGGTTTAATGTTATTTTAAAATTTAAAATTCTAGAAAAATTTGATTTAGAAAATTTAAATTTATCACCTTTTATTTTGTATTCATGTTGTTCGAACCCTCAACCCAAACCCAAATTAGCTTCTGGTTTAGGTTCAAATTAGAACACGAACACGAAAACCTAAACCCAAACCCGTCCCAAAATCGGATTGGATCACGTGCAATCCACCCAGTTGCACCCCCTATATAAATCCTTCCATTCCAACATTCCAGTTCCATCAATCCAACAAGGACTAAATGTCAGGGGTTTGGGTGTTCAAGAGCAATGGAGTGGTCCACCGGGAATCCGGAGACAGCCGGATCGGGCGGCGGAAGGTGCTGGTCCACAAGCCGACGGAGCAGGTGGTGACGTCGTACGAGATGCTGGAGAAGCTGCTGCGCGAGCTGGGGTGGGAGAGGTACATCGACGACCCATTCTTGCTTCAGTTCCACAAGAGGTCGTCGGTTCACCTCATATCGCTGCCGAGGGAGTTCGGCCGGTTCGGGTCGGTGAACATGTACGACATCGTCGTCAAGAACCGCAACATGTTCGAGGTCCGGGACGTATGAGCTAGTGATGATTGGGTTGGATTTGGTCGTGTTTGCTGTGTTGCTTTTGTGATGATGTCTTGCATGCAGATATACTGTAAATTAGATTTTCCTATGGTCAAATTTTGTGTTGTTTGTGATTTGTGATGGATTGGTTCTTCTTCTCCATCATTTAAAGCTTATGTATGTGCATCTATAGATGTTTGGGTAGAGATGGATAAAGAGTCCTTATTGTGTTATTATTGGAATATTATTGCTTTTCTAGTTTAGTTTTTTGTTTTGTTTTTCCTTTGTGTATTAATAAATAAAGTTTGTATTTGGCTCATCTAATACAATCGAAATTTATTTTCCTTTATACTAAAATGGTATCAAAACAACCTTAAAAATCCTAGATCCACATAATTAAATTTATCTTTCTTACCCGCTCCAATTGATGAGTCTTCGGAATGGGGAAAGACTTTAGGTATCCATATTTTTCTTCTTCCGTTGATCGACACTTCCACGTGTCTTTGCGCTTCTGCACGCTCCGTTGCTGTCTACCGCATCATCCATGCGCACATCATTGCTCCCACCCTAAAATGCCAATATCAATTTATTCCTATAAATAATTATATCCAAATATTTCTTAGAAACAAATATATTTATTCAGGTTAATTTTTTTTTAAAACTCTATTTCACACTTTTTTTCTATATCTTAGAAGATCATCTATGAATAGTTGGATTAATGGATCTTGAACGACAACGAATCGATGATGCTATATGTCATATTATTGAAGTGCAGTACGTCATAGGTCAGGTAATGTCATCATTATCTTCTGTTTTGCAGAACTGCTCGTGCATGAATATTTGTTTTAGCCATTGAAGCCATACATATGTTGTTTAATTGGTATTTATTTAACCTTTCCTATTCAACTCACGTACGCACTTTCGTGGCTGATGGACATAATTGACATTGGTTACCATGTTTAGGGGTGGGATCAGTCTCTAGGAGATTTATAATACCAGATAAAATTTGATCATGGATGGATATCATCTCCAGTGAACATACAATTCATATATAAGTTATTTTTTCAACTTCAAACAATAGGATGATGACCAAAGAAAAACTTTAAAACATCAATAACATATCAATTAATTTACAATAAATTGAGGGCAAAAATGTGTTTGATGCAAGCATGAAAAATGACATTTTAAGGGCAGGGGAATAAAACTTAATCTAGTGAGTGTAGGAAAGACATGAAGATATTAATTTTCTTAGATGATGTTGTAAGATGTCTTGTATTTTTATAGAAAATGATCTTTTTATGATAGACTGAATGTTAACTCTTGACACTCAAATTTTTCATATTTAGTTTCTTCCTTATCATGATTATTAAGTTTTTTGTGAGAGGCAGTTGTATAAGATTGTTTTTGTAATCTAAGAAAGAGTGACGGTGAGTGATGTATAAGAGATTTTTGTAATCTAATTATTTAAAAATAGTGAATTGATTCGTCTTCTCATCCATTGATATAAATAGCTGATTTTTGTCAAACATATGAAAATCTGTATGTTCTATTATATGAATTTATTTTTGTTATTGTTCCGCAGGTATTATCGAATCCCACATGTGTCACGGTCAATGTCGCTGTATACAAGGAAAATGTAAAAAGAAAAGTATCAAATTGAAAGAAAAGTTGAGAGTACGACATACAGTAGGTTTATCGAAGCCCCCACGTGATGCATACATAACAAGGCCGCGATGCGCTCACGTTTGCCATCGCCCGTCCCGCTTGCCATTCACGTGGCCCCTCCTCCCTAACCTGGGATTTTTTTTAGGTGGACAGCGCGCGCGCGCGCGCCTTGTCAGCGGAGGCGGGCCATGGCAAAATCTGTTTTGTTGTACCATCGGATTTGTGTGTAAATGAGTTACATGGATGTCATGGTCGTGTTTGGAATATTGGATGGATAGCCCCCCAAAAAAATGGAACAACTTCTTTTGTGAATAAGATTCAAACATCGTAACGCACTAACACTTTGTTGTAGGACCATAAGACAAATGAGATATTTGTATTTCGTTTGATGATGAGTGATGACACGTGAATAATTGGTAAGTTTTTTTTTCTAATTTTGAAATAGATATGATCAGGTGCAAAACATGTGAAATTGAGATATTCCCTTATTTTTAGTTAATGAAAAATGATGATACATGTTGGGATTCATTTCTAATTGGATATTTTTTTTAGTTAATCCAATTTTGATTAGTTGGCTAGCACCCCATCTCCATGAATTAAAGAGGATAATTGTTAAGTCTCTCAATTATCTAAAAAATTTTGAATCCGATCTGAATCAGAATCCGAAAAATAAAAAATATCCGATATTCGAATATTTTGAGCGCGGATATGGATATTAGTGTATCCGATCTGAAAAATATGAATCTAACATATATTATATTATAATTCATATTTGTTATCTTGTATGATTAATCATAATCGTGATATATTATATTATATTATCATTAAAATTTCAATGTATGATACCTAAAAGTTATAATAAACCTTAAAGTCTCAATTTTGTAAGTATTGTATCTAATTAGGGGTGTTTGTTGATAACACGGTGAGAACGAAAATGAAACCTAACTCTAACACTCCGTTCGGATAGCGGAATAAGAGTGGATTAAGGGTGGAATAAGGTGGGATAAGAATAGATAGAAGAAATTGGTGTTTGTTTAAAGAATATATGATGTAATAATATGCCAGTATAAATGAGTATAAGTGAGTATAACAATTCTAAGTAACCCCTAAGATAAGTTATACTCATTTTATCTATTCTCATGGGTACACATGTCAAATCAATTTTTTACACCTTATCACATCAAATTACCTATCAACACCTCTTATAAATCAAAGGGCCTACATGTCAAATCAACTTTTTCAAACTTTATTTATATTTTATCTTTATCAATCAAATAACTCAACTTTTATTCTTACGTTTTTCAATTAAAATAAAAAAAAACACAACCAAACAAAAAATTTCTTATTCATGTAGATTTATTATCTATACTAGCATAGTTATCTATCCAGAATAACGCAATTCCGCTATCCAAACGGGGACTAAGGGTCCCCAAAAAGCCTGAGGCCCGAAAGCCCGGCCCGTTCTCAGGGTGGGCCAGGCCTGGGTCTGATTCTGCGACCCGGACCCGGCATGCAGGCCTGCCCGAACTGGGCCCGTTTCGGCTAGCCCGCAGGCCTGCTCACGGGACCGGCACGTAGGCCCATGTGGAGAATACAATAAATGAGTCACATGTAATTTTATGTAATTTTTCTTTGAATTATGCAAATTATTGACATTTATGTAGATGTCAACCTAACTATAGTTTTTTTTTTTAAAATTCAATAGATATAAATATTTTTTCTAAACATTATACTTTCAATTTTTTGTTATTTTAACACACACACACACACACACACACATATATATATATAGAGTCGTGATATTATACAGTCGTGCGGTCGCGATTCACGGGCCGTCGATCACGGGTCCATCGCATCGGACGGTCGGGTGCGATTCACGTCGACCGTTGGATGCGATGGACCCGCGATCGGACGACACACGTCGAATCCGCACGACCGCACCGACCGCATATTATCGAAAATCTATATATATATATATATATATATATATATATATATATATATATATATATATAAATGAACAATTTAAAATAAAAAATTCAAAATAAATAAGATGTTTAAAATCTGGGCCCACAGGCCCGTCCATGAGCCCGAAGCCCCTCCTAGACCCGCGGCTAGCGCCTGGGCCTTTTTTTTTTATTGTCGCGGGCCGATGCTTATCTAACTCCCTCGACATCCCTCTCTATATGTCCATCCCTCTCTATATGTCCGTTGCCGATGCTTTAATGAATGGCAACAATTAAGCAAGGAAAAAATTATATGTCCATCCCTCTCTATAGTTCTATCCGCATTATTCAATAGTTTTTTTAAAATATATTTTTGTAGATTAAAATACATACTATTAGAAAAAATAAAATATATATTAAGATACACTAACTTTTTTTTATTTAAAAACATGAATTTTTTTAATTTATAGAGTACAATATACACTATAATAGCGTGGTATCTAATGTACTATTACTATATATAAATGACTAAGAAACCACTTAATTTTATACTACTGTTAATTTATTAACTCAGCACTCATAGACAAACCTACCAGAGATGATATCCCATTTATTTGGGCTGGGCTTATGTACGTGTGATCCCTAAATGTGGGCCGTTAGAGTAGATTTTCTTTCTGCCCACTGTTTTCCATAAATGTATCCAGAAAATTTATTGGAGTATAAACTTTATTTTTTATAAACACATGTACCTTATTAGATAAAATCTACTATTTTAAAAAATTTTAAAATATGTGTAGACTAAAATTGATACTGAAATAAAGATGGTAGGTCATATTATCCATGAACATTTTCATGCTTAAACGGCCCTTTCTAAAGGATAGTGGATCCTGCCATAAGAAGATAAATATAGTCCAATTTTAGAACCCAGCATATTGAAAGAATGGGTGACCCAAATTGGGAGTGTTAATACACGCAGTCTTTTTTACAGCCCCATACACTATGATAACGTAATATATACTGCATTATTATAGTGTATCAGTCTTATCATAATATATGACTCAATTTTTTTTTCATTATAAAAAAAATACACTAATGTATATCAGTATGTACTTCATTTTATATAACAACATATACTTTAAATGTGAGTGTATGATTTAAAAAAAATAAAAATGGAATGAACTGTAATTGAGGTCGCAATGAGGGCCGTGTATATCTTTCTTGGCCCATTTTTAAAAACTTAGTTTTTTTCCTCCAATTATACATCTTGAAAGGGCACTGATGTGTTTTAAAACCCAGTTTGTAGTCATCTTATATGAGCACATACTCTGTTATGATATTTGAAAATTAAAATATACCTTCAATTTATAAGTGTGTGTTGTTCATTTTTTAATAAAAAAATTATTATATACCATTAGCTAATTATATATTTAAAAAATACAAACCAGGCTGCAAATGGGATTGAATGCAATATTTTTCAACAATATTTTTCAACTTCAAATCTCATCCAAAAAAAAGAAAAAGAAAGTTTAGACCAAATCGTATGAATTAAAACCTCGAGTATATTCACAATCTACCCCTTTTATAGATAAAACCTTATAACAAGCTCACTATTTTGCATATTTATATTCATAAAAAATGAGTTCAGAGCTCTCTTTTTTTATAAAAAAAAATGCAAGGAAAAAATGCAATGTTGTCCTGGATTTGGAGAAAATAAAGGACTCTTTGTGGATTAATTCTTCCAATAATTCTAATTTTCTGGACCAACCTAGATTCCTCTCTATCAGAGGCTCTACTCTTCATATGTGCAGCCCAACGACCAGCTTTTGAATTTTCAAAAGGACATACAGTGCCATCTGTTCAAAGTTTCAAACCACTCAGAATAAAAGAAGCTGTTCTCTGCTATTCTATTCAACTTTTTTTTAATAACCTAGACAAGGTTGTATTTAGGTATAGCATAAATTGTCGTCATCATTATTTGGTGTAAGCTGTTAAGGACTCCTCGGGTACGATATAAAATAATGAATGTGTGAAGGTCATTCTTCAAAGTTTCAAAGATAATTATGTTCACCGTGAATGATGAATTTTTGATAGGTGTGCACAGGGTGACACTTGTGTGTTCACAGGAGTTCTGAACCTGGTTTTCAAGTGTAAGATATATATATATATTTTTTTTTTAGACAATGTAGGCATTTTCATTTCATAAAGAGGTGTACAAAATAGAAAATGTTCGAATGGAAGATGAGAAGAGATGAAGAAGTAAAAAATAATTTTTTTTGAGATATTGTAATGCATTATGTTAGACTTGACACTTCTACCGACATTACAATACCTAACATAATATATTTTATCAGTGTATAATTTATTACAAAATATATAAAATGCATGTTTGCAATTCATTCAAATATTTTATTTATTTATTTTATAAAAGAGTGTCTTTAATTTATTAGACTAGCATATGTTTTAAAAATATTCAAATAGAGTAGTATCCGAAAGTGATGTCAACTTCAGCATATAAGCATATAAGTAATTCTTAATAGAATTTATACACAAATCATTGCAAAAAGAGAAGTATTAACTTTTTAAATGAATCGATTGCTTTTTTTATCAGTAAGTATTTTTATTGATAAAATCTTCTTTATCATTAGGAGACGATTCAGATCCAGGTCCCTCGCTAAGTGGATTGAGCAATTATTCTGTACCCTTATTCACTATTTTGATGTTGTTCATTTTGAAGTGATTCATTAATGGTTAAAATCCAGAACAATTAATCGACTGTTTTACATTGATAAACAACTAGTTAAGCATCTCCAACAAAAGATAGTTTTCTATTACACCACTAGTGATGGAGATCTTGAATAATTCATATTCCGAATTATGCTGTGCGCAATTTTTTTTGCAGCCTCGTTCAACATAATTTTTTTATTTTTTTGTAATAGAATACACAAACACAGTAACATGACGATCACAAACAAGCTATAAAATGTCTTTTTTCATTAACATGGTTGGATAGATGGAACACAGACCTACTCACAATGGAGTTCATCCCAAACCCCCGATCACGCACACTTTTCCACACCAAACAGTGGGCGAAGCTTTTGTTGTTTGGTATGAAAAAATATACAATTGTTACACATAATCTTTTTTATAACCGCAGACCCACATATCTCTTTAATCATATATACTCATTAGGTTAATCATATATACTCATTAGGTTAATCATATATACTCATTAGGTTAATAGCTTATTAAAGATTATTTATTTTTAATAAATTAGACTATACGATTAAGTAGAATATAATTAAAAAAAATTTGGCTTATTAAATGATATTTATTATTTATTTTTAAAAAAATCAAGACATATGAAGAATGCATCTGAGAATGTAAAACAAGTTGTACTATTCAAAGCAAAACAAGTTTTTTTTTTTAAATTCATATGATTTTTTTTATTGAAATACATGTTGTCATATAAAATAAAATGGAAACATAGCCCCGTTTGTTTTGAGAATAAACCCTCGGATAATCTCGAACAAGGGATAAATGATGTTTATTTGCCCTGGATAATCCCTGATAAAATATGCTAAAAGAAACTAGTATAAAGTGGTACATGGATTCCAACCAACCACTGGAATTAAAGTTATCTCAGGTTATTCAACTCAAAGAATATGTGGGCTCACTATCAAATCAACTACCATCACCTTTTATTAATCATCTGTCAAATCAACTATCATAATTTTTTCACATTTTATAAATCTTTATCCATACTTTATTCATATTTTACCGAAACAATAAAACATTTATTCTTACGTTTACCAACGAGAACAATTCAAAATACAACCAAATAGAAAATCATTTTACAGTGACTTATCCTTAAATAAATTTATGTTAAAAAATAAAATCTATATAAAAATATTCAATAGCATAGGACATGGTGTTTAATTGCGAGAGAGGGGACCACATGTAGGGCCCATAATGAATGAGCTTTCCCTCTCCTCTAAATTCAACCATGATTCATTCATCCATCACTTTGCATGACGGCCCACGCCACCACCGACTGTACGAACTTTCCTGTTTTTCTTTTATTAGCAATGCAGAACTTATGCTCTAATACTCCATAGCTAAATTGAATTATTCTGAATAAATAACTATGTCAATATAGATAATAAATCTGTAAAAATAAAAGATTTTATGTGTAGTTGTATTTTTTTATTCTCATTGAAGAATGTAAGAATAAAAGTTGAATTATTTGGTTAATAAAGAATAAAATATAAATAAAATGTAAAAAAAGTTGATTTGATATGTGGACCCTTTGATGTATAAGAAGTGTTGATAAGTGATTTGATATGATAACGTGTAAAAAGTTGATTTGACATATGGACACATAGGAATAGATAAAGTGAATATAGCTTATTCTAGGGGTTATTTAGAATTGTTATACTCTCTTATACTCATTTAATGACTTAGTAATACCAAGTTATACTCTGTAAACAAATAACTATTTTTCTTATCTATTCTTGTACCATCCTTATACTATCATTATACTCGTTTATTTCGCTATGCAACCGGGTGCAGAGGTAAAGTTGTTTGACTTTGTCTAATCTCATTGGGCGCTGCAGACGTCATGCTTGGGTTGCGTAACAGTGACACGATACAAGACAGTTGGGTAACTCTCATTGACATTGAAGTCTTTTGTATGGATGTAAGTCTTTTTGTAGGGATATATAATTCTATATAATTTCTTATCAAAGTTGAAGCAGAAGTATAAATCTTTAAAAATTTTCAAAAACTCATATACATTTTTTGTTTCAATAAAAATTAATTTTAACTTAATTTTACTTAACTTTAACCTATAATCATGAAATGAAATGATTAAATTATTATCAAATTTTAATAATTTTTAAATAATATTTTAATGGAAATGAAGAAACATAAAAACTATTACAAGAATAATTTGATCTTTGTATGGACTAATTCGTTTCGATTATTGTTTATGAAAACTATAATATCTACATGATTATATGATGATAAAATATTCTGTTAAATTTGAAAGAAATTTTAATCTGATGATGATAATCAGATTTTTGTGAGTTTGTAGGGGCTCGTGTGTCTATCCTAACTTTTACAAGGACTTATATGAAATCATTTATGTTTGTAGAAATGTAAATTTTCTTTTTTTTTCTAAAATAAATCAATTTTATTAAATTTCATAAAAAATAAGAAAATTTGCATTAAATGTGTAAGAATGAAAATGTAACTTTTTGTGAATGGTACATTATAAGAAAAACGAGAGTAAACACTGGACCGGTAGAAAATGAAGGTGTATCATTTAGGACTAGAAAATGTGCTAAAAATTAGATCTGATTAAAACATTATCTATTGTGTTTTTCCAATTATTCATTCGTCTGTTGCAGTGAGCTCATCAATGAAAAAAATAATAATCATAACCCAAACTGACATGGATAGTTAATAGAATGTGTACTACTAGCTAGTTTACCTATGATTAATTTGGTGTTCCAATGCAAGTGTTGATATGTCTCAACAGTTATCATTCATGCAAAACAGTTTAAGTTATTAAATAAAATATCAAGTTATCGGAGCAAGGTTGAATATAATTTCGTTAATTACACTTGTTAGCTAACTTTGGTTAATAGAATTTTGTCAAGAGTGATTTTTGACTAGTTGAATCACTTTTTTCATTTCTTTAACTTCTTGTGTGTTGTTTTGAAGATGATGTTTTTTTGGTTATACAGTACCAAGATGCTCAAGGTAAACTGACATGTGGGATTAGAATTTAAAAGTAATTACCTTCTTAATAAAAATTTCATAGCATTCCCCTTCATAAAATTTTTAAACAATATAAAAAGTTGTTCTCATATCTCTCTTGGAAGACATTGAGATTATTAAGAATGGAATGAGCAAAGAATTACCACAGAGGCGCACACACACAGAACACGTAATGTGTATATTGATGAGTCTCCTCATAGTGTGGTTTTTAAATTTGCTTTTAAGTTGCCGTGGAAGTTGAAGTTGTCATTTTCTTTCTATTGTTCTCTCTCTATCAAACAATTGGTATACTTGGAAGAATAACCAACTCGATCCAACGAAACACTGATACACCACCTAATTAAAAAGCTTCCAAAAACAAATGGGTCATGTTGAAGACCCCATATCTACAAATTCAAATCCTTGGACTGCAACATCCAAACCATCATTGAACATATATACTTATTTAGGCAATGAAAGAGAAAGTGTATCTACTAATCTAAGCTGTGTAGAACATGTTTAATTATCTCTTGGTAGGTTTTCCACTGAGGGGTTATGAGTTCAAGTCCTCCTAATGTGAATACGATGAAGTTTAACCAACAAAATATACAAAACACTTACCAAAAAAATAGCAGTACTGTAGCATATCATGACAACTAGTAAAAACCAACCAGGTTCACTACAACTGAACATATACCCAACTCCATAGACATAGATAAAACTACCCACATCAAACCAAAAACAATTATAAGGTCCATTTTTTTACAACCTTACCCAACCAAATTGCAAATGTCAAAGCTTTTCATGCACTACCACACCCCCACAAACAACCACAAGACAACCACAAAATAGACAAGCATTGCATGTGGTTTTTGGACCTTTAACTCATCTTCTATACCTCCCCCCAAAGAAGTCTGATCACAAATCCTTGAGAATTATTAGTAGAACTCTTGAACATATATACTCTCTCCATGCATGCATTAACCCAGCCTCTTCTTGCACAACAAACATGCTTTCTAATTATACCTTTATTTCAGTTTCTTCCCTCGCCGTTCCTCCGCCGGCTAGGCTTCACCGGAATTATACGTATCCGCTTAGCAACGCGTACGAAGTCTCTACAATTGTGAAAGTCACAATTCATATACTTCATCAACATATAAATTAAAATTATAAACAAGTCCAATGAGGTCGATCATTCTCATATTAGTATGTACTGATGAGATGAGAATCACTTCAGACACAAATCTATTACTAATATGATTTTTCATCAGTACATATTGATAAGAAAATTTTCAGTTCGCATGTGTGAGAAATAATCAATTTATACTTACTTCCACTCTAGGTCTCCAACAAGGAGGAGATCATCCTCCATGTCTTCATAAGCGACCATGTGACCGGGGACGGCGTTCGATAGATCAAGTTCACCGTCCGAGGAGGAGACGCCACCGATATCGCCATTGACGTCGACGAACATGCGACGTAGAGCCCTCGCGAGGCTCTGATAGCTAGAGTGCTTGTGAAGGCTGATGCGGTGGCAGATCGATCGGCCCTCGAGGACCACCGTCGTGGGTGGCATGATCGATGAGGCGGTCTCGTCGTTCCCGGAGAGACCGAGGAGCTTCCGGGGAGGGTTAGGAGGTCTCCGGGTGAATTGGGTCGACCTCTCCTTCCAAATCCTGTCCAAGTCCAAGGTGTTGTTCATCTTGGTTTGGTTTGGAATGAATGGGTCTTTGTTTTTTATTGGTTTTTTTTTTTGTTTGTTTTGGAGAGGATCCAAAGAAAAGGTGGTTGGGGTTGGGGGGTTGTAATAAAAGAGGGGGGGGGGGGGGAATATAAATGAAGGGGGGAAGAAGCACGAATGTCGGAGGAGATCAGGTTCTTGTCTTCTTCAAGTCTCTCTCTCTACATATCCTCCTCTGCCTTTGCACAGAGAAACCCATTAATGGCACTCCTATGGCCTCTCTATTTAAAGGAGTTTTTGTGTGTGTAGAGAGACAGGGAGGTGGGAGGGGTATGTTTGCTTGAAACAGAAAATATGGGGTCGCTTTTGTGTGTGTGTGTGTTTTGTTTGTTTAGTTTATTTTGCATGGGGGTATTCGAATTCTTATTGAAACCACAAAAATAATGAGGGTTAAAGATCACCGATTCAAGAGCAGTAGAATTGAACCGTTGAGCAAAATGATAATAATAATAATAATAATAATAATAATAATAATAATATTACTACATTTAATTTTAAAGATGTTACATGACATTATCTTTTAACTTTATAGTTTAAAAGCTGCGTTGAAATGCTAAGATTTAAGAATTTTATATTTCAAACTTAACTTTTAAAAATTATTATTTTATTAGATTTTCAATCATTAATTTTTTTCTTAAAAAAAACAGAGAGTGATCTGAAAAACTAAACATTAAAAATGCATTTGATCGTGAATTTTTTGTTTTTTAAACTTAATATGAGTCGGTCTAAACAATCTGGACTTTCAAA